>JARNGD010000030.1:0-250622 GCA_031001845.1 Achaetomiella virescens
CCCCCTCCTGCATCAACAATGGCCAACATAATGGCTCAACAACCTCAGGTCCAGTCCGGCGCACCCTCCTCCCCCCCAGCCCTTCGTCTCGAAATGGGCGTCCCGGTACCGCGGGGTAAGCCCTCTTACCCCCTCCCTTTCCATCTCCTTTTTACCCCCCTCCCGTCCCATTAACACCACACCGTGTCCCACAGGCAACTGTAGAAGACCTCGACCCCCCCGCCGCCCTCTCCCTCACGCCCTCCGACTCCATCTCGCTAGCCCTGCTCTCCGCGTTCGAGCGCGACTACACGCACCTGACCATCGTCGACTCGTCGACGCGCGCCTGCTCGGCTACCTCTCCATCCCGCACCTGCAGTCCCTCTCGAGGCCGGGCGGGTGCGGCCGAGGACGAGGTGCGCAGCGCTATGATTCGGTTCAGGCGCAAGGGCGCCAAGTACAAGGTTATCACGACACGCCGCTGGAGGAGCTGGAAGCGTTTTTTGAGGGGGCGGAGACGGGCGGCAGAAGCAAGATTTTGCGGTTATTACGGACTCGGGGAGGAGGTTTGTGCTTGGGGTTGCGACGAGGGATGATCTGGAGGAGTTCGTTAAGCGGAGGCCGGCGTGATTTCCGACGTTGTGGTGAGGTAGCAGGGGAGATTGGGGATGGTAAATGGAAGAATATGATCATTGAGTGGCGTTTCTTGGTTATGGGGCATCATATTAATGACTCGGCTCACGGGAGGCATGGACGGTAATGGGGCATTCAACATGGAGAAGGGGAAACAGGACTGGCGGTTAATACCCAAGACTGGCTGGGATGCTCAGATTCCCCTCGGAGCTCGCGCTTGAGGCTTCTACAAGGGTAGTTCCTCGAGGCATACAGGACGCATAGCGACACAAAAAGCGAGACGGTTAAGCATGCGGTACCGAAGCATATTGTTGCTGCGGCCTAGAGTATACTTCCAAGTACTCCTCCAGGTGCATCCAGATTTCCATCAGTGATCCTCCCGCATCAACAGCCGGCCGAGGGCCCGGACAGGCTGAGGTTCCCACCTCGTATGTACATTCGGATACATGCCGGGCTCAATGAACAGAAGAAGCATAACCCTCCACCATCACCGTCAGCCCTCCTTACTCAACATAGTCATAGATCAGCTGCAGCTCGACGCGCTCGCTGCCCTTCGCAATGACGACGTTGCGCACGTACTTGCGCACGCCCTCGATCGTCTTGAACCCCCAGATCTGGGTGGCGGTCCAGCCGTTGTCGTAGCTCTCGACGTGGCTCATGACGTGGGTTCGCCGTTGGGCCCCCCTTTTCCTCGTCGCCCTCCAGCCAGCCCGACTTGAGGAAGTCGTCGGTGATCTCGGCAGCCGTGACCCACTTGGTCTGGCCCTTGACGTGCCCGAACAGCCAGTCGCTGTGGTCGCGGAACTGGAAGTCGAGGCACCGCTTCTCGGTCGAGCCCTTCATGCCGCCCGTGCCCGTCTGCTCGATCTCGATGTGCGTGACGGGCGCGCCCGAAGGGTCGGCGGGCGGCGAGGGGGGAGCGACGAACTGCTTGATGTGCAGGGTCACGGTCGCCATGGACACAGCCTGCGCGTGACCCAGCCGATGCCCTGCAGCGCGAGGCCCGGCTCGATGCTGCTGGACTGGCTCTTGTTCTGTTGTGGAACAGGAATGTCAGTCTTACTGCTGGGACTCGATGCTCGTGCGCTATCACATGTGATTCTGCTGTGGCCAAACGTACCATGACCCACTTGCCAGTGAGGTCTCCAATGTTCTTGTTTGCGGGGGCAGCCATGGCGGGCAGATGTTGTGCCTGGCGAGGGGTATCTTAGAAGGGAGGAAAGGAATGGGCTTTTTTTGGTTTCGGGAAGCACAAGAAAAGGCGAAGAGAATCGAGCAAAAAAGTTCAGTGAAACTAGGAACCAGCAGAGGGAAGCCATGCAGCTTTCCACCCTCGATCTTATGTATCCAACCCGCGGTGTGGGGAAAGCGACTGTCACAAGCGGAAAAGAGGAGTTGATAGCGCCTGTGCAGGGGAAGGCAGCAATCAGGCTCGGCGGCCGAGGTAAACATCCCATGGATGGCTGCATCACCGGATGACCCCAGGACAAGCCTGCAACGGGAGGCTGTGGTTCGGGTGGACTCCGTATCCAGCAAGCCTCCGGGAGATCCAGCATGACGCAGTCGCAGTGCCCCTGGGCTTCTTGCGGGGGATGCGGCCCCTCCTGCTTGGCTCGGGATAGGGCCGTCTCTGCGCTAAGAAACCACGGCACGGTTCTTCCCATTCGCGACTGATGAGTGAGCAGCAGCGAGGTCCCTCCATCCCATGTCCCAATTGAGACGACGCTCCCGCACCATGCCTGTCTCATGCTCGCGTGTTCCTGCATTTGTCCGAGCGTACCCGTCTGCATCTCCAATACCTCCCACGCCTGCGGCCATATGCCCATTCCCCGGCCCAAGCACAGATGATCTGTCTCGCCGACATTTGAACTGACGTTGGCCCCAGATCTAGGTTTGGAATTGCGAGATTGTCCCTTGGCAAGAATGGTCGAGTGCGGGGTAGCATTCCAAAACAGGCAGGGGCACCCCCAAACCACGCGGCGTCCGAGGCTCCCATGTGAAACGAGGCTCTTTTGGCGATGCTTAAGCTACGAAACACCAAGAAGCACACTCGGTCATTATTGCGATATCCTCCGCATCGCTTGGCGAGACTCGAGTCTGAGGGATTTACAGTTCAGGTCATTAATCCCCAACTCTCGGATTTTTAGTCTTCATTTCCAATGCTCCGAGGCCTTGGCAGCACATGAAAGTCGCTCCTTCAGCGTCCCCGGACAGGACTGCATGAGATGAACTCCAAACGCTCGCCCGTAGTATTAGTAGTCAAAAGTAGGATATCCTAGTATTACACCACGTTCCTCCCCGCAGGTCTGGGGTATCGCTCGTCCAGCCACATTAGTCCTACCGCTAGCAGCCCTCATCATGACGCTCGGCATCCCATTATCCAACCGGGCCGATCCCCACCTCTATCCAAAACCAACAGCGATGCCTCCTCGCCTCACCCAACGCCTTAATAAGGACCCCATCAAGGCCACCACTTCATTTCTTGTAGCTCTCAATCACCTCCTCGATCAACTCCTTCGTGATCTTGGGCTTGTCGTACGTAAACCCAACCACCTCTTCTAACCTCGACCCGTCCATGCTCAGATCCGTATCCTTCAAAACTCTCCTCCATAAACGGCGTCAGCGGCCCGGGCCGCGTGATGCCGGCCTCAGCCAACAAATCTGCCCATGGGCCCAACAACTCATCATTCACATCATCAACCACGCTGTCCAGATTCAACTTGGCGAACGTGCTGATCAGCTGACCCTGGAACCCGGTCTCGATGCCGAACACCTGGCCAATAATGTCGGCCATGACGCCCTGGGTGGTGACGCCCTTGTCGACGACGTTGAAGGTCGGGATGGCTCCCATGGCCTTGTCGTCCCACTTCGGCTTGCCGCGCGCGTACCATTCTGCAACGGCCCACAGCGCACGCACCACGTCGTGGATGTGTGCCGTGTTGGTCCGCAGGTCCTTGGTCCATAACCACTTCATCTCCGACTCGAGCGCCTTGTACACACGCGCCATGCAGAGCGCGGTGGCGACCCACTGCGAGGCGTAGGGCCCGTATACGTGGGGGAGGCGGACGATGGCGAGGTTTAGCCTAGGGCTGTCAGCATATGGCTTGCTGTCTCCCTATGATCATGTTCAAACGCACCCCTCGATCTTGGCCTCCTCCTCGGCCTGCAGCTTGAACACGGCGATCTTGCTCCAGGGCTTGAGCTTGTCCTGCTCCTTGCTCGGCGCCGAGTCGGGCTTGTAGACCATCCCCGTGCTGAGCTCGACGAAGCACTTGATGCCGCGCCGCGCTGCCTCGCGGCCCACCGTCAGCGACAGGTTGAGCGATCGCAGCTTGTACACCTCATCCTCCTGAGAGTAGCGCGTCTCGCCGCCGCAGTTGAATACGTAGTCCCACTGTTTCCCGTCGGCGCGGTCGAATATCCTCGCAAGGGATTCTGCGGCATGCAGCCGTTAGCCAGAGGCGAGGCACGGTGAATGAAAGAAGGGGGAGAAAAAACGCACGCTCTCTGCTCGCGTCCGCCTGCACAAATTTGGATCCGGCGCAGGCCTCCTCAAACTCGGGCGGCAGCCATGCCAGCTGCGGGAGCACCTTGTCGACGATGCGCACCTCCGACGCGAGGTTATTCTGGTGGATGTGGAGAGCCAGGAACCGGCCGATGTAGCCGAGTCCGCCGATGATCAACACCGACGGCTTGTCGTCTGCCATGGTCGTGGCCGGCGTTCGTGCGTGTTTGTGTATGCGTGTGTGCGTCTGAGCCCGGTTGTCGTCGTCGTCGCTATCTGAGAGAGGAGGTCTCAGGGAGAATCCGAGCGGGGGTTCAAAATCCAGGGTGCGCGGGGTCAAAGGCCGCAGCAGTAGTAGGATGTGACTCGGCCGTTGTCGTAGTCGCAGCCGCAGGTCGCAGTCGGAGCATTAATAAATTTAAAGTTGCAGCGGCCGTTTGCTTCGGGGGTGCTTGCTGTCAATGGTTGGGTTGCAGATGAGCAAAAGGCGCTCCGTTTGTGGGCGTGGTCCAATTGCTGGCTTATGAATGAGGAAAGATGATCGGTGACGGGGAGGACCCAGGAGAGGAGGCGGTGGGCGGGACTTCGGCAGGCTTCGAGAAGCTCGGCAGGGCACGAACAGGGCAGAAAACTTTCGGCAAGGGGTGGACGGGGGGATGATGTTCAAAAACGACAGGAGCCTTCTCCTCCACAACCCTGAGACCCGAGCAAATGGACCAAGGTGGGATGAAAATTCTCAAACCTTTTTTTTTCGGCTGGGTCCAATGCTGCTCTCTCCACTTCAACTTTACGCAGCCGTTTCTTTCTGTCCAGTGCAAAAGGCGTGCGCCAGCGGCAGCCCCAGTTTCATTGAATTGCAGAGGTGCCAAGCTCCTGTAGGATCCCGGCGGGCAAGTGTCTCTGTAAGGGAACAGGAGTTTGAGCGAAACCTTCCAAACGATCGGTTTCCTGAGAGCCAAATGCTCCTGCCATCGTAGATCAACGATTGGCCCATACCCCATGGCTTCCTTGAATTTGAAAGTGATCTATCAGCATCATGCAATATCGGACGGTCATCCCTAGTCCACAGTGTCCTGTTCATCCGAAGTCCCGCCAGCCTCCTGGCACCGAGATCGCAGAGCTGCACACTTTCATCCCATGCCTTTCTGCTTTCGGCCGCACCGCCAAAACATCCAAAATCCCAGTGGGCCCAAGGCATGGTTAAGCTTCCTCGTCACCTCTCGTCATTCCCAGGCACGGGGACCAATGAGCACCGCTCTTGCAAACGCTTCCACGCCGAGATGATGATGCGGCGATAAGCAGTCATGTGCGCCACCTTGTCATTGAAGGAGGACGGCATTGCAGATGAGACACGACGATACGGCGACAACCCGAAACATTGGCGGCGCGGAGGGTTCCACAGCGGCACTGAGACTCGACCCCTCGCCCGACCTCCTGCAGAGATTTGTTGAATGGCTTTAAGACAGGAGTGCCGTTCTGGCCCTGGGACGGTCTGCACGAAAAAGAGTTCGAGCCCCAGATGTGAGACAAGCTGCAGCGAGCGAGTCCGTGTGCTCGTTGCGTTTGCATGCCTTGGGACGACAAGATCAGCTGAACCAGTGTTCCTGGTCCATGGTTCTGATCTAAATCGCTCTCAGACTCCACTGCATCCGCCAATCTCGGGCCGCTCACTTCAGACTGATCGTCGAATTTTTCTGGAACACTTTCCTACACTCCGGTAGTTCGGAACGTCTTGGATCGAGTTACATCATTTTCCCCAGGAGGTCTGCAACCGGCGAGGCCGTCGACAGCCTCAAGAGACCAGGTTTGCAACGTGCTTTTGGCTCAGAAGAGGACGCGAAACCTAGGTTGACGCCGAAATTCCCCTCAACCCCTGACCGCCAGCTCAGGCTTCTCTATCTCTTTTTGGTAGCCCCGAACTCCGCCACCGGTTCATGAACACATCTTAATCACCCCTTTCGCCCTGCATGCATCTGAGACGCAAGAAGCTAACCCTTGGCCCTCCTCCCGCGCCGACGCCAGTGGCAAATTGAGGCCTCGGGAGTCACGATCGGCACCCGAAAGAAGCAGCTGGCTTAATGGGAAGCAGCCTTAAGCCGGGTCCAAAAAAATCTCTGAAGATGTCGGACGCCGATTCCCCGCTGAAGAAAAACACGAGCCTCGAGGCCCTGGATTCTACCTGCCGAGACGATCCAGGCGATTCTCCTCGAAGTGGCGAGCGAGCAAGCCAATGTTTTCATATTATTCCAAGACGCGCACTGCCCGGATCTTGAACAGGCACAACTTCTTGTTTGATTTAAGCACACCAAGCAGCACATCAAGTTCTCTCTCAAAGCTATCAACCCGATGTTACCAGATCAACAGCGGATCTAAGTCTAGTTACGCCAGGGGTCGTCCCAACCGCCCCGAGCTCAGTTTTGAGGGTCTCTCGGACATACCGCAATGGAAAGGATATCCCGAGGTGAGGCTCAAACAAGGGCTCGTGGCCCGGGGAATGACGGGATCTTTCGGCCCATGACACAGTGGCGCTTGTTGAGAGAGAGTGATGTGCGCTCTTGAAACGGGTCCGCCGAACATCTACATTGGCACCGCTCGATCTGCGGACAAGGACCGTTGCGCTCACACATCAGGACGGAAAAAGCCGTGCGCTTCCCCACAGGCGTAGCGTTGCAGACTTGCCAAACACTGGGCGAGACACCACGCCGGCGGGTTGGAATCATATTGGAATTCTCCAGTGATAAAAATAAAAGGATGCTATTCGTGACATCGTGTCATCATTATCACCTCCGCATGCTCCCAATCAGCTCGCGCTGCGTCTCGCGGTCGCGCTGGCCCTCGCTCAGACTGCCCACGCTCCGTAGGTCGCCCACCACGTCCTTGGCCTTGCCAAAGTACACCTCCTGCAGCAGGTTGCGCATCTTGAGCTCCATGTCCTCGACGAGGCGGCCGATGTTGGCGATGTGGCTCTCGTCATTCTCGACGGGCAGGTCCTGCTCCACCTGGCGCGTCATGTTGCCGCTCAGGTCGACCTCGCCCAGCGAGGCGCCTTTGGTGGCCAGCGAGAGGATGACAGTCGACGTCAGGCGGTAGTTAGACGTGCGCCCGCGCTCGCTGGCCTCGAAGACGTGGATCGAGTCCCACACGCCCGAGGAGGAACCGTCGTTCTGGGGGGAGGCTACCTCGGTGTTAACTTTCTAGACTCCTCATCGTCCTTTGTCGTTGTACTGCTCACCCTTCTTCAGAAGCACAACCCCCGCAAACCCATCGTCCAGATTCCACAGATACACGCTCGACACGCCCCCTTCATAGTACAGCTCCCGGTACACATCAAACGCCTCGTTGGCCTTGATCTCCATCTTGCGCACCCTCTCGCCGGGCACCGCGCCCTCGCCCGCGCCCTCATTGCTGCCGCCGGCCCCGACGCCGCCCACTCCGCCCTCGTCCAGCGGCGGGTCGAACTGGTTGCTCCACGGCGACCGGTAGCTGTCGCCGTCGCGGTTGTAGTCGCACAGCAGGTAGTCGCGCCCCGTCTGCTTGCAGCGGCGGACGGTAAGCGGCTGGTCGACGGAGGAGAGCAAATCTTCGGTGAGGTCCGGCGCGAGCGCGATGATGTTGTTAAGATGCTCCGAGGTGTGTTTGGGGTTGAGGCGCCGGAGGAGGTCCCTGGACAAGGCGGGGTTAGAATGGGCGAGCAGAGAGGACGGAGGGTGTGGGAGGCGTACAGCGCCGAGTCGAATGGGTCGGCGGTTGCCATTTTGCTGGTTTGTGGTGTGGTGTTTTCGAAAGGAGCTTGAGAGTCGGCTTGGGCTGCGGACAAGTTGATGTCGCCGTCGCGGGGGTTCCAGGTTGGAGCTCTCCCCACGACAATGGCGGGGCAGGGGCTCGTGCACGACCAGGGGCAGGGGTTTACGACGCGGCCTGTAACATGCGGGTCGGCTCTCAGCTCACCGCGGCAAGCTCCATTAGATGGTGCCTATCAGACGCTTCAAATGATCTGGGCTTCCAAATGGTACAGCTTAGAAACAGCCAATTCACAACCGCGGATGTGCTTGAATAAGATTTCCTCATGATGTCCCAGAACCATGCGCAGCCTGGCGCAAAACCGACCAACGGCGCAGGCGTGTCGACATCTTCCAACAGCAACACCACCAATGCTTCTTCAGGGGAGCGGCTTCTTGGTGAGCAAGATTTGGTTGGCCATGGGAACATTGGTCTGACCAGCTTTAACAATTGCAGGAGACTGATATCTGTGCATAGATATACTACTTTATTCCTTGATACCTGGTCTCGTTCTCGTTCACCTCATCGTCGCCCCCTACACCAAAGTCGAGGAGTCCTTCAACATCCAGGCAGCTCATGATGTGCTTGTCTACGGCACCCCAACCTCGGATATTTACCAGAAGCTATCCAGCACCTATGACCACTTCACGTTCCCCGGCGCCGTCCCACGAACCTTCGTAGGCCCTGTACTGCTCGCCGGCTTCGCCCAGCCGATTGTCGCCCTCGTCGGCTTCCAGCATGCCCAGTTCGTGGTCCGAGCCATCCTCGGCGTCTTCAACGCAACCTGCCTCCTCATCCTCGCCCGCGACCTCCGCCGCGCATACGGACCCGGCACAGCAAGATGGTACCTCCTGCTCCAAGCCAGCCAATTCCACATCATCTTCTACGCGTCTCGCACCCTCCCCAACATGTTCGCCTTCGGCCTCAGTCAGTAACATCCATCCACTCTCCGCCATCTTCCTTCCTTCCCTCCCCACTAACATGATTAATGAAATAAAAAAGCAACCCTCTCAACCGCCCTGCTCCTCCCAACGCCCACCACCCCGTCCCTCACCGCCCCGCGCCAACGCCTTGCCATCGCTCTTTTCGTCTTCGCCGCCGTCATCTTTCGCTCCGAGGTCGCCCTCCTACTGGCCACCACCGTCCTCCACCAGCTCCTCATCCCCGCCCTCTCCCTCGAGCGCGCCGTCCTGCCCTTCCTCGCGTCCTTCCTCATTGCCCTGCTCATCTCGGTCCCAGTCGACAGCTACTTCTGGCAGCGGCCCTCTTTCCCTTTCCTCTGGCCCGAGCTGGCCGCGTTCTGGTACAACGTCGTGCAGGGCGGTGCGAGCAACTGGGGCGTGGAGCCGGTCTGGTGGTATCTCACCTCGGCGGTGCCGCGGCTGGTGGTGAATCCGCTTGTGTATGTGGTGTTGTTGCCGGTGGCGCTGTTGCAGCCGGCGCTGCGGCGGGCGGCCGGGCGTTGGTGGTGCCGGCGGCCGGGTTTGTGGCGCTGTATTCGCTGCAGCCGCACAAGGAGACGAGGTTTGTGTTCTACGTGGTGCCGGCGCTGACGGGGGCGGCGGCGCTGGGCGCGGACTACTTGTTTGCCCGGCGGGGGAAGTCGCTGGTTGCTTTTCTGCTGGCTGTGGCGCTGGTGTTGTCGGTGCTGGCGTCATTTGCGGCGAGCACCGCCATGCTGGCCGTCAGCGCGCTGAACTATCCTGGCGGGGAGGCGCTGGCGCACCTGAGGAGTGCGATACTCAGCTCTGAGGCCGGCCCTGCAGGTGCCCAAGGGGTCGCCATGACGGCGATCGTCCCGGTGCATGCGGATGTGCTGTCGTGCATGACGGGCGTGACGCTCTTCGGGACGTCGACCGCCTCGTCTATTGTCGAGGCGGGAGCAATCGGCTTTGCAGAGTCCGGGTCACGATCCAGGTCCACCTCGGGGTTGGGGTGGTTGGACAGCGATGCCGAACGGGGGGCCGCCAGGGGCGAGACAGTCAAGATGAAGGGTGGTAAGCCGCACGGGTGCGCATCGCAGTCGACAAAACAGAGGACCCCTCCCTCCTCGCCAACCCCGATTTCTGGCGGCAGTTCACCTACCTCCTCGTGGAAGACCGGAGTAAGGTCGTCGGCGACTGGGAGACGGTTGGTGTTGTGAAGGGGTATGGCGGAATTGAGCTTGTCAAGCCTGGTCAGGCGGAAGATTATAGCGAGGGGAAAGGGGCGCCGCCGGTTGTGGGGAGGGGTCAGACGGTGGAGAAGTGGAAGAGGAAGGTGAGATCTGTTACTGGTGGGTGGTGGATTGGTCCGCGAATGGTGGAGAGGGTCTATATCCTGAGGAGGGTCATGGATGGGAAACGAGGAGTTGCTGTTGAAGCAAAGTAGGTGCTCAGCTGTGTGGTGTACGTTGTGTGGCGTGTTTCTTCCTCTCAGATTTTGCTGTTAGAAGTCTCTCGATGAAAAGATCAGAGAGTTGACCGCCTACATGCAACATCAACTATGTCTGGCCATCATCGCTCGCCCTGTGCTCACCTCGGTTTTAATCCACCATGACCCTTGCGTATGAAAGAAGGCTCCTTGAGAGTGGTTCAGGCGATATTCAATCAGAGTACATGCAGCACCACAGCACTTCAGCCATTTACAGCCATCAACGAAATCCTCATCATATTAGCGTGGGCTACGAACTGTCTCAGAGTTCCCATGGCTTATCTACCAATGGCAAATAACGCCGCTACGAAGCCACAAGAGCAGTCCCAGAGTATTAGGGAAGACGAGAAACGCAAAAGGCATGTGGAGTTGCGAGATATGAGAGGTGCAGAAAAGGACGGGCCGGATCAGTATACCAGTAGGTCATCCAAGCGGCAGGCTGGCCAAGGATACGCATTTCCGGGGCGGTTTCCACAGAAGAGCCTTGCCTTGCTCTCTCCGATCTCTCCCGGCTTTCCTCTCCTTGGCCCGGTTATCCCCGGTCCGCCGCATCACCGGCGCCAACAGTCGATCTGCCGAACAGTTCAGACACAGATCAAGCGTAGCCCGCCCTTCCGTCAAAAGCAATGTGTCCGCCGTAAGAAGCAGTTGCAAGCAAGAAATGCCCAGAACGGACCCTTTGGAAATCCAGGTCGTGGTGTCAAAAGGAGTGGCTTCGGTCTTCGTCGTTGCCCACCTTGGGGGCCTTCAATGCTTGGTGGAATCCGTGATTTGTCCTTGTCCTAGTGCAGGTGTCCGTCTCCTCCGTGTCGGCTTGGCCATTCTGGCCGTCGCTGGGTGTATTACTCGTTCCTTGACGCAGAATGCACTCATATGCCTTCCGTCGGTTCTTGCCCTTGTCAGGGTCCATCGGAGTGCTACCAGAGAGCTCCATTACGCCTTCGACTCGGCTCGGATGTTTGTTCTGTGCGTCTAAGATGAGTGTCACTTTGCGGTTCCGTTTCAGCCAAGCGTGTGCTGCAGTGATGATGCTCGGTAGCTCGCCAACGCCTCAGACGCTTTGGGGATACACATTGGGGGCTTGGTCGATTGTTAGTGAGAATTTTTAAGAGAACTGCAGCTGGTGAGGGCGACCTACCGGACTGTTGAGCATCTGGTTGCGCTTGTTCCTGCCCTTCTTAATGTGGTTTTTGAGGGCGTTCGAATCCAGAGGCTTGAGCAGCTCAAAGCTGCACAGAAGCTCGGTAGACACTGACATGACAGCACCCCAATTATCAAATTCTCCGCAGTACTAAAACACATGTCAGCTTGCGGTTCTTGTGTGAGCTATGACAGGAAATAATACTCACATTCGGCGCACTGAAGACGGTGACCAGGACTCGATCAGTGAAGAACTCGTAGCCGTCTTCAACCACCATATGGGCGCGGCAAACCAGATCGAAATCGTTGGCTGCCAGGAAATCTGTGATGACCCTTTTGCCAAAGCAGTAACTGACGCCTCTTTCATTGGCCTCCCAGTCCTGTTCCATATCAGCGGGGTCAGACCAGAGCAAGTCGTTCAGAAGCCCGTAGTCGGGAACGTCTGTTGGACGTGCAATGTTCCGGATGTCGTCCATGTGGCTCAGGGCGGGTGACAATCCTCCGTGGACACAGAAGATCTTGGCTGCGACGATCGCAGCAATGGGCAAGGTGTTGAAGGTATCAATGAAGGTCTTCCAAATCTTCACATTGCACCTCCGCTTGCACTCATCGTAGAAACCGTAGACGCGCGTAACGTTGGCGCACTCATGGTTGCCACGCAGCAGGAAAAAGTTCTCAGGGTACTTGAGTTTGTAGCAGAGCAGCAGCAGAATGGTCTCGAGAGACTGTTTGCCGCGGTCCACATAGTCGCCGAGGAACAGGAAGTTCGACTTGGGGGGAAAGCCGCACATCTCGAACATCCGGATGAGGTCCGTGTACTGGCCGTGAACGTCTCCAACAATCTTGACCGGAGCATCGAGTTCGAGGAGGGCCGGCTGAGAAAGGAAGACCTCCCTAGCACGATGGCAGATGGCGGTAATCTCGGCGTTCTTCAAGCAGACGCTTTTTGTAACCTTGCCTGCATAGGCGGCGTCCAGTAGGCGCTTGATGAAGTCATCGAGGTCGATATCCTTGATGTCGCTCAGGCGATGCCCGAAGAAGCTTCGTCCTTGGCAGCGTCGGGTGCGGGGGTGTCTGTGACCGGGTTGGGCGCATCGTCGCGCTTTACGAGGATGCTCTGTCCTGGTTGTGCAGGCATGTCACCGTTAGTGGCCCCGGAAGGTGGCTGATCGGAAACCTGGTCGACTTCTCCGCTGGCTTGGGCGGCGGAGACGTCGTGAATTCCTGCCTTTATGGACGCAGACTGGATGGGCGACGGCGGCGGGATATCCTCACCAAGCGGCGAACTCAACGTGGCAGCGTCGTCGGATAGAGGAGCGCTTGGCGACGCAACAGAATCCGCGCGGCCAGCCCTGCTCTGAGGGGACCTGCCGGTCCGTCCGGATTTGACCGAAGCGACCTCCGATTTATCGGTCGTATCCCATTCGCAAGGATTGCGGAGCTTCTAGGGCTGTCCGTCTTGCCTGAGCTGGGAATCTTGGAGCGGAGAGAGCGGAACGACCGGGACGAATCTCTCGTATCGGATCTGCTGAAGGAGGGGTACGACTGAAGCGCCTCGTCGCCGTTGCCTGCAGTCTTGGAAGACGCCGCGCCGGCATCTTTGGAAGCTTGGTTGCCCATGGTTTCTCGATGTCAGAGAGTTCTGGTATGGAGAAGGGGCTGGACGGTGTGCGCGTGTCAGGTTTGTGGTTCCGGCAGGGTCGCCCGTGAATGCCCACACAGCCTACCGCGGCACCCGTCTAGAAGCGATTGTCTATCCTTGCGTGTCCCCAAGGTCTTAGGGAGGGTGATAGAAGTGCTCGAGATCGGAGAGCAGGTTGATAGCGGTGGAAGACCAACGACCCGGTGAGTGTTCCGTTTTCGGCGACGTGAAAAGAGAGAGCGTAGGGGTCGGTCAGGGGGTCGCAGACGTTTTAGACGCCGTTGCGGAGCAAGTGCTCGTCGGATTTATCGGACGGACGAAAGATGGTGTCGTCGCAGGGAGGTTTGCTCGAGGGCCGGCGTGAGTAGACTCCACGAGGCACGATGATGTCAGCGCTGGGAGCCCAGTCCACAATGCAGAACAGCAGAACAGAGGAAGATGACGACCACACCAGCCACACCACAGACGGGGGACGTGGAATGGACGATGGCGGGGAGGACAATCGAAAAAAGAAGAGAGAAATGTGGGGATGGCACAGAAGACGAACTCGCGAAAAAAACCTACGCTCGGCTGATAAGACGAGGTGACCAAAAACCTATCACGCCAAGGCTGAGGGAGTTGCCAGGGCGGACTGGGGCAGACCGGGACCAGACTGCCTTGCCGTGTCTGGAATAGTTGACGAGAGCGGGCGGCTGCGGAAGATCGTCGAGAGGGGAGTGAGACAAAAGCGACGGACGGGGTTCGTCGATGAGAAAGATGTTGTGTTGAGGGGTAGAAGCAAACAGCTGAATCGTTCGCCGCAGTTCGAAGTTGGAAAGGGTTGCCACTGCTTGTGTGTTGATTGCCACGGGGCCGAGTCTTCCGGGGTCCAAGGTCAAGGGGTTTTCACCTTAACAGTAGGTGTGCTGGACGCTAGGGGAAAGGCGTCGAGCGACCCGATCCAGGGCCCGACAGGTCTTAGGCGACGCGATTAATGTTGACAGGTTGCCCGCTTGATGGGTTACGACGGCGCGGCTGATGATGGATCGTCGTCCGTCTGAGGACGCTTCCGGAGACGCTGGGGAAAGAGGCTGTCAATGACGACGCGGCTGCGGGTGGAGGAGCAGCAAAAGATTGGCGGGGTCCTGATGATACACTGCCGGACAGATTGGACGACTGGGTTGCGTCAGACTGCTTTGGATGCCGAGACCAGCAGGACTCGACAGGCAAAGGCGACGCAAGGACGATGAGGATTGCCCGATGTCTCCTAAGAATAACGTGTTAAGGTTTGGAGAGATCCTCTTGCAGATGCGAAATGGAAGGTGTTCAAGACGACAGCACCTCCTCGACTCAGCGACTGGTTGGAATGAATCAATGGGAGCCCACGAACGAATGGCACAACCAGCGGCACGTGCCTCATGTCCTGTGCTGGTGGGGCTGGAGTCGAGGCGGTTTGAGCTCAGCGCAGCACCCGTCGAGGCTAGCGCGCCCGCACCAAGCAACCTTGAACCTGCACGCTGCTTCCAGGGCAGTCCAGGCAGGCGTTGTGCTTTCGGACGCGGAAAGCAAGAGCCTGCAGTAAAATGTGGTCACCAGCAGAACAGCTCGCTCGCAGCGCTCAAAGTGAATGTTACCTGTAACGTTTAAAGTGAAACAAGCTGGCCAAGAAACCACTCGCTTTGGCCTAGAAACGACTTGGCTTCGCTTTGTGAGACAACACCCGGCTTGGTCCTGTTGTGGATTCTGAACAGGGAGTCAATTACCCGGACGCCGGCGCTGCCCAGCGTTCTGGATCGCTGTGGAGCGGCACACGAGCTGACCTAAGATCAGATAGCCACGAGTCTGTGACCTGCGCGAGGGATGAACGCAGTATGGGGTAGAGAGACCTCTTGCAGAAGTCCGGCAATTGAGAGCAGTCTGCTGATCGACATCGGTACGGAAGGTCCCGTTGAATGCGCGACGATTCGATGCCCTCGATGCGATAGTGAGCTGAGCACATCGCTCTCGTCTGCGGCCTTGATCCAGCGACAAGAACTCGGAAACTGCCAGGGTATGGGCACGTCCACCCTTGCTCTCTTCCATGCGGCGCCTGTGGGTGACCACATGACCTTCCCCTTCTTTTGCTTGGCCTGGAGAGCGGTGTGGTACACAAGCACTCACGGCGAAGAAATATCTTCGAGAGAATGTGTGATTCGGCGTCCCGGTCCTGAGCAGCGGCGATCTCAGTTCCGGATTTGCCCAAGTGCAGCCCCCGGCAGGGGGTCAGCGGGGGTTGGGCGGCTGAAACGCAAGGCGACAGCAAGGCCCAGATAACTGAGCCGGCCTCCACCATTGCACAGGAGGTGGCTTCGGATGTCCACCGAACGGTATCCCGCCAGCGTATCAAGAGAAGAACGATGCCGATTTCGTGGCAACAGATGGCCCTGCCACCATGCTCATCATAAAGGCAAGAGGAGACACTTTCCTCCGGCCTGAGGTCTGTCAAACCGGCATACGCCAAGATTTCCGACGACAACGAGGGCCGGCGCCGTTTCGGCTCTGTCTGGCAAGGGGCCAAGCGGGCCGGCGCCGCTTCTTCCTTGGGGACTCGACCCGCAAAAGTCCGCCGCGGGTCCGGACCCGAGTCGGGCCTTGCGGATGGGGGCTCGGGAGTGGGCATCGTGGAGGCCGAGTCTTGGCGATGGCTTCTCACCGCCTGCCCACCCTTGGCGTCTTTACCCACTAACCCGCCAACGTGGGAAGCTGATGCTGTTCCAAATTTAGATTTATGCCTCTGGGCATCAACAGCCAGCTTGCCCAGCCACCGCACCGCAGAACCCCACCGGGGCCAGCCACAGGGACGGACGTACTGTCAGCAAGAGCAGGGCACACCTGCGTATGCAGGAACATGGTGAAAATCCTCCAGAGCGTCTTGGGGGGCCGCGAATTGCCTTTCGGATAATAGCAACGCCGCAATATCAAGACACGGCAAGGAAGGTATTTTCCTCGAGTGACTGACGGAGCAAGGCGAAATGTGCTGGATTACTCGGGAGTCCTTTTTGCGTCCTCATATGGGTTCCGACAGCTCACCCAGAACACAACTAAAGCGGACGGAAAAAACCTGTCAAGGACGAGAGCTTCCCGCCATAATGTTCATGCTCAGCCCTGGGCGCTGCGTAAGCCCGCCACAAAACAGAAACAATCCACGCGGCCGACACGCCAAGGAACACGAAGTGCAAGGCTCGCCAGTCACAATCTCCGAGCTTCAGCACACAAGAGTTCTCCCCGAATTTGCTCGAGCTCATTGCAACCCCGCAGCGTGCTTTACAGTGCCCGGATGACGCGCCATTGGGGGCCGCAAGCTGGAGTTGACGAGTTCATTTGTGGGGTGCTCGCAGCTGTCAACGCCAATGAAACTTGGAATGGCATGAGAGCGACAAGATCATCCCCGACTCAACTCTCGGATCTGCATCGATGCAGGAACCTGCTGCTTGTGAGCGCGATCTTCGAGATACGTTACCCTCTCCTCGTAAACCAGCTGAATTTCCACTCTGTTCGTCCGAACACAAACCCAATGTGAACCGGTTTCGTGGTGGTTACCGTATCTGGTCCTTCCCTTCCACCAAAAACGGCCACTGTGCTGGATGCGGCCAACGGCCTGGGTGCTGGACCGACCTGCCTCTGAAGGAACAAGCCAAGCCGAACCAGCGACGGGAATCTCAGCAACCAGCATGGAGCAGTTAACAAGGCAGCAAGGCTGTCATGATGTTGTTGATCTGCAATCTCGTCATGCGTCGGCGCGGAACATGGCGGAACCTCTCCACAACGTGCGCTCAGCGTCTTCTGCAGAGATTTGTCCAATTCGAGTAAGAGCCTTGATGTCCACGTCGAATGTTCAGATTGGGCCCTTTGGGGCAGGTATTCCGCTGCGCTGGGCCACGATTTCGAATTTCTGAGGAAAGTGGGCTTGCGAAATGCTTGGCTCTTGGAGGCCTGGCGGGGGGCTGGTCGCAACACAGAGCCTGTCGTTTTTCTCATCCCGTTTGGCTGGGGGCCGGGAAGTGGGTCTGTCACCATCACCGCAAGGATGTTGGAAACTGCGCCACCAGGTGAGAGGCACAGCCCACCGCGAGCCTGCAGCATGGGGCCCTGCCAACCGTCAGCATGGGTGGGTTAGTTTGGCAACTTTCGGACACAAGGGCGAAGGCGGCGGCCTGATATTTATTTTCTCAACCACCCGCGTCCCGAATGACTCTCTTTCCCATCCTCAACCTATCATTCTCCCTCGTTGGATTTCTTTTGAGGAGGACGCTTTTGCGTACTCCCCACCTAAAACCCGTCGCTTTCGGCCCCATCGCTCGCTGAAGCAATTTCACGGATTCTTGGACTTGCGTCATCTCCATCCAGCTCAGGCCTCGCGGCGACCGAAATATCCATATCGAAGCAGTTTGCCTGACCAGGAAAGAAAAAGAAACATCACGATGGTCAACTTTGGGCGATTCGTGTGTGTGTTGGTGCCGTTCCTGCTGACGCTGGCATCGTTGACTGCCATGCTGTTGGCAGGTCTGGCGGGCATCACGACAAGGGCCTCTACATGTTCCAGATCAATGTGACCGACCTCTCCATATCGCCGCTGTCGGTGGGCAGATCCTCGAAGGCATCAAGGCCCCGAGCATCGACGACCTCAACGTCCCCAAGGTCTCCGACATCAACATCCCAGGCGTCAACATCAAGAGGCAGCAGACCAACAGCAAGACCGGCAACATCACCGCGCCGACCTTGGCTTCTATAACATTTACGACGTCAACATCTGGAACTACTGCTACCATGCAGAACGGCACCCGCGAGTGCACCAAGCCGGCCTTCAACTGGGCCACCAACGAGCTCAACACGTCCACCAACGACCTCAACAGCCTGATCACCTCGACCGGGTACAACGTTACCCTCCCAAGGAGATCACCGATGCCGTCAAGGCTTCGGCACCGTCTCCAAGTGGACGCAGATCGTCTTCATCATCGCCTACATCGCCCTGGCCGTCGAGCTCTTCTTTGGCCTCTTCGCCAACTGCAGCCGCGCCTTCTCGTGCGTGACCTGGCTGATCGCGTCCGTGGCCACCGTCGCCGTGGGCGCCGCGGCCGGACTGGCCACCGCCACCTCGGTTGTCGTTGTCGGCGCCATCGAGGGCTCTACCAAGGTGTACGGCGCCGACGCCCACTTCAACAAGCGCTTCCTGGCCGTTGTTTGGCTCGGCTTTGCGTTTGCCCTGGCCGCCGGCCTGTTCTGGTCCTTCACCATCTGCTGCTGCGCTCCGGATCACTCGTCCCGCCGCAGCCGCAGCCGCGGCGGGGCCGACAGCGAGAAGCTCATGTCGGGCGGCACCGGCTACCAGCGCCTCAGCGAGCCCGGTGGATACAATGCCGGGTATGCCCGTCAGTCGTATGGCGCGCCGCAGCAGGCGCAGCATGCGGGGGCTTACGAGCCGTATTCGCATGCTCGTGTTTAAAGCACTCTAGGTTAAGGTGGTGGTGACGATGATGGGTATCTACAGATGAAATGAAAATGGTGGCTGAGACGCAAAGGCACCTAGGCGTCTTGGCTGGTTGGTATGTTGTTGAATTTGGGTACTCCGGTTCTTTTCTTTCGTTCAGTGCATACGTTCGGCGTTGGAGGTTTTTGCTCTCTGGGAACTTTGGGGAGACGGGACCTGGAATTTTTTCCCTTTTCTTGTTTTGCTGGGTTAGAGGACGGACGCAAAGATGGATGGCTCTTTTCTCTCAGTTGATGAGATGCCAGTGATGTGTGAGATGACTCAGATCCTCGCGATGATACCCTGCTGGGTTTCTGACGAATGGAATATTATGACTGCGTTTTCTGCACTTGATGGCTCCCATAAGACGCGACGCTGGGTGTTTGTTGGAGTTTCCGCTTGCTGGGACACTCCGGCCCGGCCGGGGAAGGTCTAGGTCACCGCTGCCTGGATATGCTGGTCCCAACAACATCTGTGCCACCTATTTACATCCTGAGGTGGCATGTGTTGGTGAACGTCCATGGGGCCCCTTGCTGCATGGGCGAGTTAAATCCAAATGCGTGAGCGCTCTGCCAACCACCCCGTCTCGGTTTGGGGGCCGACAATAGGGTTCTACGAGCCCTAGAACATCGAGCCGGGGGTTTATGTGAGGGCGGCTCAACTCATCTTCCACCGATGCCAGTCTGCGAGTTGGATGGAACTTGAGCTTGCTGGGAGTTGTTCGGGGCCGTCCTCGTCTCAACGCCTCAAAATGACCCTTTCAGATTGGGTCAACAAAATTCTCTTTGACTTCTCGCAGTGCTAGGCTAGTTCAGAGATGTTTGATGTTCAAAATCCGACATGCCAACCATCTGGGTATGCTACGAGTAGGGTCGGTTGGACAGGGTTAGGGTTGACACAGCATCCAATATCGGTTTCAGGAGTTGAGAAAATTCCACTCCAAGACGTGAATGGATGAGAAATACCCTCAGGTATGCGTGGGTAGGGCATAGCTGTGAAATTGCGATATTGGGCACTTCTGAGATTCCTTGAAAAATCAGAACTCCACTTCCGCCAGAATGGTTCAAAAGGTACCATGTCTTCATTCTCGCCTCCTGTTGACTCACCTCGAGCACCCAACACCCCCTCACCGTCAACAGCACTCACTAACTCATCCCAGGGCCAAGCCTTGACACGGCTGCAGCACAGCTATGCCCTAAGCCCCATCACCGCTCTCACCTTCTACGATGCCGGCTCAGACCAGATCTTTCTCCTAGCGGGTGAAGACACCTGGCTCGCGGCCTACGACGTCCAGACATCTACTCTCCTGGGCAAACTCAAGGTCTTCTCCTCGCAACCCATCCACGGCATCTATGTCTCCCAGCCCACCGACCGCCAACCACATGACGACACCGGAGTCCTAGTCTGGGGCGGCCGCTCCGTAACCCTCCTCCCCGCTTCCTCGCTCCAAGCCCTGATCTCAGGCCTTACCCCCCTCAACCAGCCGAGTCCCACGCGCCTGATTGGATCTACGACGGCATCCTCTACCCCTCAGCATTTTCATCACCCTCAACCATCACCGCCACAACCTCGGGCGCGCTCGTAACGGCACACAACGAAATCCTCCCCTTCTCCTCCAATACCGCATTGCCATACTCATCATCGGCTCTCACATTCGGTTCTCTCACCTCCCCCTCCCGCCCGATCCTCTACTCCGCCAACCTCGCCCTCCTGTCGCCGGCGGCGGTGCTGGTCGCGGGCGGGACCGTCTTTGGCGAGTTATCGTGTGGAAGTACCTGACCGATTCCACTCGAGCCGCGCAGTGCGAGGTGCTATACGTGTTTACCGGGCATGAGGGGTCGATATTTGGGGTGTGCATCTCGCCCGAGGTGGATCTGGGGCCGACTCGCGGGAAGGGGAGGTTGCTCGTGAGCTGTAGCGATGACCGGACCGTGAGGGTTTGGGACATTGCCGAGGAGGGTGGCCGTGCTGGTGGTGTTGCTGCTGGCCCAGAGTGGAAGGGGGCGGAGGGGTTTGATACGAAAGCTCTTGATGAGGCGCGGGAGACGGGATTTGGAGGGAGTAACAACTCGGAGGCGAGGAGAGAGAATCGGGATGACAAGGCGAGGTGTGGCTGTGGCGATGGGGCATGTGTCGAGGATATGGCATGTCAAGTTCGGGAGGGCGGTCGAGGGGCCGGGGCCGGTCGAGCTCTACTCGTTTGGCGAGGACTGTTCACGGCAGAAGTGGGAGCTGGAGGTGGACTGGAAGCAGTGGACGGGAGGGGGGCCAGAGAGGAGGATGGGGACGCTGAGGCATCGCGGTACGAGTACCTGCCACAGCGGCAAGAATATCTGGTCTGCGGCTGTATTGAGCCGGGGGGAGGGTGAGCCTCTTGTTGCGACTGGCGGAGCAGATGGCAAGATTGTGATTGCGGGAAAGACCAAGGGCACTGGCGCGGGTTTAGATGAGTCCTACGGCGAGTTGGATCTCACTCTGACCTTTGATGAGGTGCTTCAAACACTTCCAGGCAACACAAAAGCCGCAGCCGGTGAAGGGCAAGTTAAGAAGACCAAGCATGCCTTTCAACGGTTTGCCTTCTTGTCGGATAACGTCATGGCAGCCACAGCCTTGGGCAGACTCTTCCTCGCGACCATGGGAGAGTTCTCGTATGGGAGGAGGTCGCACTTCCGGAGACGATCACTGCCGACCTGAAGTCGTACAACGTGGTCAAGAGTCCGGCGAGGGACACTGCCCTCCTCGGCAGTCCAAGTGGGAAGCTCTACCTTTACCGGATAGGACACAGAGCTCGTGAGCTCGCCAGCTTTCCGGAAAAGGTATCCGATATCGTCCTCCTCGACAGCTCTCCCCGGCACTCATCAGACGGCGAGAAGTCGCATCCCTGGTCCGTGATCATCAACGTACTCGGCCTCGATCATGCCCTCATCCTCCATTACGACCCGGCAACCGACGCTTGTACCACCGATCCTCGCAGAGTCATGCTCCCGGAACACTATATCGTCACAGCAGCCGCCTTCTGCAAGAATACCCTTGTCCTTGGTTCCCGTACAGGCTCTGTGACAGTCTATACCACCGACCCGAGTACCCAAGACTTCATCCCCTCACCTCCCGCAAAGACTGCAAGACAAAAGACGCGATCACCTGCATCGCACCGATCCCAGGCAGCCCAGGCGGATCCTCGTTCCTAACCACCTGCCGCGACGGCAAGTACCGCATCTATACCCTGTCTTCCTCCCCATCTGAATATCCAACACGAAATCTCACCCCCGCTCAACACACTCGAACACGCCTTCTTCACCACCGCCTCGCCTACAGCGAAATCCAACTTGATCCTCCACGGTTTCCGCGGCCCTCACTTTCTCTCCTACAACGACACCACCCCTCAGTCCTCGCTTACATCCCGTGTGGCGGCGCCAACCGGCCCTTCGCAACTGTTTCGCGCCCTGAAGATCCGGGGCAGATGCGGTTCGTCTTCTCAAAGACCAGAGACCTGCACGTCGTCTCTCGTCGGCGAAAGCGAGACAGTGCTTTGCAGAGGAGGCCACGGGCGGGAGATCAAGGGCGTTGCATCCTCCTCCTGCTCTTCCTCCTCCGGCGCCGCAGGGGAAATCTTGATCGCCACAGCAGCAGAAGACACCTCCATCCGCATCTGGCGTCACCGTCCCAACCAGCATCCCACCCCCGACCGCATCCTCAGCAGCCAGCCCGAAATGGACTGCCTCACGATCGTAGAAGGCCACTCCGCAGGCATCCAGACCCTGCGCTTCTTCCACCCCTCCTCCCACCAGCAGGGACCTGGCTCCCAGCACCACCTCTACCTCCTCAGCAGCGCCGGTAGCGAAGAGCTCTTTATCTGGCGCATCTCGCGCATCGATTCCCGCACCTACGACGCGCTCGCCGTCGTGCGGGAGGCCGTCTTGGACGACCACACTCGCGACAAGGACCTGCGCATCGTCGACTTCGACGTCTCGCCCTGGGGCGACAATAACAACAACAACAACAACAACAACAACAACAACAACAACAACAACAATAACAACAACAACAATAACAACCACGCCGATGAGATGCTCATCACCATGGCTCTCTCCGACTCTAGCGTGCGGAGCTACGTCTACACCCGTCCCGTCCATTCTTCTAGCTGCAGCAGCAACACTGTCTCCCAGGAGGAGGTGATGGGTAATACTTCTGCTAGTCCTGTTGGGGAACAGAAGGGGAAGTTCGAGCTGTTAGCAAACGGACGCTACACGGGCGCCTGCCCGACACAGGTGCGACATCTGAGGGTGGATGATGATGATGATAGGGAAACCGGGCAGGTGGATGTGTTGACTGCATTCACGGATGGGCATCTGGCTATCTGGAGGATCAAGAGAGAAGGGGAGAGGGAGTTTAAGATGATCAAGGTGGTGAGGGTGCATCAGAGTAGTGTCAAGAGTTTGGATCTCGCGTCAGCGTCGCTGGATGGGCGGGAGGGGAGGTGGTTAGTTGTTACTGGGGGCGATGACAATGCGCTTGGGCTTATGGATCTGAAGTGGGATGGAAAGAAGCGGGAGTATGCAGTTTTGGGGAGGTATAGAGTGAAGGATGCACATGCGGCTGCCGTCACGGGCTTGTCTGTGGTTCGGGAGGAGAAGGGGTTGACGGAAATTGCTACGGTAAGCAACGACCAGCGGGTGAAGCTTTGGCGGGCTGAGAGGGATGGCGCCAAGGGGATGAGGGTGACCATGCTGGATAATCGGTACAGCTCGGTGGCTGACGCAGGGGATCTGGAGCTCATTGCACCTGGGAAGTTGATGGTGGGCGGAGTGGGCGTTGAGGTGTGGAATGTCTCAGGCACTGGGATAGACGGGCAGTGACACAAAAGGCCGTTAGAGGAAAATAGAATATGATAGCAATGTCTCAGATTAACTAACCATTTACCTCGCAGATTAACTACTGGTATAATCCCCCAAAGGTAGTACCGGCTCCGCCCAAACCGAACCCCCCCAGACACCATCCTCCCCAGTTCCAAAAAAAAAAAAGCCTATGACACCGCTACCCAGTCGCCTGCCGCAAGGACAAATCAAAAGACCTACTCCTCTTCGTCCCTATACCGCAGCGGCTTCTGCCTCTTCCTTGCCGACCGGTCCACCACGTCATCATCATCGTCGTCCGCAGCTCCGCCATACCCACGGCTGTTGTCTCTGCTGGCCCTGCTCCCGCTCGCGGATGCAGAGTCGTCAATGAGTTGGAATGTGTCTTGTCTGTACGGGCCTGTCGTGGCAGTGATCTGAGCATCTTCCGACTCGATCTGAGCAGCTTTCCGTTTCCTGCCTGCCACCTCCCAGGTAGCGATGGTTTTGCCGTGCTCTCCTCTCTTGGGAGTCCCCCTTTCACTCCTCCTAGGAGTCCCTTTCTCACCACCCCTCGGCGTCGACGCGGCCGCCCTGCCACCCCTCTTAGGAGTAGACTCATCCGCGCCATTATTGGCGCTGCTGATGCTGCTCCGGCTGCCGTGCGCCGGCGCCTTTCCGCCGGGCTTCTGCACAGCCGCATGGCGGTTCTTCGGCTTGCGCCCAGCACCCGGCCGCGCACCCCCACGCTTGGAGACTTTCTTGACAGCAGGGTCAGTGGCCGCGTTGGTTCCGCCGCCTTCGGAAGCCGAGAAGCTCAGCTGCGGATTGAGCATGGCCGCGTAGGAGCGCTTGATCGCGCGGCGCCGCGTAGGCGTGCTAGGGTGGGCGCTCTCGTTGTGGGCCTCGTTGCTTTCCTTGCGGAGTTGCACCCCTGGGCTGACGTCGTCTGCCGTGTCACCCGTGCTGTGAGGCTGCTGCGGTTGCTTCTTCTTGCGGCCGGCGCCCGGCCGTCGACCGCCGCGCTTCTTGCGGCGTTGGGGGGGGGGTTGCCCCAGTCGCCGTACGCGTCGTCGTCGTCCATCATAGGTAGATCGGCAAGCCAGAGGTCGTCTTCATCACCAAAGTCGTCGGTAAAATCAATGCCCTCGCCCTTTGCCTTGGAGGTCGTCTTGCGGGCGGTGGGGCGCTGGGTACCGCTCTTTCGCTTTGGTCCCTGAGCGCTTCCGCCACTGCTGTCGTTTGCTTTTTCGTTATTCCGCTCAACCAACTTTTTGGTGAGGTTGGGAAAGTTGTCGCCGTAATTGAAGAACAGCTCCTCGCCAGCCCGGATGTCGCGCAGTGCCAGGAACTTGATCCGGAACTCATGATTCACGTACATGATCCTTGGCATGATGTTGCAGTTGTCTGAGGCGTGGTTGATGTACCGGCTGAGGTTGCCATAGATGGCAGCATCAACCCAGATGCCCTCTTGTTCGAGCAAGGTGAAGAGGTACGAGACCTTGTTCTCCTCGTCAAAGACATCGCCGCGGCGATTCTCACGACGTACACCCTCGTCGTGGCTGATCAGCTCGCCGGTGTACTCGATAACGAAGTCGTCCTGGCCAATGTCTTCGGCAGCGAAAAGGCCGTACCCACAGCCCTCAAGCTGAGACTTTCCGAGCAGGACAGTCTTTGGCACACCGCGCTGCAAAGCGACGTTCTGGCACCCCGTAGAGTGGAGTTGCTCGTCATATGCATTCATGGGGTCTGCTCTCTCCTTTGCGCCGCAGCCCTTGCAGAGGACGGGATCGCACTCGCGGTTGAGTTGAACACAGATGCACGGCCTTCCCTCCTTCTGCCGCTGCAGACATGTCTTGCCTGAGGAGTGACAGGCGCATCCTGTGAACTTCAGCGCACACTCTTCTGCTGTGCACAGACAAAAGCGCTCACACAGCACGGGGTGAGAGCCGGCTGATGCGCAAGGGCACCCATTGGCCGCGGTACATGGCCCTTCATGATGGCAAGGCGCATACAGTTCTCGCACCGCATGCTCATGGGTGATGGTGGCATCCTGCCAGTCACCCAGCAGCTGCTTCTTCTTGCGGTCATACCACGATATCGCTTTGGGCTTCGGCTGCTCGGCTCGTGGTTCGATCGGAGGTAGAGAGAGGTCCAGCTCCTCGAGTTTGCGGTGAACGTCCCGGCAATAGCGACCGAGAACAGCTGCAACGAAGCATTCGGGGTCCAGTGACTGGCTGTAGCCGATTGTTGCAGATATCCACTCGAGGACGCTCACTTCATTCTCCGACCACGGCTTGAAGACTTCGTTGGGATCGTGGCTCCAGTAGCTCCGGTAGCATTGATTCTTGCATGGCGAATGTGACTTGCTGGCGGCACCATTCGGGCGTGCTTCCTCCACCTGTGCTAACCACTTTCGCCGGAGGGTGGGCGCAAGCCCTCCTATCTCCTCGAGCGAGAAGCACCGTTTCTGATTATCCCGCTCAATCTCACCATGTTCACAGTCATGGCTGAAACATATCAGGCATCCAAGAGTCGAGTAGCTCCCAAGAGCCTCAACAATCTTTTGCATCAGCGCCTGATCACGGGGCTTTTGTGAGCTCGGTCCATCTTTCGCCCTCTTGTTGTCGAGGATTGGCTCGACCGACTTGTCGAGCATTAGGATGTCACGCAGGGCCACGCGCCTCAGACTTCCCATTTTGTTGAAGACACTGTCAAAAGCTTCGGTGAACAACTTTGCCCCCTTGACGGCGTGAGGCGAGCCAATATCCTCGCTGTATGTGTCAAGGAGGTTGGACTTTTGCTGAGGCGTGATGGCGTCTTCGTTCTGAGGCTGGCTTGCCATGTAGCGGATCAGCGTGGACTTTGTGCAGCCGTCGATAGCCAGTTTGCGAAGCCATGGCTCTAGATACGGGGCAAGGGTAGCTGCGTATTCGTTCTGTGCCCGTTTCGCCAGCTTTTGGGCCCGGTTCTGAATTTGGAAGCCGGACTTGCTGTCCAGGCTCTCAAGGTCCATAAGCCAGGCGCTGTATTTCTGTTCCTCAGCCGAGTTGGGATCAACGTCTCTGAGATGGGGCACGAAGTTGAGCATGGAGTTCGGAGCGAGGATGTTTTTGCGGATTTCAACGTGGTGAAATCTGTATCCAGGGACGGCTTCCCTATCTGGCTTGATGCAGCAGACAGGGTACAGGGCGCGGCGACCATTGCCTTTAGACTTGCCATATTCTCCGCTGTGTTTGCTGCCGAACGGTTAGTCTCCCCGCCTGTTGCACCACGCGGCAAGGAGCGACTTGCCTTGAATTTGACTGCCATGGTATCTACGCCGGCCGGCGGCTCGCTGTTGTTGTCGATTGCAATCGATTTCATGTCCGAAAAGCTGTCGACTGCGCTACGATGTCTCGGCTGCGGCGCTCTCTTCTCGGCCTCCTCCAGCACAAAGTCAACGAGCCGGGCATGGCCTTGGGGGACTTGCTCAGAGAGTTCAGAGAGTGCAGTCGCGATCTTATCAACCGTCCAGACTAATCGCTTTGGTGTCTGTGTATGGGGCGTCTGGCGGCCTCTGGATGGCCGAGTTGACGGCTGCGGGGTAGGGCGCGATTGTTGGGTGGTTGATTTGACGCTCGGAGGCGGAGACAGGGAGTCTCGGATCTCATCCCGCACAAAGAGCCGAGTGGTCCGTGTCGGGGTGGCGTCGGCGGCGCACGTCGTCGCCCTGCCGGTGGGCGATCCATTCGGGGTTCGTCTTCGCGTACCGACGGATGAGGGGCTAGCGTCTCTCGCTGAGCTCCACGGCTGCGACTTTAGGGCTTGGGTCGACCCCGGCGTGCACTGATGTGTTCGCCATTGTGACTTTTGATGGTGACCGGAAGAGTGGCAGCAACCACAACCTCGTCCGCAGTGACACCGTCGTCAGATGATGTGTCCATCGTTAGGTCGACGACATGGTCGCCGGCTGAGGGCATTGAGCCTATCCTTATCTCCTTTTCCTCCCACTCCTATCCCAGTTGCATTGGATGGCGCACTGCTTGTTTGGCCAGAATAGGCCGGCTTCGTTCTCTGTTCCTCCTCTTTCCTTCTCAGCAATGCTTCCCGTATTGTCTTCGGCTCAAGGCGCGACGCTGGATGATGACCGACTATGCCGCATAGATGTTTGGTAAGCACATAGTCGTCATTCAAGGAGCGAGATGGTGGTTTGGGAACAGCGAGAAGGGCGTCGTTGTCGGTCTCTCCGACCGAAATCGTTGTCGCAAATGAATTGCAGGTTGCGACGCGGTGCTGGTGCTGAAAGGGAGACGCGATTTCTTGGCCCTGCCCCACCATAGTGGATTTTCATGCACGGACCATATCCTCCGCGCTACGGGGACCCACCATTTGGTGGGCACAGCGACGAGCTGGTTTGCACAGCGACGTCATTTCACTGGGTGGTCGTCCGCCAGCAACTGTCGCATAAAACCAGCACCTGACCTGTTTCAGCTTGGTGCCTGCTCTCATCGACCACCACGTCCCTTTGTTTCGAACCCGAGAGCCGACGAAATCGGACCGCAAACGTAGCACCACGATCCCGACGTCGATCCGGCCACTTTCCCTGTCGAACGGGCAATTGCGCGAACGAACCTTGGCAGATCATAGGACACCGCTAAGCCCACCACCCGGCAACCAATTCCGCCAAACAACACAGCCCGGTCAAGATGCATCGAACATACTCCATGCGCGCCACGAGGGCACCAACCGCTTCTCAGATTCAGGTATGGGGAGATTGTTTCTCGAGCCCAATTCAATTCTCGCTAACGAGATCAGAACCCCCCACCGCCGCCGTCGAGCACCAAGTCGCACCGCCTCTTTGGCCGAGGAGGACTGGGTAAGCCGCGCTAGTCCCATCCCCCGCGAACGTCGCTATCGCGATCGGATTGTCTTTTGGGCGCGAAGCTCATGGTTGGGCATTGACAGGCGGTTTAGGACATGCCCTCCGGCGCAACGCTGCCGGCGCCTTCGGGCCCGATCTTGCCAAGAAGCTGGCGCAACTCGTCAAAATGGAGAAGAACGTCATGCGGAGTCTAGAGATGGTGGCCAAAGAGCGAATGGAAGTTGCCGTATGTTTTCTCACACCCACCCTCGACCGTTCTCTGCCTCCGGCTAAGACGCGCTGCAGCAACAATTGTCACTTTGGGGCGAGGCCTGCGACGAAGATGTATCGGACGTTACAGACAAGCTTGGAGTCCTTCTCTACGAAATAGGCGAGCTCGAGGATCAGTATGTCGACAGATACGACCAGTACCGCATCACCATGAAGAGTATCAGAAACATTGAGGCCTCCGTGCAGCCCAGCAGAGATAGTGAGTGGTTGGATCCTGTCGAGGCAGAAACATGTCCTGACACCCAGTAGGGAAACAAAAGATCACGGACCAGATCGCGCAGCTAAAATACAAAGAGCCGAACTCGCCAAAATTGTCGTCCTCGAACAGGAACTCGTACGCGCCGAAGCCGAGTCGCTCGTCGCCGAAGCCCAACTTTCCAACATCACACGTGTGAGATCAAGGCCGCCTATTCTTACCAATTCGACGCCCTGCGCGAGCACTGCGAGAAAGTAGCCATTATTGCCGGTTACGGGAAAACATCTGCTGGAGCTCATCGACGACACGCCCGTCACACCCGGCGAGACGCGCCCGGCATACGACGGCTACGAGGCCAGCAAGGCCATCATTCAGGACTGCGAG
This sequence comes from Achaetomiella virescens, assembly GCA_031001845.1. Classification (NCBI taxonomy): domain Eukaryota; kingdom Fungi; phylum Ascomycota; class Sordariomycetes; order Sordariales; family Chaetomiaceae; genus Achaetomiella; species Achaetomiella virescens. Next base: position 29,123 of record JARNGD010000030.1, read on the forward strand.
GATGCGCTCACCAACTGGGTGACGCAGAACGCTGCCGTGTCGGCCAAGCTGTCGACACGTGCGCGTACCCTCTCGCAGCGCCGCCGGAATAACATCAAGGCGCGCACTGAGGGGCAGCTGCAGGGCCATGGGCACGACTTATCGGCGCAGGATGCCCCGCTCAGCGATAGAGATGCGTGGGTGCCTGCCGGCCAGCACAGGGATGAGTATGGGGACGAGGAGGAGGAGGCGGAGGAGGATGATTTGGATGCGCCGAGTCAGTCGGTCTTGGATACCGAGGCGAGCCTTAATGGGAGAATCACCGGGGACGGAACCATGACCCGGTTGTTGCCTAGTCTGCCAGCGACTTGAGCTCGGGGGAATAAGGGGGGTATTTTCGGCGATTTGAGGTACGGCGTCGGGAGATTGAAACTCCAGGTGCTCTTCAAGCTGACCGGGGTTCGAGCACGGACTGCTCGTAATTGGTAATGAATGATGGGAAACGGATGGATAATTAATGCTGGGGAGAACAGGTACCATGAGCGGGCGACGAGGGTTAGGATGGGAGCGACCGCTTGAGCGAGGCAGTTGGCCACCAGTTTTATCCTTTCGTTGGTGGCCTCTTTTTGTGTAATAGCTTTCTGATTCCCCGGACAACCAACTATAAGGCTTTGGTTCCGCGGCTACTGTCCCTGCCTAGCTAACGTTACTCAATGCTGCGCCTGCAAAATGCCCTCCATCATGGCAGAGTTTTCAATGATCTAAGGCGGCCATAATCCCAAGCCCATCCATCCAATAACTCCGAAACAACCAATTCCTCTCACCTATCATCATCGATCAGTCAACTCACCGCCACCCCAGCCCCATCTCCCCCAATTATCCCCTGCTCCCGCACATCCTTCACCTTCAACTGCCTCCCGCGGATCTGACTCAGAAACTCCTCGGCCTCAATCTTGACGATGTACTTCCCAGGCACCACCACCAAGCCGAGGTACCGAGACGTCATGTCGAGCTTGACCTTCCCTGAACTTGGGTTCCCGCTGCTCTCTCTCCTGATGCTGCTGCCTCTGCTTTTGATGCGGCGGCAGTGATCTGTTGAGTTGGGCTGGCGGTATTCGTAGGTGTGTTGGAGCACGAGGTTACTTTCCTTTTATGCGGTGAGTACAGATGTTGGGGGGTGTGCGGCGTGCGGGAGGGAAGGGTTAAGTAAGGGATTGAGTAGATCGAGAGCAGAAAAGGGGGCACAGTAGAATAAGGGGGACACGGGATAAGAAGGAGTGGAAAAGGCAGGGGTGCGTACCGAGTCGGTGCACTTGAAGGTGCCCCAGAACATGCGCCCGTCACTGGCGGTTACGCGGAGGTTCTTGTTGAGGAGGGATTGAAGGTAGGCGGTGGCTTCATCTTTCTGCTGCTGAGTTGGATGCGATGATGGTGGTGATTCTCGTGATGAAGAAGCGGGAGCTGGTGTGCTCATGGCGTCTATTTATGAGAGCTGTGGGCTCGAGATAGGATCCTCTTGTGGTCCGGACCCGACAACACGTCAATTGGCGGGGTCCGTGATAGAGAGTTTGTGTGGGTAGATGATCAACGAGGGGTTGATCCGTTGTCACCCTGAAATTGGAAGAGTGTAAAAAGTGACTGGTTAAGAACGGGACTAGTAGCGTGGAATAGCCCAGGTACTTCTCAGGGCTTCTTTTTGGACTCTAGATTGACGGAATGTATCACCAATAATGCAATCCGAGGGTTGAGTTGAGATGGCTTCAAGACATGCATCGACCGGGGTTTCTCTGTGGACCCAGATCATCGGAGAATAAGACACCAATAAGAAGACAGCGGGACCCATACTTTCCAGGCAACTGAGCAGGGGTCTCCATCATCAGCGTCATCGGCGTGAAGATGAACCGACTTCTCATCCATATCGCCTTCCACACCCCTTTTATTTTTGTTCATTCCACACCGCAGCTGGCTTTTCTTCCAAATTCTCCGCTTCCACCTGGCTTTTCTGATTTGGTCAACAATGAATTGAGCGTTTCAACGATGGTCCTCGCTTGTTCCTCCGCGACCCAAACTCGGGCCCCTTGAATGTCCCGCGACATCTTGCGTTCCCCTTTGCCGAGTCGCCTCGACTTAAACCGCCATGGGTGTCCAAGGCCTCTGGACCGTCGTGCAGCCCTGCGCGCGCCCGACCAACCTCTCAACGCTCAACCGCAAGCGCCTCGCCATCGATGCCTCCATTGGATCTACCAGTTCCTCAAGGCCGTCCGCGACAAGGAGGGCAATGCCCTGCGCAACAGCCATGTCGTCGGTTTCTTCCGCCGTATTTGCAAGCTGCTCTGGTACGGGGTGAAACCCGTCTTCGTCTTTGACGGCGGCGCTCCCGCCCTGAAACGGGCTACACTGCAAGGACGCCGCCGGAGGCGCGAGGGACGCCGCGAAGATGCCACGCGCACCGCGGGTAAGCTTCTCGCGGTGCAGATGCAGCGGATTGCTGAGGAGGAAGAGGAGAAGCGCCGCAAGCGCGCCGAGGCTTCGTCCAGCGCTGCCACGAGGGAGATTGAGGAGGAACAGGAGCAGTTGCCCAGCATGGATCAGATTGTGTATGCGGACGAGCTTGGCATGTCGAAGCAGGAGCGCCAAAAAGAACCGGCGGTTTCACAAACAGGATGCGTATCACCTACCAGAACTGGAGAACGGCATCGAGGCCATGGGCAAACCGAACGACCCGCGTATCATGAGCGTGGAGGAGCTGGAAGAATACGCGAGACAGTTCAACAAACGGCGAGGACATCAATCTCTACGACTTCAGCAAGATCGACTTTGACGGAGAGTTTTTCAAGAGCCTCCGCCTGCTGACCGATACAACATCCTGAATGCAGCCAGAATACGGAGTCGGCTGAGAATGGGCTTGAGCAAGGATCAGCTGGATGGCATGTTTCCCGACCGCATGGCCTTCTCGAGATTCCAGATCGAAAGAGTCAAGGAGCGCAATCATCTCACGCAGCGTCTGATGTACGAAATGGGCATGTCCGGGACTGATCTGACAATTGGGACCAACCGCATTGCCGGTGATAGGACTCGCGAGTACATCCTTGTGAAGAACGAAGGCGCTGAAGGAGGCTGGGCCCTCGGCGTCGTCAGCAAAAATAAGGAGAGGGGTCAAATTCACAAACCCATCGATGTCGACGCATTGGAGTTTCAGTATCAGGGGCAAGACGATGAGGACGAGTGGGAGGACGCAGAATTCGAAGATGTTCCCATTGAGGGCCTCAACAGGCTTCCAAAACCCAAAACGGACGAGGAAGAATCGCTTTTCGTCGACAACGGCAATGGGGCCGGCCTCTCTGAAGAAGGCGACGACGTCCTACAAGCCGACGAGGACGAGAGGATATCGATCGAGCTATCGCTTTGTCATTACAAAGTCAACGCAGTATCGGCACCGGGAAGGGTCAAGTCGGGAATGACGAATCTCGCAACGAGGAGGTCGAGGACAGGCCAGCACCTGACTGGAAACAAAAAGCGGTGGAGGCCCCTAAGCCCATTGTTGGCACCAGTGGCCGGATCGTGGCACACATCGTGAACAACAGAGCGAATGCTGCCGTGCCCAAGCGCTGGGACAGCGAGAGCAACGATAGCGACAGCGATGTTGATCTTCGGACAGCCTTCGCGGCCGCGAGGGAAGAAACAACCGAAGGTACAGACTACGCCGACGCCAGCACCTGTCAGGCCGAGTGTGAGGAATCCATTTGGAGGGCCACTTCCGTTTGAGAAGCTCGACTGGCGAGGGACGTTTGGCAGTAAGAACACTCCTTCGATCCCGGAAAAACCAAAGACGCTACAGGAGATCGAGACCGGCGATCTGGAGGCTGGTTCCGATGATGAGGCCGGAGGCTTCGAGAAAGAAGTGTCCGAGACTGAGGCCACATCGGCAAAGGAGAACGATGAACCACTCCCGTTGCCCCCATGGCTCACAGATGATATGATATCCGGGAATCTGTGAGGAAGCAGCAGGAGTTGGAAAGACGAATGAATGAGGAAGATGAGGAACTGCAGTTTCTCCAGTCAGAAGACGGCGACGTTATCGAGATCGAGTCCTCAAGTGAGGACGGCAGGCGATATCGAGATCCTGGATGCGCCGCCTTCGATCAAGCAACCGGTCTCCGGGGAGCCCAGTGCGAGTCTTCCGTCATTGAAAGATAATGCTGCGGGTGGAAGCGGATGAAGCGGCAGCGCAGGGACTTGGACCGACAGCTGCCGCTGTTCCTCACAAGGCTGACCGATCTCTAGGCAATCGGAGGCGCCTCATGGAAACAAACCGAATCATCTTCTCATTCACCTCCACCAGACCAGTCAGAGGACGAAGAAATGGAGTTTGAAGATGTGGCTTTGCCCAGCCACGAGGAGCAAACAATCGGACCTGTCGATGAGTCCGACATGGCGGAGATAGCTCGAGTTGAAGCAGAGTTATTTAACGAGGGTGCTCCTTCGCACGCACAGCAGGAAAGAATTGAAGGCCTGGCTGCACCGCGCGGCGACTCGCCCATCGACCTGATGCCCCTGAGTTGGAGGAGTTTGAGGATTTCAGTGATCCCGAAGAGGAGGAGCTTCTGGCGCAGATGGCCGAGGAGGGCAGAAGAACATGCTCGCTTCGCCAGCACGCTCAACAACAAGTCCCAGCGTGAAAATCAGGAAGCCTACGAGCAAGAGCTTCGAGCCCTTCGCACACAGCAGAAGAAGGACCGTCGTGACGCTGACGAGGTCACCCAGGTCATGGTAACCGAGTGTCAGGCCCTCCTCACCCTCTTCGGCATCCCCTACATCACGGCACCCATGGAAGCCGAAGCCAGTGTGCGAGCTTGTCCGCCTCAATCTCGTCGACGGCATAGTCACACGACGACTCGGACACCTTCCTCTTCGGCGGCACACGCGTGTACAAAAACATGTTTAACAGCAACAAATATGTCGAGTGCTACCTCGCGCGCGACCTCGAAACAGAGCTCTCCCTCTCGCGCGAGCAACTCATCTCCCTCGCCCTACTCCTAGGCTCAGACTACACCGAAGGCCTTCCCGGCGTGGGACCCGTCACGGGCCCTCGAGATCCTCTCGGAGTTCCGGGCAAAGACGGCCTCACCGAGTTCAAGGAATGGTGGCAAGACGTGCAGAACCGCGGCCGCCCTAAGGAGGCGGACGCCGACTCCCCGTTTCGCCGCAAGTTCCGCAAGTCCCACGCGACGAAGCTCTTCCTCCCCGTCGGCTTTCCTAACCCAGCCGTGTATGAAGCTTACCTGCACCCCGAAGTCGACAGCAGTCCTGAACCCTTCCAGTGGGGCGTCCCCGACCTGGACGGGCTGCGCCAGTTCCTGATGAACACCATCGGCTGGAGCCAGGAGAGGACGGACGAGGTGCTGGTGCCGGTAATTCGGGATATGAACAAGCGGGATGTGGAGGGCACGCAGAGCAATATTACGCGGTATTTTGGGGAGTGTGGGGGTCGGGGCCAGGGAGCGACAGGAGGCGTTCGCGCCGAGGCAAAGGGCGGGCGGCGGGGAGTAAGAGAATGGCGGATGCAGTTAGTCGGTTGAGGGCGAGGACCGGTGGGGAGGAGGGGCGTTTGGGGAGATGCCTGTTGCTGCGCCGCCTGTCCCGAACGCAAAGCGGGGAAGGAAAAGGAAGGCAAGGGGAGCGGGTGAGGTAGAGGATGACGTGAAGGATGGCGGCGAGGAAGAAGAGGTTGAAGGAAGTGGTGAGGGTGAGGATGGAGTGAGAGCGCGAGGGAAAATGGCAAGAGGAAGAGAACCGGTGGTGCGGCTAAGAGGGGCAAAAAGTCGAAAGCGTGAACATGTTTCGGTAGAGCTGGCCCGCAAGATACCCCTATCACATCATCAATCAACCACCGTCGAACAATATCCAACCTTCGGCCATCTTTGTTCGCGAACTGAGTCATCCTCCTTCACGGGTTCCAAACAACACTTGACCAGGCCACGAATTATCCGCAGTTGAAGCCCTGCGTTGGGTGATAAAACCGGTGGCTGCGCGCTCCAAGCGTCTTCGTCTAGCCAGTAGCGCTAACCTTCCCGCCTCTCCGAGCCTGTTTGTTGTGTACTACTATTAAGAACTCCAAATCACCGTGGACAACGAGCATTATATCTGTATCCTGTTGCTTCCGGAAGTCTTTATCAGACCTGACTTGCAATGAGCCGGTAATTAGAATAGGAGTAGCAAATTACTACGTTTTGGTCGTAGTTCAGGGTTGCCAGAATGATAGCTTGGAACGCCACGCCGTTCAAAGAACGAATAATTGAGTACTAGTAGTACGAAACGCCCTCGAAGATGTGGAACCTCGAGTTCCGGGCCATGGAAACTTGAACATCCACACGCGGCGGGGGTCTGCTGATGGATGTGGCGGTTGACAAAGCGATCATAGCCTAGTCGCTTTATACTCCTACTATGTCTGGCTTTCAGGCTGACCGGGCGCCACCTGAACATCATCAAGGTCGGACACGATGGCGCAGGCCGGACGCGCTCATGAGTCAACCCTCACCTAAGGTGAAGTGTATATTGGCCGCGCTAAGCCCTCTCGGAAATCTGCTCCGTCACCGTATCTATAACGGCCTCCACAATCTCGTCCTCTCGGTCGAGACAGTACTGGACATTGCCCTGCAAGCGCATAATGTCCTCCCGCTGCTCCGAGATTTCCAGATCCAGCCTATCCACCTGGCGATCCACGCGGCCTATCTCCAACCGCAAGGCCGCAAGATCAGTCTCATACTCATCGATCCGCTTCCGCTGCGCTTGGTTCTCACTCGACAGGTTGCTGATCTGCACAGCTTGAGCATGGACGAGTGCCTCCAGAAGCGCCAGACGCTGCAAGACGGAGATCTCCGGCGTCTGTCCCTTCTCGGGAAGGTGTGGCCTTGGAGAAGCGCGCAAGTCAGGCTTTTTTGCCCTGGTAAGCTCGCCAGTAGTCGCAACAGCCATAGTGTTGCTGCTACTACGCCGCCGCTTTCCGTCCCGGGTTGCAGACTCTGGCCACAGACATAAATGAGCACGTTATTGGCTGGGATAGAATGAAGAACCAAAGGTAAAAGAGAAAAAAGAAAAGAAAAGTAACAAGGAAAAAGAAAAAGAGTTAAAAGAGGAAAAAAAAAAAAAAAGAGCAACAAAGCAAGAGAAGTAAAGACAAAGAAGAGGAAAAGCTAAAGAAAAGGATAAAAAGATAATGAAGAGAATAACAGGGAATGGCTTACGTGATCTCGAGGCGGGGGCGCTGACGGCCCTGCGCAAGCTTCATGATATGGCGGTGGGATGTCACGATCTCCTTCCCCCTCGCCTTCCCCGTCTCCTTCCCCCCGCCGTCGGGTGGTGGTGACGTTGTGGGATACAAAGGTTCGACATCCCATATCCGTCCTCCCGACCCGCCAAACAACTTAAACAACTCGGTATACGGCGGCAGCTCTTGCAAGCCACCACCCGTGAGCAGTGCCGACAGACGCTGCAGATGCGTCCGGGGAGCCAGGTTCGCCGGCATGTACATGACGAGCTGTGTGGCTCTCTGAGGGACCGGATGGCGTCGAGCACTCGGCCTGATGCGCGGCTCTTCGCCGGCCGCGTTGATGATGCCATGGTGTGGGGAACAACAATCTGGACAGGCCCGCTGAGCTTCATCGACAGACTCGCCAGCTGACACTGAGAGACCACCCTGACAGCTTCCGGAGCGTCGACGGCAACGGCGAAGGTGCATGATTGAACACGAGATGGCCGGATATGGATGTGGATATGCGTGCGGGCCGGGACATTCTTCAACTTCACTGGAATGTGCAGCCGCATAAAGACACCGACCGCCGATCCGGTCGCACCGTCATTTGATGTCGCAGAGATGTCGGACTTGAAAATGATCTTTGCATCGGAGGGATCGGGAGTCGTGAGGTAGTGCCGCTCTTCGCCATTCGGACTTGTCTCGTCCCACTCTAGGACAATATGAGTATGAGCGATTGAGAGGCGGCGTCCTTGGTGTTGACGATGACATACTTGGCGTTTGAGGAGTTCCGTGTCGTCGACCTGGTCCGATCAGCGTACCTAGCAAGTATCAACAACTTACTGATTTGCAGACACGAATTTTAAGCACTCAACGGTCGCCAACCACGCCTTCAAGGTATCAGGGTCAACGAATGGCGATCTCGCTCCTTCTCCTCGAAAACGAGCGAGAACCGAGGAGATCCCAATTCTCAGCGTCCTGGTCTTCCAAGAGTGGTGTCTCAATGCGACCACGACCCCATGGGTAGAAACAGTAGATTGACACTGAGCGCGAGGTACTGATCCTTCCACAGGCGCGGCGCGACCTGGTGTGGAGAAGAGGATGCTTAATCGCCGACACGCGGTGGGCGATTGACGTGGTTTTAAAGTCCACGGATGGTCTGTGCGCGCGACGAAAAAAGAAGGCTGGGGGCCGACTCCGCAGGTGGCCTGAACAGCCAATCGGCGAATATCTACAGATTAAGTGACTCTATGTCACGGATGACAATGCCAGTGAATTGGTTCTTGCCCTCCCCCATTCTCCACCACTATCGCCCTGGAGCCGGAAATGATCAACGTACTTATTATTGTATGAAGTGACTTGGGGACACTATCGTCATCATACAATCAGAAGCTGAGACTACCTTGCGAGCTAGACCCCCTCCCGTCGCCTTCCCCCCCATCTAGTGGCCTGTGCCACCCCACCCTTACCAAGCTCTGCATGCGAGCGCTAGCTCAGGCTTGAGACCATTCGATAGATTCGTGTCTAGTGGCGAGTGCAAAGGCCCGTATTGACGACGGGATGTTCTTATATTATTGACGACGAGCGAGCGCTATAGTGGCAATGACAAGGTGGCCACGCTCGTAGCAACTCCTACTATGATGGTACTCAGTCTCAAAGGACGTATGACTCACTCGCAGATGTCAACGTCAATATTCGTTTTGCATAGTGGTTGAGTGGGCGGTACCATTGGAGCAAGTCCTAGTAGTACTTACTAGTAGTACTTAGCAGGAGGAGGGGGTGATTTTGCCTAAGTACTAATGCCCTCTAGGAATACGTGACGAAGGACTACCCTAGGACACCAGACTGAGCAGAATTGAGTTAATGACAACAAATTCATCACGGTATTACCAGCGCAGGGCATAACGGTCAAGTACGCAAGTGAGGTTGTTTGGTCTGTTGTTAGTAGGGCAAAGACCGCCCCTCCTCCCGCTAGGCAGTACGTCTGAACCCTCATCTGAATTTGGGTGTTTGGGAACTGCAGTTGGTAACGTGCCTTGACAGCATGTCCATAAATCAGCCACTTTTATAGAGGTTTGGCTCAACAAAAGGCTACATCTTTGACATTAGCACTCTTTTTTGCTTCACATGTGGTCAGTAGTACTAAGTATTAAGCTGAACTGCTCATCCGTCTGAACCAAGCAAGGGTCACGGGGGGTGCCACTTGACTACGGACCAGCCTTCAAGATCACCTATGCGGGTATAAGACTCTAACTACTTCGCTCGCGTGATGTCTCACTTCCCTGCAAATACTATACTTAATAAACACGGCCTACGAGAGGAGGAAATCTGGTCACCCCAGCTCACGAAACAGCTGTACAAACCATGCTGGTCATGGCCAACACCGCACGTACTGCTGCCGGGCCCAGGAGCCCTCCAACTAGCCAGCAATTCTGTCAAGGGAAGACCTTTCAAGAACAAGGAAACTCGTACTGCAAGTCCGTTCACAGCGCGTCACATACGAAAGCGTGGGCATTTCGGGCCAGTACAAAGAGGTCGTCAGCATGAACGATCGGTCTGGAGACTGCCAGTTTGCACCAAGGCAGTTTTCTGGTCCGCTGGCGCCGTTCAACAAGCCTGTAAGACTCCTGGTAGATCCCCAAATGTGTGATGGCGCATAGTAAGTTGCTGACCTAGTTTCAGTTATCACTCCAGTTCCGTGGACCACTCAATCTGAAGCAGGTTGCTGTGTACATGCCCACCACTTCCAACGACAAATCAACACAAACTCAGAGCAATACCGAAGATGATGTCAGGGAAACGGGACATCCATCTCCATGAAGAGCATCGAAGGGGCTGGGTCCATTGCCACTACCATACCGAGGACAATGAATCCAACGGCAATAAGGGGCTCGGCGCTGGAAACAAAGCACAGACAAAGCGAACTTCTAAGGGGGTATATCTCAGGTGGCTGAATACGACTGCTGCCAGCCTCAGCAGACCCAACAGACCCATCTCCGTCGACCCAACAGCACTTCCCATGGTGCTAAGGGGGAAAATAGACGCCGATACTGCGACCAAGAGTGTTACTATTGCAGTTCAACTTACTACCACCGTTACTGTCATGGCGCCCTCAGCTACGGTAGTCACTATTACGATGGGCTCAAATAGTCTCACCATTCAAGGTGTCAACAGGACAGATGGCATGGCAAAACCAACAAGAGTTAAAACCATCACAACGATTGCAACGGCTGGCTCGACTGATATCACTACCAGCGCCGAGACGCCGACCACCAAGGCGCCGACTAGGAGCACCGGGAACAGCACCTCAAGCGTCGAAGATTGTGATGCACCCAGCTCGTCGTCAAGTGGTACCAGTGGCATCAGTACGATAACCTCGGATCTGCCAACGGCCGCTTCTGCATCAAGTTCCAGCCTCAAACTCAGTGTTGTCCGGATCGTCGATACTGCTGCCAGCGGTAGGAGCTTGGCGATGCCTCCGCCGCCAATGACAACCTCCATTTCAAATCCAAGCACTCTAGCAGCCGTCCTGCCGAGCACAATAAGCAGCAGTATTGGTGCCAGCTCCGTCCTTATTCCATCCAGCAGCCCCGGTGCGGGAAGCGAAACAACCGCGAGCTTTTTCCGCACCGGTTATTACAACGCGGAAAAGCACATCCGTCAGGGGCTGATGTTCCTGGGCAACTACGGTGGTCAGGGTTCCCGGTACGTTCAGGGAGTAAATCGCCCCCAGATCACATCATCGTTCTCCAGTGCAACGGGCTGACAACAGTGAAACAGACACTTTGGCTCCAGCCTCGCCTACCTGAACGCAAACGGTACTGGCGGCGCGTCCAAGCCCGCCACTCTCAAAGACACCTTCTCCTCTCCTCCCAGGAAGCGACCCTCCTTACAGACCAGCCCTGCGACGCTTCCTGCGGATACATCGATAACGGTACGGTGGCCTACAGTAAGTGCGCCTTACACTTGGACCCCTCAAGTCCCAAGCCCTCTGGTCTCCTCCAACCCTTCCTTCCCCCTTTACCATCCCTTACCTACTTACTAACCGCTCTCTGTAGAAGGCTTCCTCGAACCCATCAAGATCTTCCTCCTCGACTTCGCCATGCCCCACAACACAGCCCCCTTCCATTCCTCCAACTCCCGCGCGCCCGGAAACGACAAGCCGCCGTCTGGTTCCTCAGGCGCACATCCCCTACACTACCCAGTACAACGCTTGCAACTGCTGGGCGTCCGGGTGCGGCGAGATGGATGTGTTTGAGGTGCTCTCTGACGGGAATAATAAAGCCAAGTCACCATATGAGGTGGGCTGGGCATGCTGGCGGGGATGATACTTACTTTGAGAGGCCAGCTGAGGGGCCGGCGAGGCTGGCGGGGTGTTTGATGGGGAGAGGGGAGGGTCAGTCTGCAGGTTTCGGAAAAGGAGCAATGGAGGGGAATTCCCGGAGGCTTCTGGGGAGGGAGCTGACGGGGAGGTTGATGAACGGTGGAGTGGCGGAGGGACAGGGGAGTAGTTTAGGATTGGGGTTGAATGGGGTTGGCTACTAATATGGAGTGGCTGGTAAGATGCTGGGTCATGGGGGACAAGGCGAGGACGTAAGAAACGCAGGTTTTTTGGCAGCATTTACTCTTCGCTGGAGGTAGTCCTGCCTTATAATTTTCCATTCAAGAAAACCACATGCCTTTGTACCAAGGGCGATGATTGGTATCCAGCTGAACCTAGTACTGCTCGCTTTAAGCCGCTTTTCCACCTCCATTATTAGAACTATGGACAGTCTTCAAACTACTACCCTAGGGGGAAGGTTTTGCCCTACTAACAACAGGCCTGACAACCTCACTAGTGTACTTGACAGTTATGCCCTGCGCTGGCAATCCCCTGATGAAGGACTACTCCCGTGGCAATAGTCAGTGGTCAGTCTATTGCAGGTTTGTTGTCATTAGGCAGGTTTCTGGCCAGTCTGATATCCCGGGGTAGTTATTCGTCATGTATTGCCAGAGGCATAAGTAGGCAAAATACCCCCCCTGCTCGTGTTAGGATGGTATTACTCATAAAATTTTCCTGGGAACAGCTAAACTCTTCCTTTTTGTATACCATGCTACTAGTCACTCCCACACTTGAAACCCTCAATCGACCTACCGTTTTGATACTGCCCCTACTTACTTACAGTACCTACTTAGTACCCACCCAATGGCCAACAAGCCAAACCTACCTCTACTAGTACCATCATTCTTCGTCTCCGTCGTAGATGTTGATGCTGCTCATAGACTTGGCCTTCCTAAGCCTCAACGATGCCGAAGAGTGACATGAGCATCGGTAACCAGGGCGGAGACCAGACCTCCAGTTTCTGAGGGTCCGCAAGCCAAGCATCGAGCACCGACACCTTGTCAGGGGACCGGACAAAGGGAGACGACATAGCAGAAGACAAGACAGTCTCCTGCGTCGGACTCACCATCCCTTTCCCCTTTTGATCCCACTTCCCAGGCCCAAGCCTCGACCTCGTTTCCCTCCGGCCCCCGGCCACAACAAAGATAGGCCACGGTCCATCTCCCTGTCCTGCATCCCCTCTCTCATCCTCAGAGTTCCGCGCAAACTGCCGCGGCAACAAATTCGGATACCAAAACGCACCGCATTCCCCTCAGCTTTTTCTCCAGGTACAACCCCTCCGCAAACAGCCCCATATCAAAAAGCAACGAAATCATATCATAACTCTGCGCGGGTGTCGTCCCCCCTCATCCCCTTCTCAGCCTCCGCAACCGCATCCTCCTCCGCATCGGCCAGCTGCTTCACCACGGCCCAGAACCGGGCCTCGCTCGCGTCCTCGCAAACCGGAAGACGCCCAGGCAGATGCTCGTCCACGCGCTCACCCACTCGGGCGCCAGGCTGCCCGTCGCCTCGCGGAACTCGACCGGTGTACGTGCCCGTGTCCCGCGCGGCCCGGAACCGCGGCGGCAGGTAGTTGCGCAGGTTGTAGTTCAGCCGGTTGTAGAAGCTCTGGTCGTTGGGCGGGGCGAGCAGCTGGGCCAGCTGCGCGCGGTTGCGGCAGCACAGGATGTGTCTGAGGCCGTGGGCGACGGTGGTCTGCGGCGGGGGCGCCGGTGTATGTGATGGCCATCATGTCGGAGAGGTGGTCGAAGCGGTGGCGGGCTTGGGGGTTGGGCTCGCGAGGGCGGATCCGCGGGGAAGAGGCGGGGCGAGAGGCGGGGGAAGGAGTAGGAGGGGAGGTCGCGCTCGCGGAGGAGGTTCGGGGGGAAGCGGAAGGGGGGTATGCCGGTGGGGAGAGGGGTCTCTTGGCTATGGTGGCCTCGCCGTTGTCGCCGAAGTAGCGGATCTCTTTGCCGTGGGCGAGTCGGGAACAGAGGCGGAGGGGAGGGGCGTAGACGTTGAGAGAACGCTCGGGCGGGTGGGCGTGGCAGAGGAAGCCGTCAGCGGCCCACATCAGCACGGCGGCCCTCTTGAGAACGCTAAGGGAGTGCTTCTTTCCCGGGATCTCGGTTTCGGAGTGGTTCTGTGCATCGTCGTCATCAGGGTGAGTGGTAAGATTCGGAGTATGCTCACGTGGGCCGAGCTCGAGACCTGCGCCAACATGGCAGTGGAAGCCTGTCCGTAGGTTGAGCCGCAGACGGAACCGCATGGTCATGCTCCCTGACCACTTCGTAGAAGTGTCTATGGCTCTCTGGCCTGTCCCAGAGCGCAGGGCTGGTGATCTCAAGCTCGCGCCTGCGTAGCCATAGATGTCGATCATGCTGTCCCTGACGCTTGAGTCGTTCTTTACCGTCCATCCGCTGTGATCATCAGTTGGGTCAGACGTAATATACATGGAGCGGTACTTCTCTGGCGTGCCGGCAGGCATGGGCTGGTCCTCCAGCTTGGCGCCGGGGAATGCTTAGGATGGCTTCCTCGATGAGGCCCTTGGCCATGCCCTTGAAGTATTTTTGGTATTTCGCCGTAACAAATTTCAGAATCAGGGTCGTGTACCAAACCACCGGGAAGTGTAAGCGCCGGAGGGAGGCACTTTTCCTCCTCCGGAGAGATCTGGAGCTGGTTCAGATGGTGTCCCTTTTGTTGGAGTGTTGGAACCTTGAAGTAGAACATGAACTCGAGCTCTATACCAAAGGAGAGCTCCCCCGGGAACTTGCTCCTCGTCATCATGGTGTCTGTTGTGACAGTTGCTTTAAGTGATGTTGTGTTGGCCGCGAATCGGACTGTCTGTTGCTAGTAAGTTTTTGGGCCAAGATACTTATATCGTAAACGGCTGCTGTAGTTCTTGTTGGAGTTGCTGTCAGCAATAGCTCAATCGTACACGACCTGCTTGTACTATTACTCAACCAAATAGTGGTCTCTTGTGAGTCGCGTCCCCTGAAATAGCGGACGGGAACAGCGGCAGACCGAGGGAAGAATGACAGAGTGCGCTTTCTCGTGCTGATGTTTGACTTGAAAAATGTCTGTCCTCATGACAAAATGAGGCGTTCTCAGAACCTGATCCGTTCTTATAATGCCAGGCCGCGCTGTCGTACGGTAAAGAAGGCATAGGCTGTTCTGACCTCTGAGACAGTGGTATTAACCCTCGCGCTTTATCGAGTCCGTTCAACCAAAGCAGATTACAAGGATATTATGCTGAACAAAGAACATCCTATAGTAACATAGAAAATCTAACCCCTTAGTGCGACTATTTAACCAGAGGCTCGTAAACAAGACAAAGCAGGGAGAGGGGCAGAAACTCGGTTTGGACACTCTTCAATTGACATCCTACCGTATGTCAAAGCAATTTGTCGCTACTGATCATGGGCGAGGTGATAAGAGATTGCGATATTGCCTGGCCAGATGGTTCATGGACAGCCGCAACTCAGTGACTGTGTTTGTCGACGTGGTATTTCATGCCTGCTGTCAGGATACTGTGGTGAATAGTGACTCCCTCAACCTGGAATATAACATGAACAGACACGAAGGTTAGCACTTGTATAGCTTGTGCTATCAAATTGCACAGGGGGCCGAGAAACAAATGAGAACAATGAGGCGAAAACAAAGAGGTACTCACACACAGAGATACTAGCCCTGTAAATAGAACAAAGGACTCCAATGTTGGAAATTACACGGAGCAGCGGAGCTATCATGCCGCCAGACTGATTGCAGACAATGGGATGGAATGGCTAGTAGACACCAGATATATTGCGAGATATGTAGTGCAGCAGAGTTTTGACCATGGGCCAAGTACAGTTTAGTAGATCTTGTCTCAGAGTTTCTGTTTGAGGACTGATGTTCCCATCCATCGTAGATCCAATGCGAATGCCTGCCTCTCGTTTGCTTCTTGATGTTGACCATTGTCCTTCTGCTGCATTGCTTCGAGCTTCGTCGCCGAACAGACCTTCTCACGATCTCCCACCCCGGGCCTCTGTGGTCATGACAGGTCGAGATACGAGATCTCATTGAGATCGCGCACGGGCGTTATGATCGGGTGATCTGCATCTGAGGCATCCGACTCCATCTCCTCCTTATCCGTCCTTTTCACTGCCTGCGACGCCGCTCCATGCCCCGGCGCGAGCGCGTGTGGACATGTCCCTTCCCCAACCGTTGCCCGATGGCTGTGGAAAGTGCACTGCCTGAAGCCGAAAAACCGCTCTCCGCTCTGCATTTTGTTGACAGGTAGCCTCAGCTGAGGGTTCTTGATGCGCACGTCGGCCCTGCTCTGCGACATCTTCTGGATGTGCATGCGGTAATCGGCCTCGAGCGCTGGATAGGCGGCAAATAACCTGTCGACCTGGCTCGCCATGATAACCGCCTTGTCTGCGCCATGGAGCGTCCAGGCGAGCATGGCCACGGCCCATCTTCGCAACCTCATGGCGTGCTGGGCATCGCAGTCGCCGTAGAGGAAGGCCAGAAAGCGCGGGGACATGTCCCAGTCAAAGCGCAGGTACATGTCTTGGAGGGCATCCATGGCGGTGTCTTGCAGAGCGGGCAGGTCGATGACTGCTGCGAAGAGGTGGAGGCGGACTAGATTGGTTCGAACATTCCGGCACTCGTCGGGGCATATGGTCTGGAGGGCGCCGTCGATGAAGAAGGAGAAGCGTTTTTCGTTGGTAGAGCCATAACACGAAGATCTCGAACATGTCGGGGGCTTCGTTTGGGAGCCAGAGGACGGAGTCCTCCTCGTCATCGTCGCCATTTTCAGGACTTGATGGTGAGGGAATCGCCTCGACGTTCGTTCTGAAGAAGGCACAGCTGTCGCAGAGCAACTTCCTGTGGAGTGTGAACTCCCTCTGTTCTTCCCCGACCAGGACCTTCACCGCCTCACATCCAGCCAGTCTGTCAAGTATTAGCTGAATTTATCCGGAATGGCTCGGTTGGGATGATACGCACGACCCGACTATGGTCTTGTTCCTGCTCCACCTCATCCTGCCTCTGATGTCGTCGTCCTAACCTGAGTAATCGCCAGTCTGTTCGTTGCCGCACAACAGCAAGGTCGATATCGTCCGACACTCGTACGATGAATACACTGTGGATGGGCAATTCTGGATGAGGGAGCTGTCGCTGCGGGATTTCGTCCCAAGTGTGTTCTATTTGAGACGTCCGTGACCGCCATGACAGCCGTGCCCAACTTGGGTCCAACCATGGGCCCGGCAAACTTAGGCCGTCGAGCCGGTGGCCTATTCCATCTGTTCGGGCCCAGAAGGGTCGCAACGGGTCACGAAGCGAAGCGTGCTGTTTTGCGGTTGCCACCCCTGTGTTTCGTTTCGAGCCCTGTTGAGGTCTCGGGACGGCGCCAGGGGGGGCATGGGCAAGGGGTTCCAGGGCCCTCCAGGCTGCTTCAGCCCCCTCAGTCTTGGCATGGGGGTGTATCTGTGTCTTTGGAGTCTGTCTCGAAACAAGGCTTTGCGGCTCGTCCCCGTTCTCCGATGTCTTTAGGTTTCCACGTTCCTTGTCGCATCGCGTTTCGAGCCTCGTGTTGGACAACGAAACGCCGGCTGGATGGCAAGGCTGGCTACCGATGGGGATGTTGTTGGTGATGTGATTGGCAGCGCTTTGGTAGGGAGCCGGAGTCAGTGAGGATCCCCACAAGAGTCCATTGACGAGCGGCATGGTGAGCCACAGCCCTGACAGCGCGGGCCATACGGAATGGTTACCTTCTTCCCCACCAGCCATGTGTACTGAATCAGTCTGTGACATCTACGGATCCGTACAGCGACAGCATTTCCTGGTCGTTCTTTGAACACAAAAGACCCGAGACTCCCAGAGGCAGGCCGACCTGTGGCGACATGCCACGGCGTCTCGGACGTTCGTCTCAGGTCTCGGGGCCCCGAGGTCTGGGCGGGACTGGTTTTGTTCCTGTGGCGTCTGGTAGGTTTAGCACCCGAACGGACGAAATCTGAGGGTTCTTTGTCATTCGGGAAAGTCCGATGCGAAATGGAAATATCAGGTACCCACCAACCATCGCTCGAGCTTTGATGCCACAATGCATGTTTTGTTGCTGACTGATCTGCTTGTAGGGCTGCTTTCTCAGTCAGCGCAGTGCAGTGAGTCGTGCTGTCAAGGTTCTACGATGACTTCATTCCCGTCCTCCTGGCCCCCTCTCACATCACACACCGAAAAACCTCCGTGGTCCCACACCGCGTCCTTGTTTACTCAGCAAAGCACATTCTGGACGATGGCACCATTATTCAGAACACGATTTTCGGGCTTGATTGGATGGTTTGTGCTATTTCTGCAAACTCCACCGGGAGAAAATACACCGGAAAATATTAGCTCCTCATGAGTGCTCACAGCGCACCCCGCTGATGCTCCCTGATTATTCATCACCAACGCAGAGAACGGATGAAGCAGGCTTCGATGAGGCTTCGAGAAGGAAGCCCTTCTCCCCCAAAGATAGGTATATATATATATTAAGTAATAGAAGACATGTTGGCTTGTTGGCAGCTCAACTTCAGATCAGCAATCTTGACTCCTCCCGTCACTCTCTCTTGTGGCTCTTCTCAACTCAGCTCGTCTTAGGGATCACCAACTTGGATCACTCTCTACTTGAGCCCCTTAATTGCATGACACCTTGCCTTGCTCAAAGACTCAAACACACAGCCATCATGACCGTCAAGAAGACCGCGAGCACGCCCGCCGTCGGCGTACCCTTCTACACCCCAGCGCAGAACCCCCTGCCGGCACCGCTCTCGAGGCCGGCGCCGACGTGCCCACTCTCTTCACCCCGCTCAAGCTCCGCGACCTGACCCTCCAGAACCGCTTCGCCGTCAGCCCCATGTGCACCTACTCGGCCGACGACGGCCATCTCACTGACTGGCACCTGGTCCACCTCGGCCAGTTCGCCCGCGCGGCGCCGCCCTGACCATCGTCGAGGCCACCGCCGTGACCCCCAACGGCCGCATCTCCCCCGAGGACAGCGGCCTGTGGCAGGACAGCCAGATCCCTCCCCTGAAGCGCATCGTCGACTACGTCCACTCGCAGGGCCAGAAGATCGGCATCCAGCTTGCCCACGCAGGCCGCAAGGCAGCACCCTCGGCCCGTGGCACGTCACCCGTGGCCGCAGCGAGGTGGCTACCGCAGAGGTCGGGGGCTGGCCCGATAACCTCTGGGCTCCGAGCGCCATCGCCTGGGCCGAGGGGTACCCCACTCCGAAGGAGATGACGGTCGAGCAGATCGAGGGGCTGGTGCAGAGCTTCGCGGACGCAGCCAGGCGCGCGCTGGAAGCGGGCGTCGACGCGATCGAGATCCACGGCGCGCACGGCTACCTCATCACGGAGTTCTTGTCTCCTATCACTAACGTAAGCTGCTTTACCCTCCTCTTTCTTATTTCTGTATGTGCCGAAGCTAACGCCCTCTAAAGCAACGCACCGACGCCTACGGCGGCTCGTTCGAGAACCGCACCCGCCTGCTGACCTCCGTCGTCCGCGCCGTGCGCGGCGTCATGCCCGCCGGCATGCCGCTGCTCGTGCGCATCTCCGCCACCGAGTGGATGGAGCACCAACCAGCCGTCGTGGGACCTGTCGCAGTCCAAGCAGCTCGCGGCGCTCCTGGCGGACCTCGGCGTCGACCTCCTGGACGTCTCCTCGGGCGGCAACAACCCGCTGCAGAAGATCGAGCTGCACCCTTACTACCAGGTTGATCTCGCGGCCGAGATCAGGGCGGAGATGCAGCGGCAGGGGAAGAAGCTTGCCATCGGCGCGGTGGGCATGATCCGCGATGCCGAGATGGCGCGGGATGTAGTGCAGGAGGAGGATGGCAAGGCGAAGGCGGATTTGGCGCTGGTGGCCAGGCAGTTCTTGAGGGAGCCCGAGTTTGTGCTCAAGGCGGCGACGCAGTTGGGCGTTAAGGTCGCGGGGCCGGTTCAGTACCATCGGGCGCCGTATAAGAGGGAGAGGCTTTGAGGAGTATCCAATCTTGCCTTCTTTTTTTGGGTATTTTCTGGCATGAGAGAGCGTTTGCGGGTTTTAAGTTAGGGCATAGACATGGATAGATGGAGTCGGTGTTTCGGCTGGGGTGTCTAGAGTGTTTCTTAGACATTAGACAATGTTCGAGGGTCATTTTACTCGCTACTCTACCTCGCAGCCAGTGCGCGGTATTATCCAAGTTCTCATACGCTTCCCAAAAACAAAACAAAAACACTTCACTCAGGAGTCCGGCCATCATAAATCTCCTTCCTGCCCCTTCTCCCTCCCCTTCCTCGCCACCTCGCTCTCCACCACAGACCTCACCAGCTGCAGTAACAGTTCCCTCCCAGTATTAACACTATACTCCGACGCATCACTCGGCACGTGCAAGAACAGCACCTTCCTCTCCTGCCCCGCCTTATACAGATGTGCCAGACTCGAAAAATAAATAAAATCACACAGGTATGTCCCGCGTCCTCCGAGATCCTCAAATCCATATGCTTCTGCTCGCCATTAGCAAAAGAAACCCTTTCGGCCTTGTATTCAAGCAAAACTTACTGGTGCATGGCCCCTCCACCTTCCCAGCACATCCTCGACATCCACCTCCGTTTGCAACTCCTCGGGAACGCCGTCCCACACCCACCTCTCGCCCTCCTCCCTCCGCCGCTGCTCGTCGCCAAGGAACTGCCCGTCCACGTCGGCCATGGTGTACCCGTCCCTGTGGCCCCTCCGCCTCGATGCTGTAGAACAGCCTCGGCCCCGCCATGCCGACGTGGATGACCAGGTCCAGCCTGGGCCGGTCCGGGTGGAGGGCGTGGTCGAGGTCCCATAAGCCGGGGCACGAGCGCGCGGACGGTGGGGTAGCTGACGCGGACCGGGGAGGGGTGCTGGCAAATGTGTGAGCTACATTGTTTTGGAATGGGGAGGAGGGGGTTTGGCTTCGCGGAAGCCGGGAGGGAATGCGTAAGGACATATGGAGTAGAGGCTAGGTGGTGCGTACGGTAAGGATGCGGACCGGGGGGATGGTCGGGGCCGTGGAGTCCGGACCGGAGGCGGCGGTGGTCTTGGCGCGGAGAGGGGGCAGCCATTCCGGGAGGCCACGGACGATTTCCCAGGAGGGGTTGACGGGGTAGTCTTTCTTGAAGGGCTGGAAGGGGAATATATTAGCTGGTTCCCATCCGATAGAAGCAAGACGATTCCAACAGCAGTAGCTGTCGTTCCTGCTGGGGCGAGCTTCCCCTGGACGATGCGGGGCAGAAGAAAAGAGAGGGGGAACCTACTGCGAAGCCGGTTATCAGCACTGTGACAGGCTGTTGCGACTCGTCTTCCCCAACGGAGCCCATGATGGGCGGTCGATACGGATGGTGTTTAGTGAATGCTCGGTGTCGTACAATACAGGTCTAGGAGCCGGAGTCGTTGTCCAGGAACCCCGCAGTTGGTTGTGAGGAGATGGGTGATGGATGGCGCGCGAGACGTTAGGGATTTGGAGTGGATAACACAGCGCCTGAGGTCACTCTTGCGTGGAGGGGCAGGTGCGGGGAGACACACACAGCGATGCTAGCCGCTCCTTTCGGTCCCATCAGACTTGGCAATCAACGATTGTGGTTCCTCTGGTTTTCTGAGCTTTTGATCTCAAGAAGGACGTAAAATGAAGGACACAAGATATTGCCGTCATCCGCTGGTAGACCACTTGTTCCACCTACCAGGCTGCAAACGGGGTTGTGTGACATACAGTTGGTCCAGTAGCATGAACCCAACTCAGTCACACAAAACTGTCTGACGTATCCTCTCTTGGTGTGACTGCTTCGAGGTCCAGTCTTTGGAATGCGTGACGCGGAGTCATCGAAAGGCCTTCGCTTCGCGCAACGAAAACCTTCAGGCGAAACGCCATGGTCTCCAATTCCTGGACCCGGCTCTCGGTCCGGTGGCGGTCGGCCTGGGTTCCGGTTCTGGCCTCCGGCGCTCCGACCGAGCCCCGGGCTTGGATCCACTCGACCGGGTCCGGTGCTTCGCCTTGTCGGAGCCTTCGGGTGTACTCGCTCGAGTCTTCCAATTTCGTTGGTGTCAAAAGTTACGAGTTCAAAATCGCCCACTGACCTCACTCGGCGAACCCTCGTTTGGTGATGGGTCAGCATTCTGCTTCAGGAAGGAGAGCAGTCTGCTTGGTGCTCATTGTTCCCTTGAATAGGATTGAGGATAGAGTGTACATAGCGCCTTAAGCTCTCTGATGGTGGCGTCGAATATTGCTAAATATGAAGTGGTATGTCTTGTCCAGTGTTGCCTCTGGCGGTCAAATCTCCGTTGATTGCTCTGTGCCTTCCGAATGGACTGCAGAGCCGGTTCTTGCGCGAAAGGCTGTGGTCTCGATCATGTGCAAATCTCCGGATGTCGTGCCTCGGCGAAGCCGGGGTTGGCCAATCAGCAATGGTGATGCGCCGCGCAAGGAACCAGGAACCAGTTTTGACCCACACACTCAAGGCGGGGGTTGGCAGGGACGACTCCCATGATGTTTCCCAGATTTCCGGTGCAAGTGCTGAACAAGCTCAACTGACAGAGACATCTCGTCTGTGGAGGGTGGCTCAAGAGAACAGCTGTATTGAACCGGCTGCACGCACGTCCACATCGGAAGGCTGTGATGGGAACATCGATAAACCTTCCTCTCCGTGGACGTGGTGCCCTCCCCATACGGATACCTCGCCTTTCGTACAACAGCCACACGTCCCTTGCTACCAAGGGTGGCCGTTGACGATCCCCATCCCATCCCGCATCCCTTCCCCAGACTGGCAAGAACACCGCGTGTGCTACACCACGAGCTGGCTAAAATGATTTCATCTCATAGGGCAGACACCGGGTGGGGATCGGCTCTTCCCTTTCTTGGGTTCAGCAGCCCATGTGAAATCCGAGGTCTGGGCTCCGATCCCGCCTTTGGGCTGGGTCTCTCGCTTGTCAACCCAGTTCAGCTCCAAGGAAGCTCCTCCCCCATGTCGATCCTGAAACGTGGAGGAGTGGGACCTTGTGGGTGATATGACGGGTTGCTAGGCTGCCCAGCTGTGTTGGTCAGCTTCTTATCAAACTCTTCTGGCCCTTGCTCAGCTGTGACACAGCGCACTCGTGTGTCCCCAACCTGTCTCAAGTCTTCCGTCCCCGTCTGCTGATAACCTCACAACTGCCGCCCTCTCAACCTTTCAGCACAGACAGCTGCTCACATCCCCGAAGATGAAGTTCTCAGCCCTCCCGCTCGCCGCGGCCCTCCTCGCAGCCGGCGCCCTTTCTCAGGGCAAGGACTGCACCTCTGTGGCTCTCACCGCCATCCCATCATGCGCTCAGCACTGCTTCCTCGAAAATGCGCCCACGATAGGCTGCGGTGGCCTCGATTTCGCCTGCCAGTGCAAGCAGCAAGCGGCCTTGTATGCTGCCATTGAGGGCTGCGTTGCTTCGTCGTGCCCGTCGTCCGAGTTTCAGAATGTCATCGACGGTGCTGCTGCTGGTGAGTGACCTCCTCCTCCGGCTGTAGGTGAGATGAGCCTGGCTGACTGAGATAAGTGTGCGACTGCGCGGGTCCAGGATCTGGCGGGAACCAGGGCTCACAGGTTCCTGGGTCGTATGTTTTCATCACCTCCGACGGCGCCACCAGCATCGGCGACGCCTCCTCCAACGGCCACAACGACTGGTGGTAGCAGTGGCGGGGGCAGCAGCCCTACCCGGAGCGTGCCATCCAACCACGCGACGTCCTCAGTCATCAGCGGCGCGGATCTGCACTCGAGGTCTGGACTGGGCTTTGTCTCGGGAGCGTTTGCTGCTGCGCTGGCTTTCGCACTTATTTAAAAGGTCAGGGCTAGAGATCTTTTGAAAGACTTCAGGAGACTTGAACTGGAATCCATGATCGGCCACGACTCCAAGAATCAAAGCCATCAGAAAGAGAAAGGAAACCGAGCGGAGAGGTGGGAAGTATGAAATGAAAGAAGACCGGAAGGGATGGAGCCATGAGAAACGACGGAAAGGACATGCTCACCCAATGAATCGATGCCGCCGACATCACACAAAACCAAAACCTCGAAAACGAACCGAATGCCAACCAGACGAGCCACGACGGCGATTTTGCCTTCACCCACCACACAACACCCCGGGAGCAACAACGCGCAACACCGAATCCGCTCCTTCAGCCACACACCCTTTTGACCCACCCGCTATTTCGATATCTCGCAGAACCCCGAGGTTGGCTGCGTCGAGAGGTGAATGGGAGAATTCAACCGGCGGATGCGTAGGATATTGCTGAATATATAATATAGTATTTAATTCAATAAATAGACTTCGGGTATCGTTCCCACTTCTGAACGGCAGTCAGCGAAGGTGTGACATGTAACCGTTTGTCGAGAGGACACTTACTGGTAGAGACATCCTCTGCATGACGTGTTGGCCTTTGAACCAAAGCACAACGCATCACTTCCACAAGTCGCATCAAGCACTTCCCACTCATCCCGACGACGCAGAGACAAACCGCCCTCAATCAGCCGCGCCAAACTCCCAGCCCCCCTTACCCGTCTACCCTTTCCAATCCCTAAACCCGGCCCCTTCCCCATCGCGATCAAGCATATACCCAAACCGTTCCCTATTTTCCAACAAAAACCTCGGCACATCCGCATTACCCTCGACCCTCTCATCCTCCCCCTCTCTGTCCCACAAATCCCTTCCCGCTCTCACCCTCTCAACAATCCTCTTCCTATCCCTGGACCGCTCCGCATTCATACTGCGATGAGAAAACGACGCCATCTTGGTCGGCAGCTCGCCGATCGTCTCAAAGCACGACGAGCAATGCCAGCTGACGTTTGCCAGCTCCCCCTTCTCCCACTCGCGGAACGGCCACATCCCGCCGTCGCTATCCGCAAATCGTTGGGCAGGATGGTGCGCTTCAGCCCCTGGTAGTACGTCGCCTGGGGGTGCGGCCACTCAGGACCGCGGTGCAGCCACTGGAAGCTGTAGTAGTAGAAGCGGCTCCGGAGGGTGAGGCGGCGGGGGAAGGCGCTAGACCCGCAGCAGGCGGAAGGTTTTCGGGACGCGGGATCTCGTCGACATCCTAGAAGACGATAACGTCGCCGTTATCGGGTGCCTGCGCGCCCTCGAGGCGGGGGAAGACCTGCGTAAGCATCGAGTTGCGCTGGTGATCTTCCATGTCCCAGGTTGAGCGAGGATGGAAGTCGGGCGGATATTGGATCTCGTGGTAGATGATTTTGGAGGCGTAGCGGGAGAATTTGGGGAGGTTCTCCTTGAGGGTGAGCGGCTTGGACAGGCCAGTGAAGGTCTGCCGCGCTTCGACGAGGACGTAGTAGTCAACTTCGGAGAAGGTCGTGTTGAGCCGGATCTCGAGCCAGTCGAGCTCTGTGTTGATCATCATCAGGTCGTAGACCTTGCGCGGCGTGTCAGGAGACTTCGGGCGGCAGACGTCGGCGCCATTGTGTGTGGACAGGGAGATGAGGCCACTGTCGCGCGTGGCGTCGAGGACGAGGAAGATGATGGCGAGCACAGCTGCTACCCGTAGCCAACGTCACAGCTGTCTCGTGCGCAACATCGTGCTGGAGCTCTCATGGGCGGAATTGGAGACCGAGATTCAGCAGTTTGCGGCTGCTGTTCTCGTGTTGCTGGGTCTTGTCAGCACAGGAAGCCGATCCTGGCTCAGAAGGGCGCGATTGCCTGCCTGCCGTGACCAGCATCCGCATGTCAACTGCAGCTGATTCTTGGCAGCGCAATCTCGCACTGTGTCTACTTGCGTTTCCGATCCTTCAACGGCGAGCTGTGCTTGAGGAGGCAGCTATGATAACAGTCGGGGATCGGTGAGATATACACGGCAGCTAGAGAATCAACGATCATGGAGCAGCAGGCTCTTCGCGCAGCGCCTGTTCCGAGTCATATTCCGGGCTTCCCGCACGTCAAGGAGCAATTAGGAAACCCTAACCCGTATCTTATCTCAAGGTGCAGTTCAAGGGATCGCGGGGTAGCCGAGGACCCCTCGCCATCACCGGCTCTCCAACCGAGCTCCGAGCTTCAGTCGATACCGAAGCGCGACTTGGCTTGACAAGGTTTCTGTAAAAGTAGCTTGAGAGGTGAGTAAGTTCTCCTGCAATTGAGAGCTGAACTGACTGAGAACCAGCAGCCACCATTACCTAACCGCCTGTCACCTCCCTTCCCATCAGGGGTAACCGAGCTCTCCGACTGGCAGCTCACACCTCTCACACCTCTCAGTCACATCTCGGTATCGTGCCCGGACATACACCCACCGACGACCTTCACCATGTTCACCGGCATCGTCGAAGAGATAGGCAGTACGCATCCTCCCCTCCCTCCCTTCTCTCCCTTTCCCCAGCCTGTCACCCTACTAAACTCCCTCTCCCCCGGTCATCAGCCGTCGCCGACCTCAACCCCTCCGACTCCACCGGCGGCACCTCGCTGACCATCGCCCTCCCCTCCAACTCCCCTCTCCTCTCGGACTGCCACCTCGGCGACTCCATCGCCATCAACGGCGTGTGCCTGACCGTAACCGACTTCACCACCACCCCGGCTCCCCAGTTCACCGTGGGCATCGCCCCGGAAACGCTCCGCCTCACCAACCTCGGCTCTCTGACCGCCTCGTCGCGGGTGAATCTCGAGCGTGCGGTGCGCGCAGACACCCGCATGGGCGGGCACTTCGTGCAGGGGCACGTCGACACGACGGCCACGATCCTCGAGAAGAGGCCCGACGGGAACGCCATTACCTTCCGGTTCGCGCCGAAGAGCAAGGAGGTGATGCGCTATGTGGTGTACAAGGGCTTCATCGCGCTGGACGGGGCGAGCTTGACTGTGACCAAGGTGGATGACGAGGACGGGTGGTGGGAGGTGATGCTCATTGCGTACACGCAGGAGCGGATTGTAACGGCGGCGAAGGACGTGGGCGAGACGGTCAATGTCGAGGTGGATATGACGGCGAAGTATGTGGAGAAAAGTTTGAAGGGATACCTGGAGGGGTTGGGGGAGGGGAAGGGAGGGTTGTTGGGGAAGATGTTGGAGAGAGTTGGAACGGGGGATGAGGCGTAGGGAAGTCGTCGATTGGGAGGGTGAGAGGGAGAAGAGAAAGGAGGCTGTATGATGAGAAATATTATTAGGCATCTAACTTTGAGGCATGTTCAGCCTCGCTTGTGAAGTGTGGTAAGATGATCCGGCGTCATGCCTCCCCCCAAACCTCGGCCAGCTTCTGGCTCACCGCCTTAGTGATCTTCTTCCGCCCCACGAGATGGCCAAGCCGACTTGACACGAGATCCATCTTGCGCCTCTTCCCCTCCTCGCCCGTACCACAGCGCTCATAGGCCTTGACAAGCTCGTTCGGTGTCTTCCACACCTTCTGGATCTCGATCGCCTTCTCGCCCGTGACCCCCTTGGAGCACATCAGCATCTTCAAGAACAAATCGCGCAGAGCCATGTTATTCGACTTGGACGCCAGCGACGCAAACGCGGGGTAGCTGATGTGTGGCTGGCTGAGGGATGTGTCTCCCGGAGATGCTTCAGGAGAGGCAGATAATTCTTGGTTGTCAGGACCCTTGTCGGTATCACATCAAGATACTTCCCTTCGTAGACCGTCTTGAGCATCTTGGTCATGGACGCCAGGTAGCGGATCGTGTCGTCCATTTTTTGTGTCCTCTTCAGGAAGTAGCCGTTAACGACTTGCATCGACGCCATGGCCGACTGAACCGACGACTCCTCGTACTTCTGAAAGTGGGCCGTGTCAATGCTGATCTCCTCGACGATGTAGATGACGTTTTTTACCCCCGACCGCCGCAACCGGAACTTTTGCTCGTGGAACCGGCCGTCTCGCAGCGAGCCGAGGAGGTCATCCAGCCGCTTCCGTTCGACGATGAAATCGAGCACCACCTCGTCGCCTTCTGCGCCCTGTCGGGCAAGCCAGCCTGGCTGCTTGCATCGGGCAACCCACAGTGCGTCGCCCAGCTCGAGCGCCCGGACGGTAGGCTTGACGCCTCGCTTGGCGAGCTCCTCTTGCATGTAGTCTCTGTCCGTCTTGGCTCGGACCTCCCGGTTGTCAAGGATCAGCTCGACGGTAAAAGAGCCAGGAACCAGTCGAATTGGTGTGAACGAGGGCAAGGTAGCGTCGTTGGGCGCCGCTGTTTCATCTGTTACTACGTCTCTAAATTCCGAGTTTCTTGGCCGTTGAGCCATGGTGTCGTCCTCGGCGTCAAGGAAAACAAGGGTATCTGCTGCTGGACGGGAACTTGAGCAGGTAATGCTGTTGTTCCGCCAGGTACGGCTGATGATGCAGTCACCGTGACATTTAGGTTCGAGGTGATGACGCTGTTCCTCTGGACATCAGTCTCTCGGATCCTCTTGGCAACCTCCCATCCCTCGTCAGTCAGGGCATATCGCTTCAAGGGCCGGCCTCGTTCGTAAACGAGCTCTTTCTGCAGCAGTGTCTTCATTGAGTTCCACGCCGTGTAGAATTTGGTTGGGTCGGCTGGGGTGGAGAAGGAAGAGTCGCAATGAGGCTGGGCCACCTCAATCAGCTCAGCCTTGGTCATCCCTGTGGACTCCTCGCCCGCGCTCGACAGCGCAACCACCAGCGCATACGCGCCAGATCGGTAGGCGGGCACATAGGGCTTGGCCTTCCTCGCCTTCTTCGCTGGGGTGCGGCCTCATCCTCCACGTCGCCATCTCCCTGGTTTGGTGTGTTGGCTCGCTTTTTCGAGCCCGGATGAGGTGGCATGGGCAGGCCATTCTCCTCACAATGTTTCCTCAGCTTTTCGGTAAGCCTCTCGCAAAGTTTGGGCCCAAAACCTTTGAGCTGCTGAAGCGATGATGGATGTTCGAAGGCGATGGGACAAGCCCTGAGCGAGTCGTATGCATGCTTGTAAGTGGTGACGCCTTTGGAGTTGCGCTCCCGAGCTGTCTCATACCACTCTTTGACCCATTCCAGGAGCAGAGGGTTCGCCGACGCTGAATGAGACATCTTGGGGGGCACAGCCTCGGAGGCAAGGAGTAACAGGGCAAAGTGGGAAAGTCAACAAAAAGACCAAGCCGGGGTCGGGGCGCTGGAAGCGAGGGAACAAAGCGAAAAAAGAGAAAGATGAGCCAAGAAAAGCAACAAAAGCGTTGCAACAGTATCTTAGACTGCAATTTTTTGATGCATCATCTCGTCGTCGCTGCTGTTATGTTGATGTGTGATGCAGGAGGTGTCGTGAACTCGGTTCCCAGAGCGACGCGCGCTGAGGCGTGTCGATCATCAACCCTGCCAAGCCACGCCAGCTTCTTCAGTACAAGGCACTAAACCCGACTCGGCTAGCACATACTGCTGCGCAGTGCGAAGGGGTACCTGGGAAGCAAGCAATGGCAGCCCCACCTGAACTTCCAAGCAACAGGCGCGGGGCAGGGCAGCTCGATGGACCTCTCCACCGCCTGTCCTGCCTCCAAGGTGCCCACTGGCCATCGCTTCCACCACGTTCCTTTCCTCCTGCATCTTTCCTCGGTCAGCACAAGCAAGAGCCCAAAAAAATAACGCTTTAATCCGCCGATACCCTCCGCTCAGACCCAAAGCTCTTCCTCCCTCACAATACCCCGCATCACAACAACAACCCCTCCAGTCAACCCCGAAGACATCAGCCCCCATCAACACCACCGACCGACATGGAGACCCACGACCCGGCTATCCAGGCTGCCTCCGCCAGGCACCCGATCGTGCCCCTCGAGAAGGGTCAGCTTTACAAGTATGGCACCGCTGGCTTCCGGATGAAGGCCGACCTGCTCGAGGGCGTCTCATTCCGCGTGGGCCTTCTGGCTTCGCTCCGCAGCCGCAAGCTCAACAGCCAGGCTATCGGTGTCATGATTACCGCCAGCCACAACCCGGCCTCTGACAACGGTGTCAAGATCGTCGACCCCATGGGCGACATGCTGGAGCAGGAGTGGGAGCGCTATGCCACCGCCCTGGTGAACGCCCCAAGCGACGAGGAGCTCGTCAACATCTACAACAAGCTGGCTACCGAGCTCAAAATCGACCTCAGGGCACCTGCCAAGGTCGTCTACGGCCGTGATACCCGGCCCTCGGGCCACAAGCTAGTCACCGCCCTTGCCGATGCCCTCGAGGCCACCAAGACTGAGTTCGTCGACTTCAAGATCCTCACAACGCCCCAGCTGCACTACCTCGTGCGCGCCACCAACAGCGAGGGCACTCCTTTGTCGTACGGCAAGGTCAGCGAGGCCGGATACTACGAGAAGCTCGCCGAGGCATTCGTGCGCGCCGTGAGGGGCAGGAGGATCGACGGGACCCTGGTGGTGGACTGCGCGAACGGTGTCGGCGGGCCCAAGCTGTCCGAATTCCTCAAGTACATTCCCAAGGACAAGGTCAACTTTGACGTCAAGGTTGTCAACGACGATGTCCTCCGGCCCGAGGTGCTCAACCTCGACGTACGTTCCTCATCACCTTTTCAGGCTACATCTTGCTAACCTGGTTCCAGTGCGGTGCCGACTACGTCAAGACGAAGCAGAGGGCCCCCCCTTCCCCGAAACCCCAGCCCGGCGTCAGATGCTGCTCCCTCGACGGCGATGCCGACCGGCTGATCTACTACTGGGTCGACCCCGAGAGCGGCTTCGTCATGCTCGACGGCGACCGCATCTCCTCGCTTGCCGCCTCCTTCATCGGCGACCTTGTCGAGAGCGCCGGGCTCAAGAACGAGCTCCGCATCGGCGTCGTGCAGACTGCCTACGCCAACGGTGCCAGCACAAACTACATCACCCAGCACCTCAAGCTGCCTGTCATCTGCACGCCCACCGGCGTCAAGCACCTCCACCACGTCGCCCAGGGGTTCGACATCGGCGTGTACTTCGAAGCCAATGGGCACGGCACCGTGCTCTTCTCGCCCGACGCGCTCTCCGCCTTCCAAAACACGGAGCCCCAATCTCCCGCGCAGAAAGACGCGCTCGACACTCTCGCCGCCCTCGGCGACCTCATCAACCAAACCGTCGGCGACGCCATCTCGGACATGCTCATGGTGGAGGTCATCCTCGCGCATAAGAACTGGACGCTCCGCGACTGGGCCATGACGTATGCGGACCTGCCCAACCGCCTCGTCCGCGTCGAGGTCGGCAACAAGGACCTGTTCCACACCACCGACGCCGAGCGCCGCCTGTCGCACCCGGAGGGCGCCCAGGAGGAGATCGACCAGGCGGTGAAGAAGTACAAGGACGCGCGGGCCTTTGCGCGCGCCAGCGGCACGGAGAACGCCTGCAGGGTGTATGCCGAGGCGGCAACGCGCTCTGAGGCGAACGAGCTTGCCGAGAGGGTCGCGAGGATTATCGAGCGCTATGGCTCTTCCCAGTAGAGTGGGGGTAGAGGCAGGCCGGGGGAGTGGCCGGACTGGTGGGAGGAGGTCGCGAGGAGGAGCAGAGCGGGAAGTGGCAGCGTCGTCAATGGTGATGGTGGGATTGGTGGCGGCAAGGAGGGCGTGCCGGATCTGGCGGCGGAGGTGGCTTCAAAGATGAAGCTCTGGGATCTGAAGGACATGGCTGGAATTATTACCCAGGAGGGCAATTTCCCTGACCTGGTGAGGGAGGATTCTTTTCTTCAACCAGCGAGTGGTGATGAGACGAGGCCACAGTCGCCCGGTTCGCTTTATGCTTCTTCGCCTGATGAAGCTGGTTCCGGCGGTCCTGACCCGGCAGAGTTCGTTATGGGCGCGCCGCCGAAGTCGCCGGGCTTCCTTACCGCCATGGTACTCAGCGAGAAGAAGAAGTTGGGTTGAACCAGCTGGACTGACGCATGTGATGATGACGGCTTTTTGCCTAAGGGGTTCTGTGGCAGGGAACGAGCCTTTTTTTTTTTTTTCTATTTTCTTTTCTTTCTTTTTCTTTCTCTTTTTCCATGAAATAACGAGAGAGACAGAGAGAGCCTGGACAAAAGAAAGCGAGAGAAAACCGAGAACGGCGAGGATGCAAAAAGGTAAGGAAAAGGATACACGCTTGAGGTCTGAAGAGGCCAGGACAGAGTTCAGACTACTATCAAGCCAAAAAGTGGTGTGTTGCCGTTTGCTGCATCTCCTCTCTTTTATCTGTTTTGTTTGCTGCATCTCCTCTCTTTTATCTGTTTTGTTTGCTGTTGTCTACCTACCTCATTGCGTCTCTTTCCTCCTTTTGCTTTGGGGCTCAGGATTAGGGGAGAGATGGGCTTATGGGGAATGACTGTAATGACAGTGACGATGTTGATGATGTGACGACTCCAGCGGGTATAGCAGAATGAAAAGACAAAAGAAAAGCGGTGTGTTGAAGGGGCGAATAGAGGAAACTGCAGTGGTTTCAGAATAGTGGAAAAAGGAAGAAGGGCTAGAAGAGAAAGCTGAATCACGCACAGAGCAATGGTGCCCAGTTCGCTCAGCGAAGGACCTTCTAGTATTTCTCCCACTTTTACGGGTATCCCTATTCATCAAGACACTCATATTCGTGACCGACCACATGCCCACGCATTTCATCACGCTTGGACCGCTTCTTCCTCTCTCTTGCTCGGTTGCGCAAATGATGATAAGCCAAGAACAACGCCGTTTGACCCTTCTCTAGTTGTGAAATTAAGCCCACCAGCAGCAGCGGTGCGATGCTATCCGCGGCGGCGGGCCCAGGCTCCCTTGCCATCGAGCACCTTCTCCACTTTCACCTCCGAAACCCACCCAGACCATTACCACCGCCAGACCCAATCAGCACATCTTGTAGAGGCAAGTCCCCTCGGCCTGACGGTTGGGGTCCTGGGTGTCGAGGCGGTACTCGATCTTGATGTCGAGATCGCGGCGGTTCTTCTCGTTTGGCCGGTTGTGCAGCGAACACTCGACCTTCTCGCCCTGCTGGACGGTGAGCACGTCCTTGAGGTAGAAGACGGTCTGCTTCCAGTGCGTGTACTTGGTGTGCGGGCCCGTCGAGAAGCGAATCGGCTTGTGGCAGGCTGTGAACTCAATGTCGAACCATGCAACCAGCGCGTGGATGAAATCGTCGCGCCGCGCTGTAAGGTCGAACGGGCAGCTGAAGGCCAAGTCGGCGGGCTGGACCTTATACAGGTCGAGGGTGAGGATGGGCGTCGGGTCGGTGACGACCGCCTTCATCTCGACCGTGTCAACGAGGGGCTCCGAGAGAGCGGTTTCCTTCAGGGGGGTGTAGTCGAAGCCGTAGACGTTGTCCCAGACTGTGGTTCGTTAGCGTCTCTTGTAAAACAAACGAAAGGGCAACTAGATAACGCACAGCCAATCTTCTCGTCCTTGTACTCGCCATCCTCGATACCGGCAACGAAGATGGTGGCCTTGTCGGGGAAGATGAGGCCATCCTTGTTGAGGTACCTGTCGCGGGCGTAGAGAACGGTGTCCAACATAGACTCGTAGAGAAGGAAGTAGCCCATCCACTCCGAGATGATGATGTCGACCTTGGGGAAAGGCATCTCAATCTCCTCCATCTTGCCCTGGATGAGGGTGATCTTGTCGGACAGGCCGTTGACCTTGACGATCTCGCGGGCCTTGAAGATGATGGTCGACATGTCGACGCCGATGACGTGCTTCGCGCCAGCCTTCGCGGCGAACCTGGGAACACTGTGTCAGCCGATATCCATCATGTATGTAGGGAGGTATTCGAGGAGGCCATACATGGAGAGGATGCCGGTACCGCAGCCCACATCCAGCACGATCTTGTCCTTGAAGATATGCTTGTTCTGGATGATGGCGTTCATGTACGACCGTGTCGGACCTCATCTTTCTGCAGAGGCGCAAGCGCATGTCAGCCAGCTGCGTCTTGCATCGGGTTGTGGCGGGGCAGCGAGATGTACACACCAACATTTCCTCGTGGATGCCTTATCGCGGGGTCGCAAAGGTTAGCCAAGAAGCATGCGAGATCGCCAGCAGCGGATGTTTCTCACCATGGTGGTTATAGCTACAGCGCACAAGTTAGCACCGATGTGCGACCGGAAAACGGGCGGCCCTGAGACACAACATACCTGTTGAAGTAGTGCTGCTCGGAGTGGTCCAGTGCCTTGAGCTGCTTCTCGGCAACCTCGATGTCCATGGAATCGCCAGCCATTTTGGTTTGAGAACCCTTTGAATAACGGAACCACCTGGGGGAAAATTGCGAGAATCTGGGGGATGTTGGGTTTCTGAAGAAAGAGAAATAGGGCCGCGAAAGAAAAGTCAAGGTATGGGAAAGATGGACCGGGAGTCTCGACTTGGGCTCGCCTCGCGCAGAGAATTTGGGGTGGAAAATTCCAAGACGACCCGCTCATCGCATGTGGGGTTCTGCCCCGCAGCAACTTCCCTGTCAACGCGCCACTAATGCAGGAAGGGACCATAGGTGAGTTTATCAGGATCAGTTACACCAAGAGTGAGCTGGAAGAGAGTGAGAAGTCGGAAAGAGTACCTCCCTCTATGGGCCTGGTATGAAAATGAAGCCCGGGTAAATTGCGGTTTCGGAAAGCTTTGATGAAATTTATTTATGGAAGTACCACAGACATTCACCTTGGGAAGATCTATCTCCAGAGCCAGAGGGGGAATCATGCCAGATTAGATTTGTCATCTCGGGTTGAGATGTCGATGTCAGAAAGCCCCTCTTTGCTCCCTGATGATACCTAGTGCGATGGACAAAACAGCCGCTGCCGGGTCTTACTCTTTCTCCGCAATCAAGCCCAAGGAATAATTCGGGCAGTCTTACTGCCCCCAAAAACCACGCCTGAACTCCAGGACGATGCATGCCATGTATGAAGGCCGAACAATGAACGCCACACAAAGCAACGCAGAGCTTCGGGCTCCTTCTCAAGCCATACCTGCCATCTGCAACAACCGAGTGCCCGCCTTGAGGTTGGCATACTCGTACGCCTTCGACTCCGGTGGGAATGTGCCGTTAGCAGCCCACAGGTCGATCAGCGGCTGCATCGGCTCCAGCGCGGAAGGCTTGAGCATGTCCAGCGCCGTAGCCGTCAGGACAAAGTGGCTGAAGCAGCTGTTGAGCTGCTTCTCCAGGTTGAGGTGGTAGAAGGGCTCCACGAAGTGGGCCCAGTAGAGATGGGCGTAGACCCGGAACATCTGCAGGAAGATCGTCTGGCATATGCTGGCAAACTCCTTCGGAAAGCCGCTGCGTTTACCGATCCACTCGTCCGGCTGCTGAGGAGGCTGCTGTTGCCAATGTTGGGGTTGTGGGAGAACGAGACGCCGGCGGGATCGGTCGGGAAGATCTTGGCGTCGTCGATCTTGCCCGAGATCCACCGCTGCATCAGAGCAATGTACTCAATCGCCGGTAGCTCTATCTGTTCGTAGCGAGTGTTGAGCCATGTATAGGAGTGGTTTCTGCGTGTACAGGTTAGCAGGTCTCAGGCTGTTGAGGGCAATTGCTCCTTACGGTCCAGCAGACATCTTGGGGCAGGTCGTGGCGTTGCAGAGATTCTTCCCGTCGGCTTCCTTTGCGTACACCACTTGAACGAAGTTCCAGAGATTGCGGTAGTGCTCAACCACTATCAGAGGTCAGCGATGAGGAAGCAACCCTTTGGGAGACGGACACACATACCCTGGTGTGCAATCCACTCGCCCTGTTCCACCGTTTTGGGTCTGCTGCTAAGGGTCATGAAATTACCCTTCACTATATGCTTCGCATAAGCAGGGTTGAGCCACAACGGATATGGCTTCGGGAGGCGGTACGAGTTTAGGATCTCGTCGCCGGTGGCCGTCAGGCTGATGGTCTGGGAAAGGGCAGGCGATGCGGGGAGCGGCGGCAGCTTTGACGACAAGTTGCTGGACGATTTGCTTCTCTGAGAAAGCCCACGGGAGAGTTGAGGTAGCCATCCTCTGTTGTGGGTGAAACGGGGCTCTTGTTGCTCCCATTCTTGCTCGAGGTGCCCCTCAGGCGGGCATTGCTAGCAGCTATAGTCAGCATGGCTACTGTGTTCTAAGTGTAACGAAGACCAAGGTGGTGTGCAATATTCGCTGTGCACAGTGAGGCTTGAGTAGCCTGGAAATGCTCCGTTATCGCATCCCCTGAGTGCCAGCCGCCTGCGTAAGGTAGCTCTGAGGAGGGGGGAACAAAAACCGATGTGATCATAATATGACTGTCCTTTCTTAGGAGCGGAGCTTCCCCAAGTCACGGACATTGCAGATGACAAGAGGAATGAATGTCTTGCAAAGAGATACTAAGAACATACATTCCGGAAAAGAGGTTGGACATGGCTGTGAACCAAGAAACCTGGAAGGTGTCCGATGAGAGAGCGGCGTGAAAACCGGAATGTTGGGCTCGCTGTCCTGGCAAAAGAACAGCGTTGTGCAGCAAAAGAATGGAAATGGCGTTTCGGAATCCGTCCCCAAGCCGGTCGAGTTGGCTGGGAGTTTGGCTTAGTTCGATAACACCCCGACTGTAGCGACGGACAGAGTGGATGGCAGTGTAACCTGTAAGCAAAAGGGCAGGAACGGTAAAACAACGACCGACAGCCACAGCGAGGCAATCAACGCCAAGTAGCCAAGTGGGATCTTGGGGTATCTAGTCGCTTGGCGGCACGTGTCGACGTGTGCATTTCGTTCCCCACACCACAGAATATAGGGGCCTGCTGCGCGTCAATGCCAAGCAAATTCAAACCTTGACCGCGTCTGTGTTCGGCAGGTCGCATGCATGGAATCAGGCAGCCAACGGCCGCTCAGCCAACAACAGGAAAGAGCAAAATGCTATAAGACGGGGCCGCATGCCTTCAGGCCACTCTGGCCAAGTCATAATGGCTTCCGACAGCCTTCACCACATCACGTCACTTCCGGCTCTCTTCTGCCGCCTCCAAGACAGATGAACCCTCAGTCGCTTGACGAGAAGATTGCTTTCTTTGATCAGCTTGATGCTCTCGACGATGTGAGCGATGGGGATAACCAAATTGACAAGAACGAACAAGAGCACAGAGACAAGTGCCGCGCATTCTTCAGCTCGAGGAAGAAGGCCGAACCGGCTCAAGCGAGTGCCGCTTCCCAACTAGGGCGGACAGCTCCGATGCCTACCCCGTCTGTCGTGACACCTGGCACTCGGGTCATTGAGGCTACCCCCGATGGCCGGGACGCTGCGGCAAGGAGACCGCTTGGAGCACGGCAGCCAATTCAAAGCACAACTTCGGTTGTCGAAGAGACTCCAGTCCCGGACACCGCTCGTCCGTTGCTTGCGGCCCTCCGGAGAAGCAAAGCCCTTCCGCTGCCAGTTCCTTTGCAGGGTGAGCAGTCCCCTTCGGCATCCTCAGGGTTGAGGAAACGCAAGCGCCAGTCATCAGCGAAGTCGATCCCTGAGGCCGCCCAGATCTTCCGGGTCTCTCCTTTTACTACATCCCCAATAACGACATTGCTCCTGCAAGGAAGCTTCGCATTGGCAGGGCGCAGGAGTTCGGAGCCCGATGGGTCAGGAATTTGGCGGAAGCGAGTCATGTTATTGTCGACAAGCACCTCGCGTACAGAGACATCGAGAGCCTGCTTGGTTCTGGGTTGGCAGGGTCCCAGGTGATTGTCAACGAAGACTACCCGATTGATTGCATCTCTTTTCGTGCGCTCCTCAACCCGAACCAGAACCGCTACAGGATCTCTGGTTATCCTGTCCAAGCAGAACAACACTCTCCGGAGCCGCCTGTTCCGTCCCAGAGATCCGATCGGTCCTTACAAGTAAAGGCCGCTCGGGCGGCAAACCGACAAGATCCGGGTGATACGCCACCAGGAAGCGCGCAAGGGTCGCTTCAGAGCGATGGAAAGAATGCGGCGGAAGATCCGCGCAATAATGCTTCAACAGGAACTCCAGACATTCCGCCCGCCTCGGATGCACATGCTCGCCCTAGCAGCCCGCTGAAGCGGCAGGACAATGCCACCGACACAAGTCGCCCTCAGGTTCGTCGAAGGTCGAGCACCAAGGACGAGCTGTCAGAATACATCCAGCTCATGCAAGAGTACAAACACCTTCCCTTGGACATTGAGGAAGACGATCATCAATCCATCAAGGATGTTCAGGAGGCGACCTCGGGCTCGGAAATCGAAGAGGGATCAGGGAATGAGCGAGCCCGAAAGAGGACCGTAACAAGCTCACGTCGTGCTGCGCAGAAGGAAATCGCTTTCGAGGACAGATTTGCCTGCAATCGCGGCGGAACCAAAGACAAGTCCGCCGACGCCCTGAACCCCAATGTCCACACCATCGAGGTCCTCCAAAGCATGTGCGATTACTACACACGCATCAACGATCACTGGCGGACTACTGCCTATCGCAAAGCTATCGCCACCCTCCGCCGGCAGACCGTCAAGATCACAACCGAAGAGGAAGCATACCGCCTACCCAACATTGGGCGCCGCTTGGCCGCGAAGATCGAGGAAATTGCCTGCACCAACAAGCTCCGCCGCCTGGAGTACGCCAGCGATGAGCCGCTCGACCAAGTCCTCGAGACCTTCCTCAAGATTTACGACGTCGGCACCAGTCGCGCAAACAAGTGGATTTCCCAGGGGTTCCGCACGCTCGACGACCTCTGCCAGAAGGCGGACTTAACGACCAACCAGCGCATTGGTATTGAGCGGTACGACGACCTCAACACGCGTATCCCGCGCGCGGAGATCACTGCACTTTTTGCATACGTCCAGCGCGAAGCTGCGCAGCTGGATCCGAAAATCGAGTTGCTCGTGGGAGGGAGCTACCGTCGCGGCTCCGACAGCTCAGGAGATATCGACATCATCATCACCAAAAAAGGCACCAGTTCCTCCGCTGAGCTGGTGCCATTCCTGGACGAGTTGGTGGCCATCCTCACGCGCAAGGGCTTCCTCGTCGCCACGCTCGCCGCGCTGCATTCGCACCGCCCCGGCAAAGACGGGCCCGGAAGCAAATGGCACGGCTGCTGCGTGCTCCCCCGCGAAACCGGTGACAGCACAGTTGGCGACACCTCGCGTCAAATCTGGCGACGCATCGACTTCCTACTGGTGCCCGAGTCCGAGTACGGCGCGGCCCTGATCTACTTCACGGGCAACGATATCTTCAACCGCAGCATGCGGCTGCTGGCGTCCAAGAAGGGCATGAGGCTGAATCAG
Source organism: Achaetomiella virescens (assembly GCA_031001845.1). Classification (NCBI taxonomy): domain Eukaryota; kingdom Fungi; phylum Ascomycota; class Sordariomycetes; order Sordariales; family Chaetomiaceae; genus Achaetomiella; species Achaetomiella virescens. The sequence goes on from JARNGD010000030.1 coordinate 67,769, forward strand.
CGGGGACTATATAAGGAGGTTATGCGGGTGAAGAACAGGGTGAAGGTCACGGAGGGAGAGTTGTTGGAGGGGAGAGATGAGAAGCGCATCTTTGAGTTGCTAGGAGTGAAGTGGAGGGAGCCGTCGGAGAGGTGGTGTTGATGGCGTTTGCGATGTAATGTTAGATACCCGTTGGGTGTATGGTTCAGAAATGAAAGGATTGCGTTCACCCTGTCTTACAATTGAGTAACTTGCTGAAAGCCACATCATCCTCATGATACCCAACTTCCGAATAACACACTTACCATGCTCAGAAATCTTCAGAGACCAACGGAGGCGCTGAAATCAGGGACCATCACACCGCCCACAACCAAGACGTTTCACGAATCCAGTGAGAAGGTACGAGGCGGGTCGAACAAACAAAGAGCGCAAAACTCTTACAAAAGTCCCTCTCCATGTTGTACAGTCGCGAACGAGCGTGAGCCTCAGAGGAGGAGATAGCCAAGGACGAAAGGAAAGAAAGGAATGTGGTTGCCAAGGAAAATGAATAAAATACAACATTAGATCCCTGTACTTAGTGACTCGCCCTCCCCGTCCCATACACCCTGAAGTCCACCACAGGCATCCTCTCTTTGCCCATCATGGGATACTGCGAGTGCTGCTCGGCCGCCGAGAACATACTCCCGCTCTCGGCCCCCCCGTCCAGATCGCGCACTACCTCCCTCGCCAGCTCGACATAGTCATACGCAAACTCGCCAATCTCGGCGTCGTCCAGCCCCAAGATCTCGCTCTCCTCCGCTACCCGCAACTGCAGCCCGGGGATCAAGTTCATGATGAACAAGATCAGACACGTCGCTACGAACGAGTAGCACCCGCCCGTGAATGAGTCAGCCAGCTGGATGGGCAGCTGTATCCAGTTGTGGTTGAGCCAGCCGCCGCTGATGACCGTCACGCCGTCCAGGCGGGCAATGTAGTCGGCGGCGAAGAAGGCGGTGCAGATGTTGCCGACCAGGCCACCGACGCCGTGGACGGCAAAGATGTCCAGGGCGTCGTCGATGCGGAGGAGGAACTTGAGCTTTGTGCCGTAGTTGGCGAAGGCGGCGCCGAGGAAGGCAGTTGGGACAGCAGCCCAGGCGGGCACGAAGCCTACACATGCACTCTCTTGTCAACATCACCCCGAGGAGAAGAGGGGGAAAAGACGGGATAGGGGAGGAAGGTATTAGAAGGACTCACCTGACCCCGGCGTAATAGCCACCAACCCGGCCACCACCCCCGAGCAGAACCCCACGGTCGACCACTTCCTCTCCAGCCGATAATCCAGCACACACCACGTCACCCCGCCGACACACGCCGCCAGGTTCGTCACGACGGCGGCCATGACCGCCCTCATATTCGCGGCCAGGGCGCTCCCGGCATTGAACCCGAACCAGCCGACCCACAAGAACACGGTGCCCACGACGACATGAGTGGCGTTGTGCGGGCGATAATTCAGCTCCAGCGTGCCGTGCCCGCGCCGCTTGCCCAGCACCATCGAGTACGCCAGCGCGGCGGCGCCGCTGGCGATGTGCACGGGCGTGCCGCCCGCAAAGTCCAGGCCCCCCATGCGCTGCGCCCAGCCGTCCGGGTTCCACGTCCAGCAGGCGACGGGGTCGTAGACGAGCGTCGCCCACACGAACATGAAGACCACGCAGGGGAGCATGCGCCCCCGCTCGGCGACGGCGCCGGTGGCGAGCGCGACGGTCACGCACGCGAACATGCCCTGGTAGACGGCGAAGAGGAGGTCGGGGATGCGCGCAGAGGCGATGGAGGGGGCAGCGAGGAGGTTGCGGAAGGCGAAATTGGAGAGGTTGCCGATGTAGTCTAGACAGTGCGGATTGGGGTCAGAAATGAGGACGGTCGGGGGGGTCAGAAAGGGGGCGGGAGAGGAAGAGGAGAGGACGTACGGTTTGAGGAACGCGAAAAGGTGAGAGAGTAGCCCCAGAAGAACCATTGGAATGATGTTACCGCGGCTGACATGACGCTCAACCAGATCAGGGAGAGGGCGGACTTGCGGCGGGCGAGTCCTGAGTAGAAGAAGCTGCAGCGATGCCCACAAGGTCAGTGTGCATGCTTTCAAGGTGACTAAAGCCGGCTGGCTTACCCTACGCCAGGGACCATCAAGAGCACCAGAGGGGTAGCTATTATCATGAAGGCGATGTCGCCAGACTGAGGGAGAAGACGTTAGAACCCTCTGATCCAAGGTCTTAGAGCGCAAAGGGGATCTACCTGATACCATATATTAAGGTCGTCGACCAACGGGTCGCCTCCCATTGCACCCGTGCCATTGTATGGTAACTAATGGCACGTAAGGGAGGCCGTTGGGGTCGGCTTTGTCCATAATGGACGGTGTAACGAGGGCAGAGATGAAGTTAAAGCTGCCGTGGGTGCGTTGGTGCCGACAGGATGGCTATGTGTCAAGAATATTTGCTGAGAGCAAGAGCAGTAGCTTCAAGTAGTGCTCAGAGGAGAAGAGCAGTCGGGCTCGCGGCATAGCACAACGGAGGAATGTAAAGAGCGGCAAGAGTTAGACTCGTTTGTGAATTGAAAGTTGACAGAGTAAGGGACGGCCTAGCCGGTATTCTTTCCTGGCAGAAAGCAATCCCCAGAGCCAATCAGTGAAGGACACCAGCGAGATGGGTTCCTCGGCAGATGAAGCAAAACGGCAATGGCGACATGCTACTGCGTGCAGAGCAAGGGGCGGATCTTGGAGGGGCAGCATGTAAGAGGGTAAGCATGGAGGGTGTGTGGGACGAGATCAGGAGAGAGATATAATATCACCCCGCGTCTCCCAAAATGTTGGTTGAGATTATATCCGGAAGTACGATGACTGCTTGAGTGTGCTGTAACGAGCTCCCGCCCCGCGGGCTTGGTGTGCCTGTCCTGAAGTAGATACGACAAGGGTGTCGAGATAAGACCGAGACCTCGGAGGCCCAACATCCCACCACTCCAGCATAATATCAACCCTTCGCTCCCTGTTGTCCCGCATGCCCGGATGTGAGACAAAGGGCACATCGTCATTACGAGGAAAAAGCAGATGTGTTGTTTGGGTGACGAGTTCATCCTCCATCACAGCCACACGTGCGGACTTCGCCATTGAGGTTAAGTGTGGGTCGAGCAGGAAGAGCGACAACTGTCAGCGGATCTGCTGGTGGTGCGAAAGCTCGCTGGTAAAGATAAGAATGCTGGTCTTTGATTGGCTGGAGCATTCCAGATCTCCGGGTCAGGGGTTGTCGTGGGGGCTTCTGCTGCATACGTACTAGTATGTTTGCTTACCCCCACCCGACCTCGATTCATGTCTTCAGACAACAAATCAAGTTCGAAACCATCACGATGCTCTCTCCATTTTGAATCGAGAGGAGTGTAGACATTTGGTGTGCTTGATGTCTTGGCCTGTATTGCCGAGGAATGATATTGTGATGTTGAGCTCCCGACGACTTGAGGGTGCCGGCGAAAAATAAACAAAAAGAGAACAGAGCGAGAGAGGAGAGTGAACGGAGGGGGGGCGGGAAAAGAAAAGAGAAGGAAAAGAGAATACAAAATCCACACCGGCCAGGGTGGCCAGTTACAAAAACCGGGGGGTTTACTGCGGCTCGAACACGCGAACTCGTGGTCGCCCAACCATCCAGGCGCCGGGGCCCGGGTCGGGCTCCCCTAAACCCCAGTAGGCCATAGGGCAAAGTGTGGTATTTGGGGGAGTCGGTGGGGCCGCCAGCCAGATAATACAGCTCGGACTAACAGGTCACTTCCCAGCTGTTTGAAGAGAAAGGAATGCTCCATCTGACCTTGTCTGCCCCGTCCTGGGTGGGCTTTCCAAGCACGGCAGCAGGAACGAGAACGAAACGCTTTGCTATCTCTGATGCAACAAGCCTCGCCGCTTGCCAGCTCGCGAGTTCGGATGTCACTCTAGCATCCCACTGTGCGTTCCCACCTCTCAACGCCCTAAGGACCACAGTCGTGCCCCCTGGGACGCGGTATGGCTTTCACAGACACACAACGGGTCACCATGCATGCATGCCCCTTGCATATCCATATTGCTGTTTGGCAGTCGAGCTGCTGTCATGCGGCTTAGGGCCAGAGAAGTTGACCTCTCAAGTGAACCCTCCTCGAGCCTGGGACTAGGCGTCTAAGGTCATGCTCAGCGCAGTAAGGTTCTGGAGACTACCGATGTCTCATCAGTATGCCATTGCACACTCTCATCGCCACCAAAGGAAATAGCAAAGAACACTCCAAGGATCATCTCTGCCAAGCATATCTCTCACGCAATAAATCACTACCACAGTATCAGCTCAACCATGTAAGGGTTGCCTGCATCCTGTTAGACCTCTCTGCCCAGGGGCTTGAACAAAAGGCAAAGTCAGCTGTTGGAGACCTAGAAATTGGAATGTTGCATTGCCCAGTTCACATTCAATCGCCCATCTCGCGTTGCGCCCTCCTCCGCCAAGGAATTAAATCGAGAGACATTCTCCCTGCCTGGCAACTCTCACAGCCCACTCATGTCCAAGTGATGGATATCCTCAGGCTCTGTATACCGTGAGGTTCCTTTCACAGAACGGAACAGGGGACGAGCAGTACAGCCATCTTAATCACCTTCCACCGAGGCCGAGCTTGTGATGTCCATCAAGACCCATGTATTATCCCTCTTCTCCATCCAGGTATTCAAAGATCCTGCTGTACACGACACAGCGGTGCACGCAATATCACTCCACCCGGCAGCCCAGGGTAGCCCTTGTCGACATCCATCCCATGCTACCACTAAACTATACAATACGATACCCACACTATGTAGTAGTATATAACCCCATTCGTCTAGACAGGACACGCAAGCCACCTGGGGCCGCAGTGGGAGAAGAGAAAGGACAAACAACCCAGGAATGCTGCTGCTCCTGTTTGCTGCCGCCTGCCGGACATGCAAAGCGGCGGGTATGCAGATAAACAAAATGAACCCGCTCCATACCTTTTGCCTAGGGCTTTCCAAGAACCATTCCAAAGCTGGAACCTGAAGCCAAAAAAAGGTATAGCCCCAAAAAAACGCCGAAGGATACTCTCGCCCTCCTTACTGTCACATCCTCGCCGGCCCCCTCCACGCCTCATAGGTAATTACCCCTTCACCTCCGTACTAAGCGTCTTGAACCGGCCCTCGAAAACCCTCAACCTCTCCTCCTCCAGCACCTGCCTAAGCCTCTTCGTCTCCCTGACCGCCTCCTCCCTCTCCTCTTGCAGTCTAAACACCTCAATCTGGGCCGTATTCATCCTGCCACCACCTCCTGCATCTCCGCGTCCGCCGACGCGAGCGCGCCCTCCAGCTCCGCCACCCTGCCCTTGAGCGTCTCCATCTGCGCCGTCATGTCGATCGGCTCCGTCGTGGAGCGGCGGATGGCCGGGCGCGGGTGGAACCCCGTGGGCGTCAGCAACGGCGTCGACAACCGGGACGGCGGGGTTTGCGTTGTGTTTGATGCGGGCCGCGCTGAAGATGGGCGACAGGGGCGAACCTGGCGGGAACAGCCTCTTTTCGCCTCGCGAACTGCTCCCCCGCCTGGTGGTCGCGTGATTGTCGAGTCTGAGCAGCTGCTCCGACTGTCCCTCCTTCAGCCTCGCGACCTCCTCCTCGCACCTGGCCACGCGCTCCTCGGCGCCCGTCTGCGCCGCAACGACCTGCTCCTCGAGCGTGCGCAGGCGGTTCTGCATGGCCGCGATGCGCTCCGTGCTGACTCGCTGCTCGGCCTCGCCGCGCGCGATGGTGTCGGCCAGCCGGTGCGCAAGGCAGCGTTGGCTTCGAGCTGGGCGCGGACTTGGGCGGCGAGTTGTTCGACGCGCAGCGCCGAGTCGTGGAGTTGGGCGGCGAGATCCTGCTCGGCGGAGAGGTGCTGCTTCTCGAGGGAATGGAGCGAGGAGAGATGGGAGGCCGCTTCGCTGCGGGCGGCGTCGCGGTCGGAGAGGGCCGTGGAGAGGGACTGTTCGAGCTGGGAGATGGCGAGTTGGGTTTTCTCGTCGGGCCGGGAGGTGGCTTCTTCGAGGGATTTGATGCGCTCGAGGGCGTCGAGGTAGGCGGTTTGGAGGTCGTGGTAGGCTTGCTCGAGGGATGCGGACGTGACAGGGAGGTCGCCTTCGCTGTGGCTGCTGCCAGGGCGTGCCGGGGTTTCCGGGATGAGTATGTCCCTCTCCTTGAGAAGGCTGCGCAGGGAGGCGATTTCACCCTCGGCGCGGTCAAGGTCCATCTTCAGACCCGCAAGGCCCTTCTCGACCTGCCATTTTTGCTCAATGGCCTCCTCAGCGCGGCGGCGCAGCACGCTGATCTCCTCGCGGAGGATGGACACCTCCCTCTCGTAGCCGACCTTCTTGGGCGATGCCGAGAGAAGGCGGTCCCGTCCGCCTCGAGCTGCCGTATCCTCTTGGCGTTCTCGCGGTTCTGGAGCTCCTGCCGTTCGAGCAGGCTCTTAAGGGCGCTGTGCAACGCGTCGCGCTGGGCCTCGACATCCTTTAACCTCTCGGCGAGGACTTCGCGGGGTTCGCTCTGTCGCACGGTGTTCGACCGCGAAATGGATTGTGGGCGGCCTTTCCTAAAGGACCCACCGGTGACCGACGCCGACCTGGAGAGGCCCATGGACATGCGCGGCACCGTCTGCTTGAGCTCGGCATTTTGTGACCTGAGTAACTGAATCTCCTGCTGCAACATTGTAGTGTCGACCGTGCTCGTCTGCTTGAGCTCGGCATTCTGCGACCTCAGCAACTGCAGCTCTTCCTCCAGCCTGGATGTATCCTGCGCGCGCATACTAGCCTGCTTCAGCTCAGCGTTCTGTGACCTCAGCAACTGCAGTTCTTCCTCCAGCTTGGATGTATCCTGTGCCCGCACGCTAGTCTGCTTCAACTCAGCATTCTGTGACCTCAGCATCTGCAGCTCCTGCTGCAGCTTCATCGTCTCTTCGGCGGGTGTGCTCGTCTGCTGAAGCTCGGCGTTCTGGTTCCTGAGCAACTGCAGCTCCTGCTGCATCTTGGATGTGTCATAGGCGAGTTTTGCCTGCTCGGCAGCCTCGGCCTCAAGGCCTTCAACGCGGGCCCGCAGCTGAGGAACTACCTCGTCGCGCAGGTTGTCGCGCTCGTTTGCGGCTGTCTGGAGCTCTCCCTTCAATGCGCCGAGAAGATCCTCGAAATTGTTCTTGACCTCGCGCTCTTCTGATAACCTCCTGGTCAAGTCCTCGCAGGTGGCCTCGAGCTCCTTTATCCGATTGGCGGCGTCGGCACTGTCAAGTTGAGCAACATCAAGCTGCGAAGCCTTCTTGGACAGCTCCTGGATCTGCTGATCCAGCACGCGGCGCTTCGAGCGCTCCTCCTGGAGCTTTCCTGTGAGCTCTAGTCGAATCTGAGCCTTCTCCTGCTCTGCCCGCCGCTGAACCTGGGCGATCTCCTCTTTCGCCTGGTCATAGTCGCTGAACTTGGCCGAGCTGTAGCCGGAGTCGGAGTAGTAGTCGCTCGTCCGTTTCCCCGGCGCCTGCGGGTTGTTGACCTGGTCTTGCAACCTCTCTACCAAATCTTCCAAATCCATCTCGCGCCGAATGGACGAGGCCAGTTCGGCACTGATGGCTTTCAGCTCGTCCTCCATCTCTTCGAGCTGTCCCAGCGATGTTGTGCTGTCTGCTGGTGTCTGAAGGTATGCCTCGCAGTACTGCAGAGGGTCTTTTTCGGTAGCATTGGGAAATGCGGCGCTCTTGGATGTGATCGGAGTCGCGTACGACGCGGTTACAAGAGTCGCCCGCTTGTGCGGTGACTCAGGCGAGGGCAGCGGCGAGAAGCTCTTGTCCGAGAAGTCGGTTGCTGTCGTCGGCGACGGCGAGGTGGCCCAGCCAAAGAAGGCGCTGAGCTTGGATGAAGCTGGTGACTTCGGCAGCGGCTTATTAAGATTACTAGGTTCCCGCGGGCTGGCGACTGCCGTGCCCTGCGTATCTCTTTTGTCTGACCCAAGATCAAGGTGTGGAGGGGCGACTTCCGGGAAAACATGGACATAGTCTTAGGATTAGTGTTTATAATGGTGGTCCGCTTCTCCCCGTGCGACTCGGGCGAGTTGGGGATCGAGTACAGATCGTCGAGCTCGTATGGGGCCGACTCCTGAGTGGTCAGACTGGCCGTCTCGGCGCTGCGACTCCCAGCCTCGGAGAGGGTGTCGGAGGTCTGAGTCGTTGCAGGGTTGCTTTCCGGAATGTTTCGAAGATGCGCGTCTCCCGCGCCGACAACCGGGTCCGCTGGCTGAACAAAGCATGCGGACAGGTGAAGACCTGCTCGGAGACACGGATTAGCCAGATGTTGCCACCACTTTAGCCAGGCGAGATGACGGCTGCAGGACGGCGAGTCAGGACGTACGGTTGGCTGCCGTCGGGGCTCGCGGGCCAGGAAACAGCGTTCAGGGAGCTTGTCGCCAGCAGGCTGCGATGGTCCGGGAACTCGTACAGGGTTGGGCTGTCGAGCGAGCACGACCGTGCAAACCTCTGCTCGGGCCTGGACAGGTCGGCAATGATGTCTGTATAGGCGGCACCCTTGGAAAAGCGCACGGCGGCGGGCGAGGCGGTCGACGAGAGCGGCTTCCGCTTGATTGGGCCCGATATCTGGGCGAGGCTCATGGACCGGCCGCTGCGCGGGCTCGGGAGCGGACGCTTGGAGGGAACTGGGGGCAGCTCGGGGAACGCGTCCGTTTGGTCGTGTGTTTCGCGAGGCCCGAGTGACAAAGGGTGGGGGACCGGGCGCGGTGGGTGAGGAGCGGGAGCGACTTCAGACGAAGCAGTTGGTGTGTCAGGATGGTCCGGGATCGTCGACTCGATGGCAGGTGCCCGTGGCGTGCGCTGCGGTGATGGGAGGGTGCCCTCGGGCGCCGAGCCGAGACCAGCCATTTTCATAATGCTGTGCACTCCTTTGTCCAATTATCCCGGATTGATCCTCATGGCTTGGCCGGTCGATTGGCTCGTGGGCTCGGGGCAATTAATCCATTGAAGGCCGGCCAAAGGGTGGGATTCTCAAAGCGCGCGAAAGGGGACGTCGACGAAAAAGGAGTGGCTTCTGGGGAGTGTCGCGCTGGGCGCAAAGCCAGCCGGGCGCAACACTGCAGGAGCCCACTCGCTGGCTGTCAGGGGTGGCATCGACCACTCCGGTTTGGGCATGGCGTCCTGCGCTGCTCCAAGCGCCAACCCATTTTAGCTCGGTGCCTTGCAGCTTCATCCCACCAACCCGCAAACCCTCCTCACGCCCGTGGCGCCCGCTTTGATGAGGATGTTCTGCATTCTGCTTCCTGATGTTTGGATTGGAAGCAGCCAGGCGCCCGCGCCACTTTTCGGCCCCAGTAGTAGCAATCGCGTGCTTGGTACCACAGTAACCGGGGGATTGCCATTTTGCTGTCTCCACAAAAATATCACAAGATCCATGCGTTGCCGCTTCCGCAGCCACAACCTTGAAGCTTGAAGCAACCGCCGTCGATGAGTGATGCTCTGGACATCCGCCTTTGTCGCCGACTTGCATCTCGCTGGGAATACAATCGAACAAAGACTATTGGCTCACCAAAGAATGAGGACAAATCATTGTCAAGCGCCGCAAGAGTTCCCACGATGCCTACGATCTGGTGCCGACTCCCATCCAGCTGTCACTCCCCAGGTTGTGATTGAGTGATCGCCGAGTTGGCTCATCTCAGGGGTGGAGCCCTAATCCTTCCGATGGGCTTTGCGGGGTGGCCTCTCGGCTCTCTCCCTTCTTCCCAGGCGGTTCCTGCAGAAAGATATCTGCAGGAACAGGTTGACGCCCCCTCTGCTCAACTGGTCCCATGCGTGACATGTATCGTGGGATCTGACGATCTGCAGCTTACCGGTGGCAGCACTGGCAGTCACCCTCCAGCACTGAGATCCGGGTTTCCACGTTCGCTGACGGCAAATCCGGTAGCCACCCGACCTGACATTGGCGGACGCGAGTTGTTTGATCTCCGAAACTTTGTTTCACCCATGAGGCCCCTATGGCCCGGGCGCTGCCCTGTCGCTTTACCGTACTTCATCGGTAATATGTCGGTGTGGTTCCCCTTGAGCGCTTGCGGCTGGGCCTGTGTCGGTGCTATTGTGTACTTATGCAACCTGTGTGACTCCGCCGAGAGTCATGGACACAGTGACCATGGGCGGCTGGGGTTGTCTGGCGCTATGGAGAAAGGACAGGCACTCAAGAGAACTCGAGACATTGAGGTTCATGTTTCACGCGCATACAAGGAGTAAAACTACCCCTCGCAGCCCAATCCGTTACTAACAAACTGATTGCTCTCCATAACGTAATCCATAATTTCATATCCCAACGTGGTTCATATGCAGCTCCAAGAGTCAGAGTCCCGTCCCTCACCAATGCCCATCCTGCCCAACATCTGATGCAACTAGTGAAGCCCTGGATTGAAGCAAGCAGACCATCCTCGTCGTTAGACAACCCAAGGAACACTGGCAGAGAGCACCCAGCTTATACCACACCACATCTTCATACATCACTCTCCCAACCCTGTTACCAAAAAAAAAAAAAAAAAAAAGCACGACAAGGGAGAGATCCGTGGCATTCCTCAGAATGGAAAGACTGCTAGAATCGGCGGGAGGCGTCCCCCAGCAACCACCATCACTGCACCCTCCCAGCCGAGAAGTATTCGTATCACCCCTTCCCCTAGATTTACCTTCTCATCCTCACTCAAAAAAAAAGAAAAAAAAAATTATCGAGCCACGGCGCATCAGTACAAGATCCCAATGATATCCTCAACCTCCTTCAAGCAAAATGCAATGCCGCAAACCCGGGTTCAGGCGTCCTGCTAGCCTCGGCAAGGGCAACGGAGCGCGCAGTGAACCGGTCATGGCCCCGGGCAACCGGCCGATCCCAAGCCGGTCGGGCCCGGAGTTGCTGTTGCTGCTGTACTTGTTGCAGCCGCCGCTCCTGCTCCAGCAGCTCCTCCAGCTGTATCCCCGGCCTCGGTTCCGGCCGCTGCCGCGGCTGCCACGGCGGCGCAGTGGCGGCGCGTATGTTGCGCAGGCGCGGGGGGACGAACTCGCCGACGAACGCCACTACCGGCGGCCGTGGCCGCGGCCGCCGCTCCTGCGGTTGATGATGAGGCCGGCGTTCTCTGTTCGGAAACCCGGCGGGCATCGCTTCCTCCTCTAGGATCATATCCAGCAGGTCGTCGCCGAACTCGTTCTCGGCGCAGCCGTCCCGGTGGACGCAGCGCGGGATGTCTCGGGCGTCGCGCTCAAAGGGCGCGAAGCAGACGTAGCACCATTCGTGGCCGCAGAGGCCTGATGGTTGTTAGGTAGGTTAGACGAGGAGTGAGGGAGAGGAGGTAGGAGTGTGGACTTACAGGTGATGTGGTTACAGCCAGTGTATTTGTAGATGGGCTTCTTGCAATTGGGACACGGCTTGGAGATCTTCTCGACCTCCTCCGCCGACGCCCTGTCGGCCCGGTCTTGCTTGTGCCTCCTTCTTTTGTATTGCTCGCACCTCTCGCCGACGTGTTCGTTGGCGTGCTCGAGACAGTAGCCGAAGCCGCAGGCGACGCACTTGAAATCCGGGCACTTGGACGCGCGGGAAACCAGCTGGCCGGAGGTACAGCGTGGCGAGAGACAGAAGTGGAAATTCGGCATCTCCGCGAGAGTGGCGCGGAGAAGCAAGTTGTCATACCGCTCGAACGTCTCCTTAGTCGTGTTGCGTCTGACCTCGTCATACTCCAGCAACTCCGAGCAGTCCGGACACTTCATCCTGTTTACAACGCCGTTCTCCATGCATGAGTACAACCACTGATCGAGGCAGTCTCGGCAGACGGTCGGTTGGTGGTAGCAACCGGACGTGATCCTGCGGGCATCTCTCCCAGCGTCTTCTTCTCGATGCACGCGCTGCACGTCACGGTTGCGCGCAAAAGCCAGGCCTCTTCACGTGCAAAGAGTTCAGCGGCATCATCATCCACGAACTCGAAGTCATAGGCGCTCCCCCATATCACGTCGGTCATCTGGGCCACAGGAGCTTGGCCGTCGAGCCTGAACCTGACAAGCTCGTGCCGACCCCTCAGCTCGCTCTTGCTGTGCGGATGGACGCCTTGAATCACGCGAGTCTCAAAGTATTCGAGAATTTCGGATAACGGCTTCGATTCGCCGACAGCTTTGGGGCGAGGATAGTAGACATATCCTTCTCTCGCTTTCGGTCGCGGAACATGATGTAACCGCGCTTTGGGTGATGTCGATTGAGAGCCAGGTGCAGAGCCAAGATTTTTTGATCTTGCGGACCTCCCAGTGGCTTCCGTTGAGCGTACCACGCCGCATGCCGTCCCTGGCGATGAGGATGACTCTGTTCGCATCAGAGAGGTTCTGTTTTTCTGCAACAATCTTTCTGATCTCCTCCACTGTCGCCCCGGTATCGACGGCCCGGAGTACCTCCGTTCTGAGCGAGGTCCCAATGAGGTGATCCTCTTGATCCTGCCAGTGAGAGAGTTTCCAACTTTCGAGACACCTGTTCGGCTTGGACACCCTATACCATACGTCCCGGGTCGTGGCGGTGAGCTCGTGACCGAATTTTAGCTCTTGGCTTCTGTCGTTGTAAAGTTTGAGGACTGCAGCTCTTGCCAAGGGCTTCGCTTTCTCTTCATAACAGCTCCTGATCAGGGACCCCAGGGTGGACGCGCGGGCACCATTCGGGACTCGGAGTCGGAACTTGTCGTACCGGGGGTCGAGCGGCTGCTTGAAGAGAACCTCTAGTACCAGGGCCTTGTAATCAGGCTGCTTTGAGCTTCGCCCTCGGTGGCTGGAAGCAGGCTGCTCAGCTTCCCTGAGTTTCCAGATGGTGGTTCCGAGAAGGGCTCCTGCTGCGGCTTTGGTGGCGGTGACGACGCTTCGATCCGGGAGCTGTCAACCATGTAAGCAGGCTCCTGCTGCTGCTTTCGGTGCTGTTTCGACGTTGTTTTGCTTTGTCTTGCGCCATTTCCAGCTCATGTAAAGTTGTTATTTGAGTAGTTGGTCGAGGCCCAGGTTGGGTTTGGTCAATGACAAAAGTAAAATACTCGGAGTTCCCTTCTGTGCGTAGGCCCAGGCGTATGAGCACATGATAAAGTCTTGCAGAAGCTGTGTTGAACCCAATTCAGACCGCCTTCGGCAGATCAAGCACTCAAATATCTGCGGCACATATCTGTCAGATAGTCGATGCGAGGCTGGAACGTCGCAGGGCCTGTAGAGAAGTCATGGAGGGTGTCTGAAACCGGGGAGGCAAGATGTAAGAAGCATTGAAGCTGGGGTCGTGGAATCAGGCTGTCATCTTCCAAAACGGGATGGCCGGGTGACTGATTCAGGCCGACTCAAGGCAACGGATACTATCCAGAGTGGTTGACTCGCAGGAGCCTTGAACCAATGGCCAGTTGACACTGCAGGAAGCCCTTTGCTCGCGTGGCAACCCTGTTACCAAGAACAACAGGACAGCGAATCAGCCGGAGATACACGCCCGCTCCAGATCCTGGCAGCTGCGTGTCAGACGGAACCGGGCTCTGGATCAGGATCTAGCCGGGGAAATGCACTTTGAATCAACGGCTGCAGATCGCTGCATGTCCAGGCCATTGTCGATTGGTCGCCCAGTTTGAGTTCATAGGGCTGATTGGTCGGTGAACAGTCCCAGAGCTGACGTGGGTGAGATAGACTTACACTCCATGACCGAGTGAGCAGAGAACAAAGAAAGAAGGCAGCCCCGTTCACAAGCTTTGTTGACTAGACACCGTCACAGTTTCTTTGAGAGACACAAACACAAACATGACGCTACATACCTCCTGATCTACTCGGCCAAGGCTGCCAGCACACGGAGATGACTCGCGCCTAACAATCATCCAAAGGCCCCTGGATAATCACCCTCCGAAGGGTGTCAGGCAAGAGCAGTTTCAGCTCCTCCTCGTCTGCCTTGTCGATAAAAATAAGCCTTCCTCCAGGCCTCACCGCTTCCTTGAAGAGCTCCCACCAGTTGATCGTCCCTCCCCTCCGTTCACCCAATCACAGCTGTCTCTCGGCATTCCAGGTTCCTCGCTCAACCTCCTCAACTCGCACCGCATCCGGGACCAGGATAACACGCCCACGAACGCAGTCCCGCAATCACCAAACCTCCAACCCCTTTCCCTCGAGCGACTGAGCTAGCCGTACGATGTCCTAATCGTAGAGGTGCTTTACCTTTGGAAGACTATAGGCCCTGAGATCCAAGAACAGCGACTCAAGCCGCTCCATAGCATGCCACCGCAGCAAGAAGTTCGCTTTCCGCTCATACGTCAGCCTGTGCTCCAGACGCACAAGGTTGCGGCTTGCCTCAACGCCCCTCTGCTCGGCAGCCAGCCAAGCTCATACTCTTCCAGCTCCACCAGCTTCGGCACGGCATTTACCACCAGTGCCTCACACGCTGAAAACAAATACACCCGCCCACCTTCATCATCTCCGCCACCCGCCAGCGGAGGCAGCCTCACCTTCTCCTGTCCATCAACACTATATACACCCTTCCCGCTGTCCCCACCCCACTCTTTCGACTTTCCCCGGCCGCCCCAACTCCTCCCGGGGCCCCCATCGCCCCTCCTCTCTTCAGCTTCCACCACTCCTCGCCACCCCATCGCCATCCCCTTCCACCCGACTTCTCCCTCGAAATAATCATCCTCAAACGCCACCAGCCCGCCAGCCACCAGCCTACGCCCCTAAAATCCCTCAACAGCACCGTCTCCTCCACAATCTCCCTCGGATCTTCGCCCACAGCGGCCCAATGTTGTGCACCCTGTGCCCCAGCACCACGACACACTCGGCAGCCCAGTGCTTCGCCACTCGCGGTGGTAGTAAGCGGGCATGTCCTGCATGCTGCGCGGCGGGAGTCTCGCATGAGGGAGAGAAGAACATGCTCTTTTGGAGCAATGGCTGAAGGAGGTGGAGACGTGGCCGCCCGTCACACTCACATGTCCGCGCAGACCGCCGTCAGAGTGCTGGTATGGTTAGGTTGGCGGGGTGGACGAGACGGGATGGAGGGCAGGGTGTAAGTGTCGACGCGGGTGGTACGGAGGAGGGACTCGAGGGCGGGTGGGCGCGGCAGCAGAGGTTCCACTGGGCAGAGGAAGGAAAGGGCGCAGACGGGGGCTCGGCCAGGTAACGGGCGAGGATGTCGGTGAGGATTTCGGGAGGCAGGCTGCGTGGGATGCGGAACTGCGGTTCGGTCTGCGTGGCTGCCGTGTTGCTGGATAGAGGGGTGGCTTCGAACTGGAAAAGATATGCGAGCTAGTTGAAGACTCGGTTGCGGCCAGGATGTCCCGAGTGCCGGACGGGAGAAATACAGTTAATATTAATTATTATAGTTCAGCAGAGCGTTCTCGAGACAGGCCATTGAGCATGAGGACAAAGTAACTGAACAATGCCGTTGTCCAGGACAATGAGCTCGCTCACACATTCACTGCCGTTCGTCAACGTGCTCAATTGTCGGATCACATCTCGGCAGCTGGGGACCGAACCTGAAAAGCAAATGGATATAGCACTCTCTAGCTCCTAAACACCACCCCCCGAATCCTGCTGCTGACCTCTCCATTACGTGGCCCACACCGCCGTCATCCCTTCGTCCTGATTCATCAACCGGAACTTCGTCTTCTCGTGCGAATTGGACCCCGCCGTACTTGCGGACCGAGTCCGTCGCCGGGGGTTTTGTACCTGCAGGTCCTGCTGTCGCCGATGGGAAAGTCCTGTCCAGAGGGAATTCAAGGCAAAAATCAATACAAGAAGAAGATCAACGATCAACGCCGTAACCTGAGCGCAGTCAACCACACTCTGTGCGAGACCGGCCGACGCTCAGTTCTCTCCGCCATTGCGGCTGCTTAGAGCAGAGCAGCAAAGACGCCAGCAACGACCATGGCAGCGCCATTGCCGATGAGGGCGGCGTTGGTAGCGGCGGCCGCACCATGCGAAGTCGAAGTGGCAGGGTTGTTCTGAGCAGCAGTCGGTGCATGGGTAGCGCCGAGGAGCCCGCGGGGCCGGCGCTGCTGGTGGACTGGTCTGAGGGGTTGTTGATCTGGGCCTTGGTAGGATCCAGGGTGCCACACTTGCTCTTGATGTTGCCTTGCACTCATCCTGAGCCTTGGAGCTGCCGGTGTTGGCCGCGATACAGTTGGAGAAGGCTGTCTCGCAGATGAACTGTGTGGGAGGTTAGCAAGCCCTCCAGCCATTGCGAGCGGGAAGAACTGACGGTGGGCATGGTCTGGGTGTAGTACTGCAGGCCAGGGGCGGAGCCGTTCTGGCACGTGCAGACGTACTTAAGGGTGTCCTGTTGCGCTGCGTCAGCAACTCGTTCCACCATGCCGAACACGCAACTATCAACACACCGCATTGCAGTCGTTCTCAGTCGGGTTGTTAGCGCAGAGGACGCGGCAAGTGTTGTACTCGGCATTGCACCAATCGGCTGAGGATTGTCAGTTTCGGACTTCGCAGAAAAGCTCGGATTAAACCCATACCCCTGAGCGACGGGTTGACGCTGTTGGGGTCGATGGTGAAGTTCTGGGTTTGAGCGGTGGCGACGGTGAGCGCCGAAAGCGCGACCAGCAGAACGTCCTGACGCATTGTGAAACCGGTAGAGGGTGAAATTGGCGCAGGAGTTGATGCCCAAGATGGATTCCTACGATATGTTGCTGAAAATGCAGCACGGCGGGATAAAAGAAGCGTCCAAGAGGCTTTCTGGGATTGTTGATGCTTGGGGGAAGAACTTGTTTGAGGCAAGATTCCCACCCGGGAAAGATAGCGTCTGTGACGGCTTGCCCGGCACGGATGGGCATTCGTAGCGGGAAGGAGCAAGCTCACGGCTCAGACATGAAAAGCTCGGCGACGCGTGATTGGCCGAATTGGTGGCTGGAGCCTGGACAGCATCGTGGGTTTCCCATTCAACGGCCCAACCAGCACCAACACAGACACCCCAGCCTCCTCGTGCCTTGATCTCGACGCCATGCAGCACGGTCTCGTTGCAGCCAGCTACCCTTGCCTCCTCATGCCCGGAAACCAACACTCGATTCCCTGGTCATGGCGGCCGCAAACAACAACCGAAATCAGCAAACACGCTGTCGGAAATCCAAGGGCACGATGGCACGCATGGTGGGTTCGCGCCAAAAGGTAAATTACCGCAACCCAGGATCAGGGGCTTCCCGCGCCGTGGTCCCGAATGTCCAAACGGCAGCAGAAGTCCGTGATCCGTGCTTTGATTGCCTCCAGACTGTTTGTTTCACCTCCGCTTTGGATGTGCTCCTGCCGTCACAGACGGTCGCAGTACATCGCGGGATGAACAGACGAGGTCGAAAGGTCGGACGCCGACGTCAACTGGAAGCGATCCGTGCGCTGACCTCAGCAGCACCGATCGCCAACCCCACAAAGAACAGGCCGAGCTTCATCTCTGAAGACGATCCAATCAGATGGGCCAGTGTTCGGTTAGTGTGCCGAAAACAGTGCTCACGATTGTTTGGATGATCCGTCACCCGAAGATAAGGTCTGGTGAACTTCCTGTGTGTAATGGTCATGGAGGATGATGGCTCCTGAGTCAAGCAATGGCTACCTTACAGGGAAGGTGATACCGCGTACCTTTCATGCTACGTATCCACTCAACACTATTCGTTTTTAGGTCGCTAATCAAGGTCAATTTGAACTTGCGAGCCAAACGCCCATTTGCAGGTTCGTGATACTCTGGAGAGTACAATAACTTACCTCGGGAGGTATTGCCCATGCACCGCATGCCGAGATCACAGCTCACGGGGACGGGAAAGTGCCAGCCCTAGAGTCTGGCGATCCAATCAACGAAGGAACCGAGCTCTCAGCCTGCCAAGAATGTGGAGAAGTTGTCTCCTCCATTGCAAGGGCAGCCTGACGCCTTCCTTCACAGCGGTCTGAAATACTAGTATTCGCGTTGTTCCAGAAGACCTCGTCCCGCATTCTCACCAATCCCACACAAGTCCATGACCTTTTGAGTTTTCGTTTCTCTCCCTATATAGCTTCACCACAACGCTCTTTTGCTCACCTATGGCGCTCGTTCTCGTCTCCTCGATATATACCTTCTAGACATTGTTTCGCATAGGATTAGCTAGTATTATTATGTGGGCCGTCGTCGCCGCTGTCATTGGCATCGTCCTGCTATGGCTGAGACAGGTCAACAAGGGCATGATGGCGGTACCTGAGGAAGCTCGCAAAGCCTCGCCGCGCCGTTGGACGAAACAGGAGCTCAGAGAGACCTATGAGCGCCTGAAACGACAGCCATACGACTTCTCGAAGCTCCTACCTCCGCGCCTGGGGCGCCGCTATGTTGTTGTTGGCGGGTCTGGTAAACAATCGTGTCGCTATGCTAGGCCTCTGGTCGAGAGAGGGCTCATACTGACATTGTCCAGGTCTCGTGGGCGGAGACATTGTCCTCCAGCTGCTACAGCGCGGCGAGTCCCCCCGAGAGCATCCGCATTGTCGACTTTGCGCCTCTCAACCGCCGAGACATGGTGAAGGCGGCCGCTGGCTGTGACTTTGTGAAAACCGACATCTCCTCGTTCTTCTGTCGACGACGCCTTTGCTAAGCCATGGCCCGAGTCTGTCGCCGATGAGCCCCTGACCGTGTTCCACACGGCAGCTATGATCCGACCCCAGGAACGCAGCCCAGTCTTTTACCACCGTATCAGCGGGTGAACCGAGACGGTGCTGTCAATGTCATGGAGGCCGCCCGGGAAGCCGGTGCTGACATCTTCGTCGCCACCTCGTCCGGGTCCGTCGGCATCGTTCCCCCCAAGTTCTGGATCTGGCCCTGGCAGACCATCCCTGAGGATTACTTTCAGGTGGCCACCGAGAAGGATTTTGACGCTCCCCTACGTCCGCACAACCGCTTCTTCTCTAACTGTGGGTTCCCTTCTCCGCTCCCGGCCAGCCGATAACAACTAACACTTAACCGTAGACGCCCGCTCCAAGGCCGAAGCCGAGCGCGCCATCCACGCCGCCAACACCAACTCCTTCCGCACCGGCAGCATCCGGCCCGGCAACCCCATATACGGCCAAAAGACGGACCCCGTTATCGGCATGGTCCTGCGCACGGGCGACAATGTCTCCTGGATTCCGCATGTCGTGCAGAACTTTGTCAACTCGCGCAACGTCGCGCTCGCGCACCTGCAGTTCGAAGCCGCCCTCGTCCCGCAGAAGGACACGCCCATGCCCGCCTGCGCAGGCCCCCCTTCAATGTGACGGACCGGGCCCGCCGATCGCCTTTGCCGACGCGTACGGCGCCGCGGAAACGCTGTCGGCCACGCGTGTGCGTCTGACGTACCAGAGCCCGCTGCTGCTGTTCCTCGTCGCCCACCTGACCGAGAAGTGGTGCCTGCTGCTGGCGCACCTGCCCTCTTGACGAAGTTGGGGCTGAAGGAGCCCAGCGGGCCGATCCACTTTCTGCAGCCGTCGGTTTTCAGCGTGTCGGTGCATACCATTGTTGATGATTCCCAGGCGCGGAAGAGCGTGGCCGAGGGCGGGATTGGGTATACGGGCGGGTGCACGACGCTGGAGGGATTTGCGAGGAGATTCTGGAGTGGAATCGCGAGCATGAGGAGAAGGAGATGGGAGCGCCTGATGGGAAGGTCGCGAAGGCGGGTTGACGGGGAAGGGCGTTGCGGCGTAAGCAGCACAGGTCGTCAGCCGGCCGCTCCAAGTACAGCTAGATGTCGTTAGTATACTTGCCGAATTTCTGATCAGTCAGACGAGCATGGAAGCAGGGGTACCATGGCTTGAACCTGGGCGCTGAGTACATAAACAGAAAGCAGGCAGGAATAACGTTAGATGTATCTTCTTTCGAACCATCTTGCCACAAGTGCTAGAGCTGAACAACAACACTCATGTTCCCAACTCCCAGACGCTTAAATCATGCCACATCAGTCCACGGGTCTCTAGCCTCTCCGTTAAAGTCATGCCTTGATTTGAATGAGGGCTTCACTGCCTGTTCGTTTACACACTGACGTTTTCTCCACCTGCTGTCTCTGGGTCTCGGATAACACAGCCGACAGAAAATCGGATATCTCGACCAGGGTCTCACATGGAACGTTGCATCCGATGTAGAACTCAGCCGTGAATGGAAACATGGCATATCTTCCGTATTTGACACCGTAACCAGTCCGAAATCAAAAACACCTATCCCATCCTCTGATTAAACCCGACTTGAGTAACGAGCGGAATACCGTCCACAAAACGCCGGCCCTTGTACTTGTCCCGCCCCCCCAAGACAGCCGTGGTATCAGTATCAATCCCGACTAAAATCCAATCCAAACTCCGAAACAATGCTGAAGCCAATTGTACCAATCAAACCCCCCATCGAGCCTCATGATACCGGCGCCCTTTCCGATGGTGGCAGGGCCCTCCCAGCGCTGTCACTAACAGGCGCCTTCCCCTTCCCTTTTCCACTGCCACCCTCCTCCGCTCATCCTCACTATCCCACTCAGGCCCGGGATTCCATTCTTCCTGCCCCACCAACCTCGGCTGCTCATCCAACGACCTCAACATCCTCGCCCTCTCATGCCCATGCTCCTCCTCATCCTCATCCAACAGTGCTCCATCCGCCGTCTCAAAGTCGGGCACTTCAATCCACTCCTTGGGCACCACACAAGGCAGCGCGACCCCAATACTCGCCGCGCGGTTCAAGAACCCCGGCGCCGGCTGCCCCGTCAGTTTCTCGCACAGAAACGACGTAAAGTGGTTGCAGTTCCGCGTCAGCAGGTTGTACCCCGTGCCCAGAAACTCCTCGGAGGCGTCTCGTATTATTTTATCGATCTCTTCTTGTGTGGCAAGCGTAAAGCCATGCAGGTACTCGCATCTGAAAGTGCCGCCGGGGGGTTCGGAGCGGGTTTGGTCCAGTAGACGCCCGTGACGCCGCGCCGGTCGTGCCCGCCATAGGCGTACTCTTTGCCGTTGATCACGACGCCCGAGTGCAGGAGGGATGTGCCGAGGTGCCAGAGGATGGAAGAGACGCGGCCGGGCGGGAGCAAGTCGTAGATGTTGATGAGGATTTCGGTTTTGGAGAGGGAGAGGGTGGAGCGGTGGGATTTGGTGTGTTTTCGGGTCTTGCGGGAGGGCATGGTGGCGATGGGGTTGGTGTTCTTGGACACTTCGACCTCGGATAGGCCTCACTGGATGTAGGGAGAAAGAGGAGATGGCTGAGGTCGATTGATGTCGGGGTGCGCGGGATATACTCAATCCAGAAGTGTCGTCGTGGCTTCGGGTGCCGGCCAGGCTGCCAAGCAAGCCTGGCAACAAAGAGGGTGGCTCCCAACCACAGAGGAACGTCACAACCGTCTGTGAAGGCAAGGTTGATTTTATATAGTAAGCAGTGAAGCGAGCAATTCAAGACCCTCTGAAAGTAAGATGAGAGTTCGATAGGATTCTGAAAGTGGGAAGAAGGAAGGTTGGGGGCAGCTCCCAGGCTGCTTGAAACAATCAGCCTTCAGCTTCGGCACTGCCTTGCAGCGGCAGGCAAATGAACCCCACATGTTGGCCCGCCGAGTGGAGGCTGGCTCGTGCACGCCCTTCCAAGCTGCCCCACATCTTCCTAACCCCGCCATGCAGCTCGACGCCCCAAAATTTTTCACTTCGTCAACTTTTCAACTGAAACGGTGTCCCAAAGCTTCATACCCACGTCCTCGGCCAACAACCCGTTCGTTGACGGACACCGACATACCAACGGATTGCTAGACATTCACTTGTCTCAGCAACAGCCAGTCTCCTAGCGTAGCTCGTGGCAGCAAGTCCACGAGCTCGTCGCGACGACGCGCCCTCAATCCGATCCTTCTTCTTCGCTTCTTCATTACCCCTCCTTCGAACCCCCGCAGCTAGCTCTGCGTTTCCCAAGAAGCTCGTGCTTGATTGCACACTCATCTACATCTCCACTCGCCACTACAGCAAACGAAGAACCAAGATGCCTCCCAAGAAGGCCGTTGTCGAGGAGAAGATCCTCCTGGGCCGTCCCAACAACCTGAAGAGCGGCATTGTGGGTTGCCTTGGAGGTCCTCAGCTCTCGGCTCTGCTGACTTGAGACTCGGCGAACAGGTTGGCTTGGCCAACGTCGGCAAGTCTACACTCTTCCAGGCCATCACCAAGTGCAACCTGGGCAACCCTGCAGTATGTTCGACTCCCGGGCCCTCTTCAGGACGCCGTCGCTGATTCCGCCCAGAACTTCCCCTACGCCACCATCGATCCTGAGGAGGCGCGTGTCATCGTGCCTGATGCGCGCTTCGACTGGCTGTGCGAGAAGTACCAGCCCAAGTCGCGGGTTCCCGCCAACCTCACGGTCTACGATATTGCCGGCTTGACGCGTGGTGCCTCAACAGGCGCCGGTCTCGGCAATGCCTTCTTGTCCCACATTCGCGCCGTCGATGCCATCTTCCAGGTCGTGAGGTGTTTCGACGATGCCGAGATTATCCACGTCGAGGGTGACGTAAACCCATCCGCGATCTTGCATCATCAGCGAGGAGTTGCGGTTGAAGGATATCGAGTTTGTTGAGAAGGCGCTCGAGAACCAGAAGAAGAAGACCCGCCAGGGTGGTCAGAGTCTGCAGATGAAGCAGTGGAAGGAAGAGGAGGCCACGATCGAGAAGATTCTCGCCTGGCTCAAGGACGGCAAGGACGTCCGCAAGGGTAACTGGTCGCCCAAGGAGGTATGTTTTGGTTTTTCGTTTTTCTCCTGTTTTCCACCTGTTTTCCAAGCACTTTCCATGATGATAAAGGACCAATGGTCCGAACTTATAACCCAGCTCGTCGAATGCCTCAACAATAACGCAGAGTGCATGCTGAGATAAAAACCCCATTCTGATTTTGCTCATTCCTCCTGACCTTCGCACCGCTTCATTCAGCACTGCGACATTGACGCTAACTCGTCGGCAGGTCGAGGTCATCAATCCTCTTTTCCTCCTGACGGCCAAGCCGGTCGTCTTCCTGGTCAACCTGTCCGAGAGGGACTACATCAGGAAAAAGAACAAGCATCTCCCCAAAATCGTTGAGTGGGTCAAGGAGCATGCTGAAGGCGATCCCATCATTCCCCTCTCTGTCTCCTTCGAGGAGCGCCTCACCCGTTTCGACACTGAAGAGGAGGCCAAGGAGGAGTGCAAGAAGGTCGGCGCTGAGTCTGCGCTGCCAAGATCATTGTCCAGATGCGCAAGGCGCTCAACCTGGGCAGCTTCTTCACCGTCGGCCCCGATGAGGTCCGGCAATGGACCATCCGGAATGGCACCAAGGCACCCAAGCCGCCGGTGTCATCCACAGTGACTTCGAAAAGACCTTCATCCAGGCCATTGTATACAACTACAGCGTCCTCAAGGAGCTCGGCGACGAATCCGAGGTGGGCGAAGGGCAAGGTCATGACCAAGGGCAAGGACTACGTTGTCGAGGACGGCGACATCCTGCTGATCAAGGCAGGCGCTGCCAAGGCCTAAGGTCGGGCAGGCAAATGATACGAAGTTCATGAGATATCAAAGGCCGCTGCCTGACCTTCCTGCATAAGAATGAGGCCATTCACCCGGGACCACGCCCTGGCTGTAGAACCCAGCGGTAGAGCGGCCTAGGCCTAGCCTTAGGCATCGATGTAGCTGGTGAGCACTCGTGCCATGGTTGAGCTTAGCGTAATAAGGGCGGAGCCAAACGGGTTGGGGTCAAGCGGAAGAGTCATGAGCTTGGAACGCCGCCCGCTGTGCATCACCAGCCTGGTTGGAGATCTCGATGGACGCTATCCACTGTCGTTCACTGTGTTGAGTGGGATCATCTGAGCAGGTACCTCAACCAGGTCAGCCAACAATCTCAGGGCATAATGGCTCCTCGCCCGGCGTCATTGTAAACTCGTGTGATGTCTCGCAAACCCAACTGTTCCGACTTAAGAGAAAAATCAGCCTTGTGGAGCGGGAGTTCCGTGAGCGCCAGTTTCACCAAGGGTTCGACACATGGCTCCCCCGGTCGGAGATCGGCAGCTCTGATTGGTAGGGCATGACGCGGCAGGTGCTCGCGCTTCGCTGCATGCTTGTGGGTTGTTGCTGGGTTCCTGACCCCTGTCATCAAGTCCATGCGATGACGGCCTGCCTGCCTGTCGGCCGAACTTTCAACTTGCATCTGCTGAACCGTGATCCGTGGTGATGCCGCCTTTGAGACCTTGGGGCTTTGCCGTTCTACTACAGTTTCTCTCTTAATACGCCCCATCTGAGCACCGCCACCGACCCTTCGCCGCGCGATACTACAAGCCCCATTGTCCAACCGCAAAGGTCATTGCGTCACGCACCGACCCTTGTCTGAGACGAGCTCCCCGGCGCGATTTCACACCTCTCGAGCAACTGCCAATGCTGGCCACGCCCGTCGACAAGCCACACCGAGGGCAGTCGCGCAGCCCAGTCGAATGAATGCAACCCCTAAACCATTCCTGAGCGCCTTCTCCAAAAGCCCCATCCTCGCCCAGTGTCTGCCGCCCAACAGCACATCCTCCTCGTCCCGACCGCCGATGTCCTGCTCAATTCCCGCGACGCCGAGTCGCGGGCCCCGCTGGTGGCCTCCATAGCCTCCGATGAGTTCCTAGGCAGCCATGTGCTGCGTATACCCGTACCTAAGGGCCAGGCCGCGGGAGGAAAGGATGCCACTCAAAACCTGCGGGAGATGCGGGGGAAGCCGAGAGTGTACAGCACTTTTAATGGGAGGAGCCTGGTCATCAAGGACAATTGCATCTATACAAATAAGGGTGTGTTGTCACCCATTCGCTGAGCTGTGATCTGGGAAAGTGAGATACTGACCTCTCCGTTCAGGCTTCAAGGCGCTGGCGCAAGCCAACCTGCTCCACGATGCCATCTGGTACCCCGACACGCTCGACCCTCGATCGTTCCTGATCTACTACATTATCGCACCCCTGGTCGGGAACTGGGAAGAGGTCAAGGTGGTCCCGGCCGTGCTGCCTCCTCCTCGAGATGGCTCCAGTCGTGTAGCCAAGGCGCTGGCACAAACAAAGGATCATTCGAGCTTACCGAAAAGAAGGATATCAAGACATTCCACGAGGTGCTCAACCACTTCCCAGCTATCGCTAAGCAGATGGCTGCCGGGTTGGAAAAGCTGTTTCGGGAATTCACGACCGTCTTCGAGCGGCCGCTACCGCCTCCGCCATCGGCACACGATATCCCAGATCCGGAGCCGGACGGGCCGATCACGAAGGCGCTCAAAGGGCGAGGTCCAGCAGCGACATCAGCCGGGGGGAGGCCAACGGGGTTCATGCGAACCAACCAATGGGCGCCTTCGAGGACGACGAGACTATCATGAGGACAGCAATGGAGACTGCCGTGACGGCCGCAATCGACCTGTTTCAGAGCGTGGATAGGCAACAGCTCTCGTTACTGGGTGCGACGACGGATCTGACGGGCCCGCTTGTCGAGCGATTGATTGAGCGCTACATCGCCGAAAACGTGCATCACATGGTGTTTCCGCGCCTAGCTCAGCTCAGGCGGCAGGACGATCTTGAGCTGGAGGCGAAAATCCGGCAGATGGAATACATTGACATCTCGCAGCTGGGGATCGTTATTGACGGTGGGAAACCGGGCAAAGCGGGACGTGGTGCACAGGCTAGGGCGGGCTGTCGAGGAGTTTCGGAAGATGCCCAATGCCAGCTGCCGCAGGAGATGATGGAGATTCTGCTTTCTACGACAAAAGCGGCGACACAACTCACGGATATGCCCCAGCCGGGCCAAGCACCAGCGTCGGCGACTGAGAAGCCGGTCATGACGATTAACGCAGACACACTGGTGTCTATTTTGCTCTACGTTGTGATCAAGGCGCAGATCAAGCACCTGCAGGCGAGGTTAAGCTACATTCAAAACTTCATCTTCATCGATGTTGTAGAGAGTGGCGAGATGGGATATATGCCCTCAGCACATTCGAGGCAGTCTGTCATACCTCGACCGCGAGTCTGGCGGCTTGCGGAGGGCCAGCAAGCGAAACAAAGCGCTCGGGATGCACATCAAAGGGCGACTTGCTCGAGCTCAGGAGAATAATGGAACCTGACGAGGATGCCATTGTTGATGACGAAGATATCATGGGGTCATCTCACTCGAGGAGGCAATCTTCAGTGGTTGGAGCTTCACAAATGGGATATCAAGACGGTCCTCGTTGAGCTTTACCGCCTCGGAAAGATTCTCCTGGGATCCGGCCTCGGCCATGTGTTTCCATTCCAGAACGGGACTGACAGCCACGAAGAAGAAGCCACTCAACCTCCTCCGAAACGGGTCAAAAGGTGGCCATGGACACAAGGAGTATGTCCAGTAGTTCTGAGATTTCTTTCCGGTCGATGCCCCTGAGCATTGGTACATTGAGTGGAATTGAGGGGGATACGTCCATCGAGCGGCTCTCGCAGACACAAGATGCCTTTGGAGAGTCTGTTCTCATGATGGCTATCCAGAACAAGCAGCCACAAGCACTGAAATACCTGCTCTCGCTGAGACAGTACTACTCGCAGAGGTCATACTCGACGACCAGAACAACGAAGGGACCACGCTGTTCAGCGCCGCTGTGCAGCTCGGGGATGAGACCATTGTCAACACCGTCCTCGACTTCCTCTTGGGGTCGGTTGACGACCAAAGGTTCGGCGAATACCTCGCCATTCAGGACACCCGGGGCAGGAGTGCCGCCCACTACCTATTTCACGCACCGTTTCTAATACAACGGATCGGCCGGTTGCTGCCGTGGCGGCAAAAGGACAAGAACGGGCAGACGCCGTTGTTTGCCCTGTGCCGGTCATACGACCACCCTAACTACTCGACGATGGTGGAGGAAGCGATAGAGGCCGCTACTAAGAGCCAAGGAGACGGACAGCCGCTTCACCTGGACAACCACGTGGACGTCAAGGGGAACACACTGCTCCACATCGTCAATGACGCCGGTCTGGCCATGAAGATCCTACAGAAATGCGACGTCGACGTCAACGCGACCAACGAGAAGAAATTTACGCCCCTGATGCTCGCCAGCAAATACGGCCGCTTCGATATGGTCCGGACGCTATTCGGCGACCCTCGCGTGGATATCGCAGCGAGGGAGATGAGGGGTCTGACGGCGGTCGAGTTGGCGAAGGACGACGAGCTGCGGAACAAGATTGATGATCTTGTGGTTCTCCCTGACACCAAGCACGGATCACCGCACAACCGGTGTGGTTAGGACCTTCTTCGTCGAGGACGCGTCGATCCGTTTTGTGCTCAAGTCGGGCGCACCCGTCGACAACCACAGTTACGCGGTCACGACCTGCCGCCGGTCCCTGAGTGACTTTGAACATTTGGCCAAGCTGCTGCAGATGGAGAACCCAGCGTCCTGGATCCCTCACTCGGGGATTTGCGCTCGCCAACGCAGATACCCTCGCGGCCAAGCCGCGCTGTCCTGAAAGACTTGCAAATCAAGATGGACTGGTTCCTGCGCGTGCTGCTACAGCACCGACGTTTGCGACGCACGAGATGCTCTGGGAGTTCTTTCTCGTGCCGGACCTGCAACTGGACATGATGGCCGAGCGCAGCAAACTCAAGGCGGACGCACTGATGGAGAAGGTGCACGACGAGTACGAGCCGGTCACGGACATTAGGGAGGTCGAGCAGTTCATCGACCACGCGCGGGACATGGTGAGGAGCGTGCACTTTTCTACGCGGAGCGTTGCCAGGCGGGCAAGCGTGGTGGGCAATGTCGTTGCGGGTGAGCTTACCTCCCTTCTTTTTTTGCTGCTCCCCCCCCCCCTTCTCCTCTCTCCTCTCCCCGACCACAATACTGACTTCCACGCGACAGACCTTCACGAGTCCTCCCTCCTACTGTCCCGCGCCCTCTCAACCCTCCCCTTCCTCCCTCCCTCCCACGCAACAGCACTGACAACCTACGTCCGCGCCCTTGCGCCTTCCCATTCCTCCCCCCACTCGACGTTCTTCACCACCTTCCTCACCCTCTACTCAAACGTCGAATCAGTCCTCAAAGCCCTCGCCCGCCCGCCCCAAACCATCTCCCGCATCCATGCCGTCCGCCGCGACGCCGAACGCAGCTACAACTCCTCTCACGCCCTTCCCGGTGGCCGTTAGGTTTAAGTCTGCTCGACGAGACGCGGCAGAGGATGAACGAAGAAAAAGAAGAGAAGGCGAGAAAGAGCGAGGGCGAGGCGGAGAGGCTCTGCAGAGAGTTGCGGTATGCGCAGCAGACTGTTGCAGGGGAGTTGGCCGGGTGGAGAGACATGCACGAGAGGATGGGCCGGAGGGCGATCAAAGAGCTAGCGAGGGGGATGGTTGTTGGGGAGAGGATGAGGTTGGAGGGGATGGAGAGGGCGTTGAGGATGTTGTGAGGGAGGCGAAGCAGGCTGAGGGGGCAGAGGAGGTGGAGTGAGTGGTTGGGGATTAGCAGCAGGGAGGATGGTGGAAAAAAGGCCCGATGAGCTCACCGCTCGTTGCTGACCGCGGCGGTGGGCGGAAGGGAAATGGTGAGACGACGGCAGGAAGGACTGCAGCGGAAGTGGGGGAGGGCAGTGGGAGTTGGTGAGCATGCATCCATGGCGTGGTGGCGAGGGAGGTGTGGGGATGTCGGGCTGGTGGGATGGCGGTGACGCGAGCGCAAGCAACGGACGCGTTGTGAGGCGGGGCCAGACCGACTGCCCCTCCTTGTTGTTCGGCGGCCGTTCCGGACACCGCCGGGCGTGCCGCGCGGAGTTACACCGCCGGATGAACTGATGGGCATGAAGAGAAGCAGAAGGAATTTTCTTTCTTTCTTTTTTTTCTCTGCGGCATTTTATCCGTGGAGATCCATGGATGAGGGATTCCGCTGCTGGGCCGAGGAGGGGGGGAGTCGGTTAAGGACATGGTTGTGGTGGTCTTTGTCTGATTTACACACACTTCACTAGTAGCGGGATTTTGTATTGGTTCGTAGATGTACTATACTACTGCGGTTTTGAATGGCATGGCACATAACCCTTAGTTGAATGTGGTGTTTGTCTGGGAATGGAGGTGAAAGTGTGTGTGAGATGCTGTGTACGAGAAGTGCCTTCCACCTCACAGCCAAACATCGTCACCCGCATCTTGGTCTGTACACTGGACACCATCATCTGCCGGAATCCACGGAAGGAATCCCATCTGGGAATCGACTTCGTGAGTCAACCCAAACCTGCACCTGCATCTGCCACCTGAAACAAGACACTCTTCCTCTTGGTGGGTGGGTGGTGGACTGGTGGACGACATGTTCTTGCTCTCCCAAGAGTCTGACTCGATGAAACAGTGAAACAGAAAAATAGCGGAAGCTAGCGGAGCGGAGCGGGGAAGAAAAACAGGGAAGCATTCGAGAAACAGATTGCCGGATGCGGGAATTTGCAAATTCTTTTGCCTGCTTGCATCGAGAAACATGGAAGTCTGCAGAAAGAGTGTATGAGCCATGGGCACACTCTGATGCCCAAAGGGCGGTGTCAGCCAATCGCCGGGCCGAATCGCGAACTTGACGGGCTGGCAGAGGGGATTGCGCGGGCCGGATTGGCTGAAAAGGGAGCGCGACTTGCATGGCGACGGGCAGGGGTTGGTGGGCGAATCGGAGACGGGAGGTCCGTGGCCGATTCGCGAGTGCACGTGGGGGCGTGTTCGAGTCGTAAGCGCGGTTCTGGGACGCGGGGAGATGTTGGGTCGGTCTTGGGTAGCCTGACCGACGCCTCACCGCCCACCTTGGTCGGTGTCTACGCGCCCGGGTAGCTGAGTAAAACGGTGCAACGACGGCGGCAGACGACGAGCAATCGGATCAGGAGAAGGCGCTGTGAGAGTTTGGGAGGAGAGCTTCCGGTCGGAGGATCAAACTGCCCTGGGCTCATCCACATTCCGGCAGCCGCCAGTTCGTCGCATTGCAAGTGCTTGGGGTCGAGCTGCTAGCCCCAACTTGCTCTTTGATAGGTGCCATTCTTGTTTTAGCGGACATCCTTAACAGGGGATGCTTAGACCGTAACATCCAGTAAGATGCAAGCGCCCGCGGTTAGCTGGGC
Source organism: Achaetomiella virescens (assembly GCA_031001845.1). Taxonomy (NCBI): domain Eukaryota; kingdom Fungi; phylum Ascomycota; class Sordariomycetes; order Sordariales; family Chaetomiaceae; genus Achaetomiella; species Achaetomiella virescens. The sequence goes on from JARNGD010000030.1 coordinate 97,778, forward strand.
GGTAAAGGAAATGAGCTTGGCTTCGGCAGCCGCCCAACCACCGGCTTCCTCGAGCACTTGTCAAACATGGCAATCTCAGCAAGCGCTCGGTCCTTGAAGCAGGCCATGAGGTCTCGGTCAGCCCTAGAATACGAGCCTCCATGTCCGAGCGGGATCGGGACGGGCCCGGAGATGGGATCTCGATCAGCGGATGCTGGTCAAGCTGGTGTTGAGCTTGCCGCCCAAAAATAGCGACCAGGGTTGGGGTCCCGTGGTGTTTGCTGCAATGGGAGATGGATAGAGAACCCTGACAACGGCCAGCCCTGGATTGCGAAGCAGAGCTGCCCAAGACCGCAAGGGACCGGATGATACCCAATTTCCAGGGCTGGCGGACAGACATCCCGTCTCCTGACCAGCCTCTTTCGTGGGGGTTTCTCTCGGGGTTGACTCGCATTGTTTTGAATGGCCCGGATTGCTCTTCTCTTGGGAAGCCACAACTGTGGCTGCTCAAGCCTCAAGCCCGCGCTCCACGACCACGACCACGCCAAGCCAAGTCTCTGGCGCGGTAAGTCGCCACAAGAGCCGCGAGGCGAGCCAAGTCGCGGCTGCAGCGCGCCAGTCAAAGTCGCGACCGGGAGATCCTCAAGGTTCGGTGTTCCCATTGGCGCCCGGCAATATACGGGTGGAGTGGCACCAGGACAAGTCCGGCTAATGCAGTACCTGCCAGGTGTCCGAATATGACTCACTAGACGCCCGCAGGCGGCTTGCATGAACCAATCCTTCGCCCAATCAGCGTTCTGGATTCCGCATCCCTTCAACCTCTCTGGAACGCTCAACCCATCTCGACTGGTTGCTTCGTCAACTTTCGAGTGATCGAGTGAGGTGGGCTGTTGTGGGGGGAGCTGGAGGAGACTGATTCTGGGCAAGGGGAGCTTGGGCCAGACGAGCTTCCAGATCGATTCTGCTGATTTGGGCATCACCTCCCCACTCGTCCCTTCTCGCTCACCTCCACTCCTCAGTGGCAATCTGGCCCAGCACACCGCCATCAGCCCGAAGCACAGGGCCAGAACAATGAACCGTCATTGCGAGTCGTCAGTCCATCCTCAGACGCCGACCCAAGCCGCAGCCATGAAGCAGTTTTGTTTAATATTCGAGAGCCGCCGACACAGCGGCAAGGAGTACGTACCCGTCTTTGTGCTCCGCCTCAAAGCATCGTCTCAACAAGCTCGTCCGACGTTGCGGGCGTCTCTGTGTGGCCGCAACATCCGCCCTCCACCCCACAGAATCCCAAGCCTGTCTGCGTGTTTCAGATTTTTCATTTTCGTCGAATCCAAATTTGACTTTTTCCTTGAGGCGACGCCAGCTGCAGTTCTGGTAGGTCCGGTACGTACCTTCCCCACTTCCACCACACGGCACCCCGCAGGTACCGGTATACGTACCCCAATCCTGGTCCTTGTCCACAATCGCGATCCACTCCGCGCTTCTCTCCCAGGGCCTTTCGCGGTCCACGCCATGCAATGATCCATCGCCAGAGGACCGCGACCGCCAGTCCTCGCGGGCCTTGTCGGCTGATGCATCATGGGCCCGCACCGCTGCGGCCATCTGTAGCCTATGATTCCCGCCGTGATCTGCCGCCGGGGATAAGTAGAACATCTCATCCCCTCCTCTCGTTGCTCTCATCTGTCCATCCTCAGACACCGTCTTCTTCCATCCCAAACATCTGGACTTGTCTGGAGAGGCAGGGTCTTCATACCAGACCACCTCGTTTCCTTTCGTCTCGTTCGTGTTTCTCTTACACCCAACGGAGCCGGTCTCCTTCATCTCCTCACGGGGTTTTCTCATCCCTAATCTGTAATCTGCTGTGCTGTGTCTGTTGACGCAGCTTTACCAGTCGTCACCATGTCCACGTGAGTTCCCCGTTTACAGAGCTGAGGGTTATCATCAACAAACATACTGACAGCCAGACAGTCTGGCAGCGGATGTCACCTTTGACTTCACCTTCCCGCCATGCGATCCCACCACCCCTCCAAGCTTCACTTTTGACCCGTCTCTCCTCGACATCCCGTACAACCCGGGCCACGCTCGCTCCAGCTCGCATGGATCCGTCTACTCCTTTGAGTCGTCACCCTCCGACTCTGTTCCGCCCCAGCACCCGCCGGACCACTCCGGCGCGGTCCCCATCCGGACTCATGGACCTTTGCTCCTGCCCAAGATCCGCAGCCAAGACCAGGCTATCATGCCCACCGCCGTGCCTCCGCGGCCGGCCAAGCGTGCTAGGACCTCTCCGGGTCCCGCCGGGCCGAACAAGAGTGCATACCGGCCCTCGCACACGCGCAGCCAAACCCTCCCAGAGACCATCTCCTTCTCCTCGGCCCTCACCTTCGGTGACGACAGCAACCCGGCGCCCCTTCTCTGCTCCCCTGTAAGCTTCACCCGCGAGTCATCTGTGATGCACTCCAGGCGGGCGTCGACTTGCAGCCTCGACAATATTGGCGTTGAGACCTACGCCTTCCCAACCTTCCAGATGCCCACGTACGTGCCGGCCCGGGCCAGCAGCAGCCCCACCCCCCGCCGCAGCCGCAATCCCAGCCGCAGACCCAGGCCCATGCCCACCCCGGAGCCTTTCCTCTACCAGCAGCAGTACGTGCCGCGCGCGCCCTCGCCCCTGGCCGCCGCCGCGCCCATCACCCCGGAGGTCGTCCCTACCACACCCCTCTTCTCCTACCTCACCTCGCCCAACCCGGCCCCGTCCCTGGTGCGCACCCTCTCCTTCCCGCTCCGGGACCCGCATACCAAGCACTTCTGGTGGGACGTGCGGCAGATCCGCCCCTGGACCTCCTTCACAGCGGCCTCGATCCTCTCCCTGCCCGGCGCGTCAGCCTGCCTCTCGATGCCCGTCTCGTCCGCGCTACTCCCCAACCCTATCACCACCCAGCGCCACCCGGAGACCGAGGCCGCCCTGCACGCCATCTACGCCTCGCACTACCTCCCCAAGCTCAACAACCCTTGCCCTCTGCTCCCAACGGCCGTTGAAGCTCTCCCTCCCGCCCAAGACCACCAATCCCCAGAACCTCGGCATGGCCACCGACTGCATGTTCGTCGCCAACGTTGCGGGCGAGGCCCCCTCGGCGGCCGCTATCTTCGGCGGCAAGCCCACCGCGCGCGTGGTCGGGCTCGTCAAGTCGTTCGACCGCTTCAACACGGGCATGCGTGTCGAGGGCAACATCAAGAGGGTGGAATACCTCCGCGGCCTGGCGCACCTCCACCACGCTATGCGCGAGCACGGCTGCCGGTACGGCTTCATCCTTACCGAGATCGAGCTGGTGTTTGTCCGCAACGGGACGGAGCACACCCCGCATTTCGGATACCTCGAGGTCGGCAGCGTGCAGCTCGCCGCCTCGTCCCCCAATGACGGCCCCGTCGACGCCGCGGCGCCCGCCGATCCCGGCCAGGCGCAGATGACCGCCTGCTTGGCCCTCTGGGGCCTTTGCATGCTCGCGGGGGACGAGCCGATGCCCGGGCATGCGCACTGGAGGCCGAGATTGGCGCCCCCGTTGATGGGAGCAGGAAGAAGGCGCTCCCGAGGGACGAGTGGATGCCGCAGCCGCAGCTGGCGGAGAAGAGGGAGGCGAAGAGAGCCAGGGGGTGGATCTTGCCCGAGTGCCCCGTGGTCAGAAAGGAGATTGGGAAGAAGGGGTGAGGTATTCGCACTGTTGAGCGGTGCGGGTTTGCCCCGTTTAGTGTGGAGATGTCGAGTGGGAGAGTCTGAGACTCGTCCACGACAGAGAGACGGACATCGCCACCACACAGTGGTGGCGATGTTTTTTTTTTTTTCCCTTTCTACATAGACCGCTTTTTGTGCGTGCGTTGTCTTTTGCATGGCTGGGCTTGATGACGTTACGACTGGCTCGGATGATTGTCATGACCTGTAGCGTCACGGACTGGATTATCATGGAGTTGGAGGTTGTAGTGATATAACTTAATATTACAAGTGATCTCAAAGCTTTCAACTATCTATGCTAGTGATTTTTGGTATCAGGGAAGGTGCTGGATGGGCTAAAGCAGAAACCAGCATTTTCTCGCACCGTCAAAAGTGGAACTGAACTCCGCTGTCAAGGTTCAATTGATTATTGATGAGGCTTTTCAGTGTGTGCATATGAGCACAACCGACCACTGCTAACGTATCAGGGGTTTGACTGACGTCAGTCGCGTTGAGTCTCGGTGCAAAGCCCTGGGCCAGGCTGCAGAATGCATGACTACGTACGCTGGTGAGAGATGTAGACATGTCACAAGAGACGTAGACGAGAAGAAAAGGGGAAAGAGATAAGCGACGGAACGGGAAGTAGAAAAAGGGAGAAGAGGAACAAAAGAGGAAGAGAGAGAAGTAAAAAGGTGGCAACTAAAACTAAGAATGTAAGAAGCGAGAACACGGGCGTTGCAAGGGATAGTAGTAATGGGATATAGACGTTATAGACTCGGCATGAGAGACAAGAGAGAAGAGACAGGGGGCAAGGGAGAAAAAAAAAGGAGACAGACAAGAAACGAGAGGTAAACCGCAGATACACTCAGCACTCAACCATGCACTGTGCTGTCTATTACCTCGGCAAATATTACTTTTAGTCTGAGTGAGACATTTAGCCACTTCCAGTCCGTTTGAACTTCCCCGTTTCAACAGAGTAGAGCTATTGTCTCACAAGCCAAACTGCTCAGGCGTCCCAGCTTGAGACTGCAAGGTTGAGGGAGCCGGTTGATGAGACTGGGGGAGAGAGCTGAGGTGAAAGGAGATGACGACATTGGCCCACCTGACACAGGGTGAGTGGACAGAAAATTGTTGCTACCATGTGATTCCTAGTTCATAGTAATGGGACAATGGATGGGGTTTCAGGGGACTGCAATTTTGTTTGATCAAAAGGATCGCTGCGGCAGTATCTTAGAGCCACTTGCATTGGGGTTAGGGTTGTAGCGGGCTGGTTAAACAACTGCTGCTCATGCTTGAAGCTTTGCACAAGAGGGCCATTGACGCGCTGCAGAATGCAAGCGATGTCAGTATGAAGGTTTCCCAAGCATGAACGAGGGAAAATATAATGGTAGCATGGAGAAACCTGTCCGTCCTTTCCCAAAACTCCCAAAGACGCAGGCACAGTCGAGGCCCAATCTTGAGCTCCAAGCGCCAAGCGGAGGTCCCAACGCTGTCAGCTCTTGCGACCATCATTTGGCAATCTCAAATTGAACAAAGCCCACCAGCAACCCCCTGTGAAGGGGCGATTAATTCTTCGGAATGGCCATGACTGCATCCATATCCCGTTCGCGACGAGCGGACGACAGCCATCTCGCAAAGTCGCGGATTGCCGACCCCATTCGCCTCCTGTCCGCGAAGAGGGACCAGCACACCAGCCCCCGCGCAAAGCGGCACCTCGAGCCTTCTGGACGCGACTACGACCAGCCCGTGGCCAAGAGGCCGAGATACACGACCGAAATCGCCGTAGAGATCCCAGACAGGCTCTCCAGCTTCCATCACCGGCTGCCAAAACAGTCGGCCGATGTCAGGCCAGCGCCAGCGCCAGCGCCCTGCTGCCAAATCCAAACCCAATCGGCACTGCTGCGGCCCCAACAACGCCCCAACGAGTCATCGTGCCCCTCCGCCCAATTGCGCCGAACCAGTCCCAGCGAGTACCAAGCAGCCGAAGCCAGCGCGCACAAAACACCAGGAAAAGGTTGCCAATGGTCTGAAACACGAGCTCAGCAGGTTTGCAGCCGAACCTGGCCGACACCAAGGACCAGGGCCGGAAGCTCCGGTCGCAGGAGGCCACGCGGTTCAAGAGCGAGCTGTCGGCCTACTTCCCCGAATACGACGAGGTCATTGGCAACGACCCGAAGGAGACTCGTAGGTGCCGAGAACGCGCAGAATCTCCTGACGTTTTATTTTTCCGGTCGCTCAAATCAATTGCTAACCACATTTTTGTGCAACAGACCTCCTCAACCTCGAGACACCCATCGTGATCACCTCTGGTGCAGCTCCACAGAGCTCCCAGCAACCCCACCGTGCGCCCTCACCAGCCGCAACATCATCCTTCCACGTCCGTAGCTACGGCGATGCCCTCTTCACCGACCTGTTCGATTCACAACGCATTGACTTTAGTTTCCTCAACAAAAACAACCCCCTTCCCGCCTTGGATCCTCTCCCGGACGAGTCCTACGAGCCATCCCACCGCAAGGCCGAGCGCCATGAGAAGTCATACCGCAACACAGAAAAGGGCCGTGCTCAGCACGAGCGAGACCAGATTATCCGCCTGCTGGACGGGCTGCAGGGTCAGGACTGGCTGCGTGTGATGGGCGTCAGCGGCGTCACTGAGAGCAAGAACGCACCTTCGAGCCGGCCCGCGAGTACTTCATCAAGGGGTGCGAGTCGATCATCGACAAGTTCAAGCGCTGGGCCGCCGAAGAGAAGCGTCTCAAGCGCGAGAAGCTGCAGGCCGAGAAGCGGGCAAAGCGAGAAGCCGCCGAGAGTCCCGAGCGGAGCACCACCGAGGGGGAGGTTCCACTGAGGAAGAGGATGACGAGTCCGAAGAAGAAGACCAGGACCAAGATTCAATCTCCGGCCCCGTTGTCGGCATGTGCGACGACTCCGACTCCGATGGGCCTGACCCGGAGGGCGAGCCCCCCGACGACAGCGACGTCGACGCCAAGATCGCCAAGCAGCTCCGTGAGGAAGCCCTCGCAGCCGCTGCAGCAAAGAAGAACCACCCCTCAAGAGCATCCAAACCCAGACTCAAACGCGGCATTGCCCGCCCGTCAGCAAGTCCCCCACTCCGCCCGAAAGGGAGTTCACCTCCTTCTTCCGCGACCGTACACAGCGGAACGCCGCTCTGAAAAAGAATACCAGCCACCAGCAGCAGCAGCAGCAGCAGCAGCAGCGCAGCAGGAGGGGCACCCGCACAGCGGCAGCAGCAGCGGCGGCAGCAGCTACCACCCTGGCCTGGGGCCAGCCGGTGCCGGAACTGAGACAGAAAGATTTTGAGCTGCCGGTGGAGATGCGGGATGAGGAGACGATGAGATATGTGGCGAGGAAGAGGAGGGGAGAGGAGGGGCAGGAGTTCCGGTGCGTGAGATGACATGAGTGGGTGTATTTTCGGGTCAGGATGAGTCGAGTTCTAACCAACCAGTGATGCTCTCTGGAGATTCTGGCAACGTACCGAGATACCGAGTTCAGGACGAGGGACGGACATTGCCTAGTTGTTGTTTCTTGGGGCCTCCCAGAGGCTTCCTCAGCGGTGTATTTCAAGGGCTGGAAGCTACGGATGGAAATGCGAGGGGGCAGGCGTTCATCGGGGATGTTGCATTTTATTTTAGCAGATCCAGGCCGGGGCTGGTCATAGAGGTATACCTGGGTTTGTTTCATAGGAGATATCAAGGATTGGCGGCGGGAGACATGGAAAACGGACCGGGACTATTCATAATTGAGACATTTTGAGATCGTGTGACGGCACCAATGGTGTGAAACAGGGAAGAAGTTACGAGATTATGTGACTGGCTGCGGTGATGACTTTTGACCCTTTTTCTTGGCAAGGCGGCGCATTCCGTGTGTAAGACAACAGCTCTCGGGAGCTATCGTTTGGCTCGTCTTCTCCCGATTTGCTAGCCCAGGGGATCGCATAAGAACTTAAATTCAGAGCCTGGTTTGGTCAATGCTCTCCCTCCACAACGCCATCACCGCCATCATGGACATCGGTTTTCTCTCCCCAGCCTGGCGTGTTTGGAGGCCATCGGACTCATTAATACTACTCGCTACCCGGTCACGCCGGTAAGTTCAACCCACAAATCATTTCTCTCGGTGCTGTTTTTGGAGAGAGAGTCACGTAATTTGTGTCTTTCTCACTTTAAGATTGTGAGAGGTTCTTGACTCCCTTCTCCCAGTGGTTAAGAAGTTTCGTGATTCCCAGTCGTGCCTGCCCTCTACTCTTTCTATCCCGATGAGCCTGGTTTTGGTCACTCAGGCAGCCCAAAGTTCACAGAACCTTCCATTGTGCAATTGCAAAAGAGGCAAATCTCGTCCAAAAGTCTGGTCGCATTCATTCTTGTACCGCAAATACCATCTCATGCTGGGCCACAAGCTGGTCAGAGCTCGCATGCACTCTTGTTAGGGTACTTGAACTTGGGCCAGTCGGGCTTATCGATTCTGTGAATATGCCCTCTCCTGGAAATGTTTACGCACACGGGATTCCCGGTCCTGTCAGCTTCTGGCCAGTATCCTTTGCAGCCAGTAGAGTCTTCGTCAGGATCTCATGCTTATCTCTTGGAAGACACATCGCGAGTCCACAAACTTTCCATCTGAATCTCTTGTATCTCTCCTTCCCCTCTTCTCTCCAGACCCTCTATACCTTTTCTGTGCCCTCCCAACATCCCAAAATTTCCATCAATTCTCTCCAGCCCTCTCAGCAGAGAACCCCAGAGCCAACTTTTCGGTAAACGAGGCGAGAAGTGACAAAATGGTTGAAGAGGTAAGCCACAAACTTGCCATTGCCTACTGTTTCCTTCAGCAATCCTCCTAATAATTCGAAGGAAAGTGAGTGTGCCGTCTGCCTTGGGAAATTCGAGGTCGGCGCCGCCAATATCTGTGGCAACCACCACTGATGCCAGTGTTGCCTCCGGAACGCCGTCGCGGTGGCGGCGAGGAACGTCACGGACCCGGTGGCCATGCCGCCCCGCTGCTGTGGCGTCTCCATCTTCCCCGTGGACACGTTTTTCGTGACGCGGGAGCATCCGATCCTGCGGCTCCTCGACGCGGCGTCGCAGGAGTCTTGGGTCATCGCGGTGCGGCGGGCCCGCGAGGTGGCGAGCGCGGACATGCACGTAGATCGCGAGGTGGTCCGCCTGGCGAAGAGGGCCAAGGGAGCCAACCTCTTCCAGTTCTGCCAGCGATGCCACCGTCTGGTGACCAGGTCGGAGGGGTGCAACCACATGACGTGAGGAGACTGCTTCTTCCCCTCGTCTCTTCCCTCCTCTTCTCTTTCTTCTTTCCCGCATCTTCATTTCCTTCGTTCCTCTCTTCGTTTCTTTTCTCGGTCCCGGTGGATTTGTTCCCCAGGTAATTGCCCACCACCCACTGACCGCCCTCCCAGCTGCATCTGCGGACACGAGTTCTGCGTGATCTGCGGGAAAACGTGGCCGGTTACAATTGAATACGACCCCGATGAGGATGGCCCCCAGCCCGGTCTCTGCCACAAGTTCTTTGGCGAGGAGGACAAGCACGTCCTGCGCATCCCGCCCCAGGTCCAGGAACGGCTCGATGCTGAGGCGGAGCTGCCACCGCCGGCTGTAAGTCAACCAAGTCCGCCATACATAAGCAGCCATGATATATCTAACAGAAGGGTCTGAAAAGACTGCCGAAGACAAAGAGGGCATCCTCTGCAACCACGACCCGACATCGTCTACTGCCTTCGCCTGCGGCGCGATATGGATGACGAGGAGCGCGAGCGTGCCAGGTGCGATGTCTGTGGCAAGGCGTTCAAGGCGTTCAAGGCGTTCCTGCTGCAGTGCAGGGGGTGTGGCACGCTGCTATGTCTCGAGTGCCGCGATCGCCTTTGGGATGAGGGAAGATGAGGAGCGGGAAGATGCTATTGGCGGGGACGGAGGATGGTGTTGGTGGCTGTAATAGTAAATTATTCGCGTGCTTCTCTCAGGAGCTCGGCAAAAAGGGGGTGGGGTTTATCAGGCTTCGTCTGCATATTGTTGGCGTCTGGGGCCTGTATAGGGCAGGCAAGCAGATCGAGGTTGAGTATTTGGATTGATATATTGATACCCCTTGGGAGATTTGTATGACACTTGTCTAGAACGTCTAAAGGAGGACTAGGCTGAGGGAATTTCAACGTTTGAGATTCTGCCTAAGGAACTACCCAACGACGTGGACATTTTGGCAATGGGGGATTCTCTTGGAAGAAACCTACAGAGAAGAGGGGGAAGTAGAAATTGAAGACATCCAGCCGGGGATGATATTAACCAGGAAGTATATCAAAGATATAACCAACGGCTCTTGTTTTCGCAGCGAAAGATACTCTTTCTGGAGCTGGCCATCAGCAAACCTGACTGTTCGATGTGTGAGACATGGAGTTCTGGAAATCCGATCCTACAAGCTCCAAGACTGGGGAAGTGGGCCTTGGCGCTCCGAGCCCCACATGAGCACGTATGTCTGTGCGCCGGCAAAACCTCGGGAACAGGGGCTACATGCACGGTCGTTATCCAGAGTCAGCCTGCTTCTCGAAATCTCGCGTCTCTGCTCACGTCTGATGGGGCACTGTCCACCGTGCGCCGGCACCGCAAATCCATCCCGCCATTCATTATTCACTTGTTGAGCCAGCTATTGTTCTGGTCAGCGTTGGCTCTTCTATTGAGATACGCTCAGGCTGCCCTTGAAACGGGGCGGTTGAGGCAGCTGTTCCTGTGACCCCAGCAGCTCCCTGCGCCGTCTGCTGTACTCTTCTCCTCGCTGTCTCTCGGATGCGCCCCCGTGTTGGATTGCCGCTCGCTTCTGCCACCGTCCCTATACCATCGCTCAAATTGCGCCCCCGGATTGCCTCCCGACGGTCACGAGGCCCCGCCTTCAGCCCGAGACTGGAAACGAAACCGACCGAGTCTGCGCTCTTCTGCAACCCATTGCTTCCCCTGCACAGGCCAGTCTCTGCCATGACCACTTGAACCGCGCCGACTTTCGAGCCTCGAGAGGCCGGCCATCGACCGACGAAAATCTCGTCTTCACCTCTCGAAACTTCCCTTTCCGCGACTCTCGCTCCAGCGCATCAAGCGCGATCATCCCCAGCAAACATGTCGACCATTCCAGACAGCGAGGTTGTGGGCGAGCCCGCCGTTGCCTCCGAGCTACCCGCCGGAGCCGAACCGTTTGTCGTACTCAAGCAAGACGTTGAGCTCGAGGTTGATTTCCGCCAGAAGAGCATCAGCGGCGTGTCGACGATCCACCTTTTCACGATCAATCCGGATCTCGACGAGATCTTCCTCGACGCGCGCCAGTGCGAGATAGATGTGGACAATATTACTGTGGATGGATTCAAAACGACGGCTTCCTTCTCAGACCCATACGATCTGGCGCAAACCCCACGCCAGTGGCAGATCGGTGCAGCCCAACATCATGTCGTGAAGAAGCGGATGGCCCCGCTCAGGCCCGCGAAGCGACCCGAGGTGCCCAACAAGGACCGCGAGATGCTTCCCTGCTGCGTCCCGGCCGACCGCGCTCTCAAGGTGTCCCTGCGCCCGAGTGGAATGTTCAAAGACGAGCCTCGTCGGACCCTCAAGATTAAGACCTTGAGGGTCGACAAGGACACCCCGCTCGACAGGCCCGACCCGAACGACGAAAAGAATGGCATTAAGATCTCCGTTCCCTTTCGGTCGAAGCATATCCGCGACGGCCTTCACTTCGTGGGTGTTGAAGAGGGCGACTCAAGGTACCCTCATGTCTACACGCGCCACTCGCTCGAGCCGGGGACGGCATCCTGCCTCTTTCCCTGCATCGACGACCCGGGATCAAGACATCCGTGGAAGATCTCGATCAAATGCCCCAGGACCCTCGGCGACGTCTTCGAGCAGCCTCTAGCCACACAGCAAGCTGTGACCCAGGTTGCAAACACCAGCCGGAAGAGGAAGTTTGGCGAGTCCCTTCCCACACCGCCACCGTCGCCGACGCTGGTCGAAGAGGACAAGCTGATGGAGATGACGGTTGTCTGTTCCGGCAACCTCGCTGGGGAGCAGATCGATCCCCAGGACGGCAAGAAGAAGATCATGACTTTTGAGTCGCAGCTTTCGGCGGCCCAGCATATTGCCTTTGCGGTCGGCCCCTTCGAGCATATTCAGCTCTGGTCCGAGTTCCGAACAGAGGAGGCGGATGAGAAGCTCGGCGCCAACGCGGCCAAGATCCATGCTTACTGCCTTCCGCGCCGTGCGGATGAGGTGCGCCACACTTGCGCGGCGGTCGTACCGGCAGCAGATTTCTTTGCTCCCGAGTTCGGCCGCTACCCGTTTGAGAGCTACAAGGTCGTCTTTGTCGATGACATGATCCCGGACACCGTGGCGGCCACGTCCATGTCATTGTGCAGCAGTAGGCTGCTCTACCCAGACGACATCATCGACCCGGAGATCGAGATCACGAGGAAGTTGGTCCACGCGTTAGCTTCCCAGTATTTCGGCGTCCACATAGTCCCGAATCAGCGGTCGGACAGTTGGCTCATCGTCGGCATTCAGTGGTTCATGACGGACCTTTTCATGAGAAGCATCTGCGGCAACAACTGGTACAGGTTCCATCTGAAGACGTTATCCGACAAGCTGGTCGAGACGGACATCCACCGGCCCTCTCTCCATGATCTCGGCGAGCATCTGCACATTGGCGACTTTGAGCTGGACTTTATGTCTCTCAAGGCGCCCCTGGTCCTCTACATCCTCGACCAGCGCATGTCCAAGATTGCTGGCTCGACAGGCATTGTCCGTGTCATCTCCCAGATCGTGTCCAATGCCAACATCAACGCGACCATCACCAGCACCTCGCTCTCGGACGTCGACTTCCGCCGGGCATGCGAGAAAAAGAGCCAGTACCGCCCCGACGAACTCTGGGACCAGTGGGTGCACGGCGCCGGCTGCCCGAAGTTGATGATCAAGCAGCGATTCAACAAGAAGAACCTCAACGTGGACATCTCAATTGCCCAAACGCAGGCCAAGGACAACGGGCCCAAGGCTATCACCAAGGACGAGTTTCTGAAGGAACTGCTGGAGGAGGTGCACGAGGTGTGGGCTGGCGTGGTGCCCAAGCTCTTCACTGGTCCGTTTACCGTCCGGATCCATGAGGCAGATGGTACACCTTATGAGCATTACCTCTCCATCTCGGACAAGGAAAAGGGAACGACCACGCTTCAAATCGCCTACAATACGAAGTACAAGCGAATGAAGCGAACCAAGAAGGCGACGGCTGCCGCAGCCCTCAACGCCGCCGACAAGCACGATATCCAAGAGGATGACATCGTCTACTTTAACATGCTAGGCGATGTGCTCATGACTCCCAAGGACATCAAGGACTGGGGCCTCCAGGACTGGTCTGAGAGCGTGCAGACTGCCATGGACCAGGAATCGTACGAGTGGATCCGGCTGGATTGCAATTTTGAATGGTTGTGCGAGATGGTGACCGACATGCCCGGTTACATGTATCTGGCCCAGCTGCAGCAGGACCGAGACGTGGTTGCGCATCAGGACGCCATGCTCTTCTTCAAACGAGGCAAGCGGCATGGCGTCGCCTCCACCATCGAGACGCGCACGGTGATGGACCGCCGTTACTACCATGGCATTCGCACCATGGCCATCGAGGACCTCCCGAAGCAGGCCGACCCGGATCTCAACTACATCGGCACGGCACAGCTCATCTTGATTTTCCGGCACTTCTTCTGCGAGCGGATGGTTGGCAAGAACGGGAGTGTTACGTACCCCCCGCTCCCAAACGACTTCCATGACAGGGCGCAGTACGCTGTGCAGTGCGCGCTTCCCGGCGCCATTGCGCGCACCAGAGAGAATGGTCGGTGCTCGCGGCACGCGCGGAATTTCCTCCTCGATCTCTTGCTCTTCAACGACAACTCGGAGAACGATATTCGGACTACTTCTATGTGGCAAAACTGCTCGAGGCCGTCACGACCTCCATCATCCCGGATAGATGGGAGAGTGAAAGAGACCTCCTCTCCACCTTGAGGATGGACGATGATGATGATGTCGAGTTCAAGCGCTTCATCGAGAAGGCGATCGAGGAGATTGACAAGTACCGCCGCATGGACGAGTGACGTCGACGTACCAGAACATCTGGACGACGACGGCACTGAACTGCAAGATGCGCCTGATGAAGGCCCGGGTCATCCCTGTGGCGCCAATCGAGTTTGTTCAGTACCTCCAAGACGGCAATCTCGATCTTAACAGGATCAAGGCGTTTGAGTGCCTTGTCGAGCTTGGCTTCCTTGCCAAGGTGCCCATCATGAAGCTGCTTCTCGCCAGCGTCAGCAGCGATCCATCGCCATTTGTTCGCGATCGCCTCTTCAAGATCTTCTGCAAAGGCATGGCAGCCGTCGCCTTGGGCGAAAGCAAGGCTGCCCAAACCGAGCCAGAGCCGATTGTGGACGACAGCGGCTTGGTCGTTGAGCTGGGCGAGGCCGAGATCCAGCAGAGGAAGCTCGATGCCACTCGGAACCAGAGCATTCCGCAAGCCCTCGCGGCACTCAAGGAAGAACTGAAGGGCAACACCGAGTTGCAGGTTGCCATGTGGAGGGCGGTCGAGTCCCCGCTGATCAGCGTAAGGGAGAAGTTCCAACTTCTGACCATCTGCTCGGCCATGTTCGAGGCCGACGACTCCCTGCTCATGACCCTCAACTATCCCAAGTTCTGGAAGTGCACTCGGGAGCCTCCCGTCGTCGGAAAGCCTGACCCGTTCCGGCAGCCCGAGAAGAAGAAGCAATGCATCGTCACCTTCACGACGCACTACCGCACCGAACCTCGGCACAAAATCAATGTGGAGGAGCCACCACCGCCGGCATGGGAGCCCAGGCCGCCCGAGCCCAAGAAGATCAAGCTCAGCTCCAAGGCGTCATTCAGCGCGCCCTCGAACGGGCCATCTACACCCGGGCACCTGGGCGGAAGGACTCGATCTCGGTCACAATCCCCCGGGCGACCGTACCTTCGACTCCTTCTGTGGCACCTTCGGACTCGATCTCGGTTCAGCCCATCGCGCGGCTGTCGACACCTATCGCCGCCTCGCCGCCCCCCATCACTCCTTCGTTCGGTCAACACCTGAACGGCGCCGCGAAGCTGACAGACAAGCCGCGGCCGAAGCCGCCCAAGAAACGGAAGACCGATGAAAACGAGGTCGACCGCCCAAAGAAGCTGGCCAAGACCGATGCAGGCCTCAATGGCCGGCCCCGCAAGATTGTTACCGTGCGGTTCAAGGCCTGGAACAGGTTGAAAAGCGACACCAGGCAGGCGATCGGCCTCAACGGCGCTGGATCAGCTGTCTCATCGACCATCCACGCAACTCCCGCGGTTGTCAAGCGCCTGTCGTGGGCAGCCACCCCGACTCAGCCTCGTACTACGGCACCGCACGACCAAGCTCGCCTGCTGTTGACCCGCGTCCACAGATGGCAGTTACTGGCGGCCAGCCGGCGGCCGTCAAGGTGCGGAAGCCGTTGCCCGGGTCGGCGCCGCGCCATCCGCTGCCGCCGTCAATGCCTAATGCATCGTCGATGGGCAGTGGTGGTGGAGGAGGAGGAGGAGGAGGCGATACGCCTGCTCCGAAGAAGATATTGAAGCTCAAGATCAAGTCGTCGGCATCGTCGCAGACTTCCCCGCCGCCGCGCTGAGCGGTTAAGATTCCACAAATTTCACACCCGGTAGTTGTTGGCTCATGGTTGGCTGGCGCGAGGATTTGTATCCAGTCAGTGAGATGATCTCGATCTCATCCCATTGTGCGTTCGCGTCCCCCGAGGCGTTGCGAAGTGAAGAAATGAGACACAAAACTCATGAGAAACAAATTGAAATGGAGACACAGACACACACACGCACACGAAAACACAAACAAAAGTCCATCGCATCGCATCACATTACATCATCTCATTCCCACAGCATGGCGTTTAGGGTCTGCTACTTTTCACAGAGGCCAGGTCAGGTCAGGTCAGGGTAAAGGCAACAAAAGGGGGTTGGTTGGTTTGGCTGGCTCTAATATTCATCACTTACAACCGGGGGGGAGGGGGTGCAGGACTTGGAGTGTGGGAAGCGTACATGGAGAGGATTCAATTCAGGGGGGCATGGGATTGGAGTTGACGTTCTGTAAGGGCAGATTGGACTTGGTGGGTGGATGGATTGCGGAGTGTTGGTAGGTGGGTAGGCTGGGGTCTTATCTTGGAAGGTAGGGGTCAGTTACATGTCGAGAGGAAGGGCGGAGGGAAGAGGAGAAGTTCATAGTTGCTTTATTGACAGTCAGAAACGAATGATACCCGGCGCGGTACATGTAGGTATTTGATTTGCCTGCTGTGGATAAGCACTCCATCTTCGTTGGGGTATCTTCATTGATCAAGCCGGCGATATCCAGCCATCCCTTCTGTCTATCCATCCAATCTTCCCTCTACATTGCCAACACGACGCGCTTGCCTTGAACATACTCCCTCATCTTTCATCCAGCCCCGGGCGGATGGATATACACCCAACATTAACCGACAGATCCAGACCCTCCCAATATCCAACCCTCCGCCTTTTAGTCCAAGTACCCCCGCCCCTCAGACCCTTGCACCCAGATCGAGAGATCGTAGCGAAAAAAAAAAAGAAAAAAAAAAAAAAGGTCGAGCACTTCATAACCCCGACCTCCCCCTCCTTGCCGCAGCTACCCCGATCCTCTCCTCCCTGCTCCGCACCCTCGTCTCGGGCGTCACCGCGGTATTCGCCGCCGCCGCTCCTCCTCCCGCCCGCCCTCCTGCCCCACCCGCTGTCGCGGCTGATGCTGACACCGCCCTTGTTGTCGTTGTTGTCCCAGTACCCCGTTGTTGTTAGGAGGTGGTGGCTGCCCCCGGCATGTGCGCGCAAGCGCGTCTCCGGACTGGTGGTTGCGGATGGACGTCCCGGTCGGCGGTACGGTCCCGTGTTACGCGGCGGACTGGGGGAGGGTGGTAGCGGGTGGGTGGGGGTTTGGGTTGGTGGGTGTTTCTGCTTGTTGTTGTTGGTGATGTTGTTGGGAGGGGGCTGGGAGGGCTGTGGCTTGGGAGCTTGCCAGAGTGTGGTTCCCGAGCCGGGGTGGGTGTTGCTGGTGATGGGGTGGCGGGAGGGAGGGTGGGCGTGGTTGGTTGTGGTGGTGTCGATGTCCATGTCATCATCGTCGTCATCGTCTTCTTCCTCCTCCACCACCACCTCCTCCTCCTCTTCTTCTTCAGCAGTGTTGTGATGGATTGGTCGCGCGGTGCCGGCAGAGGATAGCGCGCCGAAGCTAACCACCCTCGCAGCCTGTGCTTGGGCGCGGGCGTAATACGACGTCTCTGCCTCATCGTCATCGTCATCGTCTTCCTCTTCGTAATCGCTGAATCGGTGCTCGGCGGGACTCAGCATCCTCCTGCTCCGCGCGCCGAAATCAAGTCCTCCGCCATTGTGACTCCCTCCGCCCAGGCTGCCAGCCATTGGGGTTGAGGCGCCGATATGGCCCTTCCGGGCAAGCGCCTCATGACGCGCGCGGGCCTGGGCCTCAGCGGCTTGCTGGCGGGCTTCGAGCTCGAGGGCGCGGGCGCGGTCGGCGGCGCGGTCTTCGTAGTCGGCGATGTCCTCGGGCGTGATGGAGAGGACAGTTGGAGGGCGGCGGAGCATGGCTGCTTGGTGTTGTTGGCTTGATGAGGATGGGAAGTGAGTGAGTCGAGGCAGACGGTAAAAAACGAAGCTATGTTTAGTCCGGGTACCGTGGTCGTGGTCGAAGATGGGTTGGTTGTTGAAGGCGCGGGGTGGGCGAAAATGATATCACGGGTCCTTTGTTGGTGACGCGTAGGTAGTTGATACGCGAAAATCTGAAGACGTGGAGTGTGAAGCCGGTCGTCTAGGAATATCAAAGGATACCAGGTTGTCTCGCCTCTGAGACCAATGCGTCTAAATAGCGGCCTCGTTGTTGACCTTGAGCTTGGGTGGGATGGCCGCTTATCTGGCGCGTCTTATCGGGGCTTTTGGTGTTGTTTGCTGTGAAGTTTGAAGATTTAGGGTTGGGGTTGCTGAAGTCAACATGGTTGTGTTTCTTCAAACATCACATTCCTCCAAGACTTGTACGGCACGGATTAACGGGTATGTATATTCGCAGAGGCCTCTCTAGTACAGGTATCTGTCATAATCATAGTCATCAAGTCATGACTGGCTGTCGTAGATCATGAGCTCTCCTTCATCTTCCCACACAACGAGCACGTCCACCACTGGCTCTCCATCACATTGCTGCAGAAAGAGCAGCTCCATGTTAGCGGTCGCTTTGGTGGAACTGGGGGCGGAGCGAGCGGTCTGGAGGCGCCAGCATTGTGCTTCTTCCTGGGCGGGCTGCCGGTAAGATCAATCACCTCGCTGCTCCCACCGTTAGGGCACTGAATCCAGCACTATGCTTAGCTTACACCCACCTGTTACCGGCCCGAGAGACGCTCGCAGGACGCCGGCTCCCACATGCATCGCAGGAAGTCGCGTGGGTCGGGTTGTGCAACGTACAGAGGTTACACGCCCAGTAGTTCTCCAGCTCGGGCGACCTTGGTCGTGGGGTCGTCAGTGTGACAGTTGGGATTGACGGTGACTGTTCGGTGCGCCTAGCCAAGTCAGCACCACTGCCACGGTAGCGTTCCGTGAAAAAGGTGTCGCCGCCGTCGCCAAATAGGTCCCAAGTCTCGGGCGATCGGTACGGGCTGCCATACTTGCGCTTGTCTTCCTGGACGAGCTCCCACAGGGCCTGGGCGATGGCCGCCTCGTTCGCCTTGTCCTCCTCGGCCTGCGTCCGGAAGCCGTTCTTCGTCCATGTCTGCGAGATGGCCTCGATCTCACGCTCATTCCTGTTGTTGTTGGCGCAGCCTTGCTCGGTTGTGCTTCGGCGCTTCTCGATGGAGTCCAAGATAACCCTGCGCAAGTCCTGGCCCGGCAGCGGCGCTGCACCGCCCAGCCTCTGACCTCCTCCGCCGGTGAGCATCCTGCGCCTCTCGGCGGCGGCGCGAGCCAGACGGCGGGCTTCATTCTGTGGGATATCCCGACCGCCCAGACGCTGACCGTTGCCGAGAAAGCCCTCGCCCGTGTAGCCCTTGTTCATCAAGCCCTCGAGCTCCTCGCGAAGTTGGTCCCACAGGGCGTTGAACTTGTGGTCATGCGGGCCGTGAACAATGTGGGCCATCTCGTGCAGCATCGTGTCGACTATCTTCTCGAAGGGGAGGAACTGGGTGCGGTCGAATGGCTGGCGGAGCCGAAGCAGGATCCTCCGGCCGCGGTCGAAGTTCAGGCCAAGCAGGTTGTGCTGCTCTGGATACATCTCGCTGAGCTCCCCCACCCTCCAGCTTCGCGCCCGCATGAGCGGCTTGACGAGGGAGGCGACCCTCTTGAGAAAGTGGAGGGCTTCATCCTGGCGGGGGTAGTGCTTGATGTGAGTGAAGGAAGAGACGAGCGGGTCGACTTCTCCCGCCATCGCGCTATGTTTCCCCCACAGATGTCTTCTGGCTGGGTAGCTTAAGGAAGGTATCTGCGCTGCAGCCTTGCTGTATGCGCTGGAAGTGAAAGGATGGAATGTCTTAGATCTGCGGATTCCAGTGTGTGTTTGCGGATGAAGAAGGCGAGATGTGGGCAGTCGAGACCTGTGCTAAATACGACCAGCCCGCGAGAACATCAAAGCTGCTCTCGAAGAGCACAAAATGACAAAAGAAACACTTAAAAGTCCAACCCTCAGAGCAATGGCGTTGTCCAAGAGCACCCTCAGCAAAGGTCCTAAATTGGCCAGGCTGCAGCCGCGTCACCAGCGCCCGGCTTGCGTGGCAGGCGCGCGGAATGAGTGAGGTGAAGGTGAGGTGAGTGACAAATCATGGACTGCTTCCAGATATTCAGGCAGCCAGCTGATTGGCACCTGTCAGATAGAGAGAGGTAAACCAGCTGTTAGCTGTTGAGCTATGTCAGTGCACAAACCTTGAAACTTCCAAATTCCAAAACCGAACAAGAAAGGCAATCTCTCAGGGGTTTCCGGAGAACTTAGTATAAGAAGAGCGGCGATCCGATTGCAGAAACAGAAAGACCTCCCCAACCCTTCCTGCGGCAGCAGGTCCTGTTCATTTTGTCTTCCAGGTTCTGGTGTACTGTAGAACCCGGATGGCCAATCCGTCCGATCCGACAAGTCCCACCGATGGCCGATCCGGGTGATCCGGCTCCGTGACGTCCGGGGTTTGCTCTCCCGTATCGGCGGCAAGGCAAGGTTTGGATCACGCCAAGTCTTGGAATAAGACGGGATGATGAACACACCTGCTGTGGTGGGAAAAGGTACACCAATCGCCACCCTTTTGAACGATGCGCTGCTGTTTCAGATTGACGCGCTTCTCGCCCAATAAGTGGTTCAATCAGCTCGACCGCTGATTCTCCATCGTCTTTCCGCAGCAAAGGCAAACATTCCCCCGTGCGACACAACTAGAAAGAACCATGACGAACGGTTCAACCTGCCCCTTTGGACAGCGTCGGCTGGCTGCTTTGTGCTCGCCACGCTGATCTAGGGTCCATGGCAGCATACTGGGAAATTGAGATGGCCAGACAACGCCCTGCCATGCTCCACACGACATGTTTCAAACCGTTGGCGATCCACCCCCAAGCCACTTTGTCTCGGCCCAGTCAATCAACGCCTCTGCCGCATGTATCCAAGCCGACTGCGGTGGTGGAGGCATGTTTCTTCTGCCAAGCGCTTGCTGAAGCTGCCGCTGGGGTGTCCCGTCTGGTCTTGATTGACTTTTATCCTTGTGCTGCCACCGAAGGATCGAGTCGATCGGCGTGGAAGCTCCATTCAATCCCCTGAATCGCAGCAGGGTGCTTGAAAAATGCGATATGATCGCATGAATACCGAGCCACGCGGGAACCCGCCCGCATCTCCAACCTCTTAACATTCTCATTCCTGTGCTGTTTGATAGAATTCTCGTCCTTCTCAACCACACATCTGCCAGGGGAACTTTTAGTCTCCCTCTTGTCCCTCATTCTCCTTTTAATTTTTTTGACCATATTCGTTCGTTTCTTCGTCAACTCCTCTCTCCTTTTTCGTGGTCGAGTCATTCCTCACTTCGACGATGAAGTTCACCGTCCTTGCTCTTGTGACCTCCATCGTCGCCCCAACATTGGTTGCTGGCGCTCCCCATGTCGTCCAGGTTCATCCCTCTGACATCAAGCCTCGCAACATTGGAGGGTCCAAGATCAAGCTGCCCCAGATCCACAATGACAAGTACAGACAGCACGGCAAGGGGCCCCGAGCTCGTGCCAAAGTCTACGAGAAGTACGACGTTCAGATGCCCAAAGACCTGGCTGTTGTGCTGCGGAAGGTCTTCGAGGAGATGGGCATCAAGCCTCCTCATATGGCCGCCAAGGGCAAGGGTAAGAGCGGCCATGCCACCGGGTCGCCTTACACGAACGAGACGGATGATTCTGGTCAGTCCAGCCCGCCAGAATCTGCAGTGGCGTGCTAACCTCAGTGCAGGCGAGGTCTCTGCCGTCCCACAACTTTTCGACGTCGAGTACCTGGCTCCGGTGGAAATCGGCACGCCTCCCCAGACTCTGATGCTTAACTTCGACACCGGCTCGTCCGACCTGTGGGTGTTCAGCAGCGAGACCCCGGCCAACCAGCAGGGCGGCCAGAAGCTGTACAAGATCGAGGAGAGCTCCACGGCGCAGCGCCTCGACAACCACACCTGGTCGATCCGCTACGGCGATGGCAGCAGTTCGTCGGGCAACGTCTACGTCGATACGGTCAGCGTCGGCGGCGTGACTGTCTTCCAACAGGCCGTTGAGTCCGCCACGAGAGTCCTCGTCGACCTTCACCAGCGATGCTGCCTCCTCGGGTCTGCTCGGCCTCGCCTTCGACTCGATCAACAGCGTGCTGCCGAAGAAGCAGAAGACGTTCATTTCCAACGCGCTGGAGTCGCTGGAGATGCCGCTGTTTACTGCCAACCTGAAGAAGGCTGAGCGTAAGCCCCTCTTCCACTTTCCCTTCCCCCCCCCCCCCCTTTTTCCCCAGGTGACACCACACTAACAGTCGCAGCCGGCAACTACAACTTCGGCTTCCTCGACGAAACTGAGTTCATTGCCCCGCTCTCCTTCGTCGATGTCAACAGCACCGACGGCTTCTGGAAGTTTGAAGCCTCGGGCTTCTCTATCCAATCCAACGGCCCGACCAATTCCACGGGCAACTCCACCGCCGGCATGTTCGTCCCGCTCACGCACTCCGCCATCGCCGACACGGGCACCACCCTCCTCATGCTCCCCTCCGCCATCGCGCAGGCCTACTACTGGCAGGTCCCCGGCGCGCGCTCCAGCGCACAGGTCGGCGGCTGGGTGTTCCCCTGCAATGCGACGCTGCCCGATCTGACGCTGCATATCGGGACCTACAAGGCGGTCGTGCCGGGCGAGCTGATCAACTTTGCGCCAGCTGACACGGACTCCTTTGAGACGGCCACTGTGTGCTACGGCGGGTGCAGAGTAGCTCGGGTTTCCCGTTCGCCATTTACGGGGATGTGTTTTTAAAGGCGCAGTTTACGGTTTTCGACGTGGAGAACGAGAGGCTGGGGTTTGCACCGAAGCCGGAGCTCTAAGGAGGTTGATGGGAGAGGGATGTAAGCCTGAGGTGCGGTCAGAAAGAGGTGCGGAGATGGTTAAGTGCTGGGGGCGGACAGCAAGCTGGTTTGGGGGGATGGGGTCTCAGCTAGGGTTTCGTTTCGAACGTGCATATTCTCTTAATTACTGGCCTTTTATGATGCCGCAGGGTCGGCGGCTAGAGATAGACTTAAAATGGTAGCAGGGCAGACTTTTCAGAGTCAGTTACCGGGTTTGTTGACCTTGGGGCCTCGCATGTCAAGGGACTCTCTGGTGCTTTGTGGCTCCCATGTCCTTTGGCACTTTTGCTCATTTCTCAGGTGAACGTCACCAGCTGCTCTTAGACTTCCGCAGCGGTGTCAGAAAGCCGAGACTCCGATGCGGGCTTGATAACACCGAAGTCACACAGCCTTCCATGCTTGGCCGGATCCTTCAACCTCATACCTTCCGACATCGTCACTCGCCAGCAAAAAGTGGTCTGATCAGTTAAAGAATTTATTCCCGGCCTTTTTACTGAAACAAATCACCTTTAAGCAGTTTCTTCCCGTTTCCCTTTCACTCTGCCTCTGCTCAACTCCCCTCAACCAACTCCATCCGCTCATTCACCTCAACACGAAAGACGCTCTTCGCAACACCATCAACAACCACTCTAGAAGACTACAAAGAACAATGCCCTCCGTCTTCAGCAAACTCTCCCTCCCATCCTTCTTCTTCCCTTCCGTCCCTTCCGTCCCCCTTCCCACCTCCATAACCATCACCACCCCCAAAATAACCGCCAATCGTCCCCTCCTCTTCGCCCTCGCCCTCCCGCCGCTCTGGTTCCTCCTCACCTCTATTCCAGGCTTCCTCTCCTCCTACCGCACCTACCTCTCCATCGGGCCCGGCGGCATCCCGCACAACATCCTCGGCTTCCTCCTCCAAGCCTGCCTGAAGCCAATCGCGCGCCGCGACCTGCGCGCCGTCCCGCCTCCGTACCACCACCCTGCTGGCAGTGAGGCGCTGGTGATGCAGAGGTATGCGCCGCACGGCCAGACGTCTTTCATCTTCTTGTCTTGCGTGGGAGGTGGTGCTGCTGTTGGCGGGGGGTTGGCGGCGGAGGAGGAGGAGGAGGAGGAGAATACAACAGCAACAACAGCAACAACAGCAACAACAGCAGCAGCCCGGCGCCGAGGCGGCGCGGTTGCCTGTGCGGCAGGGAGAGAGGCCGGTGGTGCCGTGGTTCACGGCGCCGCAGCGGCAGACAAGCATGACGGCGACGGGGGACATGGTCGGGCGCATGCGGGCGTTTGTGCGGGCGGTGGCGGCGGCGAATGCGGAGCTGCTGCGGATCGCGGGGTCGAGGCTTGAGGGAGTTGGGATGGATGCTATTTTCCTGAGGACTGCAGGTGACAGGCAGGTTGGAGAGGGTGTGGAGGGGGAGGAGGTGATGGTGAGAGTGCCGGAGTACATGGGCATGGCGAAGGGGGAGATTGCGCATGTGCATGGCGAGGGCAGCTCGCATGTGACGCTGAGCTTGGTGGATGCAGAGGAGGCGGTTGCGAAGGGCTGGTGAGTTCTGCTGCTGCTGTTGCTTCTGTAATGTGACTGCCGGGATGGAGAAACAGAGGGCTGACGCCGCGACAGGGCCGAGAGACACCCCCTGAGCGGGGTTGGCAAGCTGTTCCCATGGAGCTATGTCATGGTGTATGCGCCACGGGACGATGCTGAGTTTGAGGTGTGGAAGAGTCTGGTTGTGGCTGGGTGTAGATTCGTCAGTGGCGGAAGGAAATCAGTAAGGTTGAGGCGTGATGCTGGTGATCAGAAGTACACTTCCGGACTTAGTTAATGAAGGAGCCTCTGGATGGTAACTGTATGTACTGTATACTTGACACGACATGAAGCGTTCTCAAAAGATGTAGGATTATTGGCGATGGGAGATGAAGAGCAGGGCAAGGTCTCACCACTCAAGCCTGAGGCGATAGAGCCAGATACTAGAAGGATAGCAGTACTGAACGCTGGAAATAAGAAATAAAGTGGTATTACGCTATACTCCCTCCCCCCCAACGACCTAATACTTATACGTGATCGTCTTCGTCCGCACCCACTCCTCCAGCCCTCTCGTCGCGTTAAACCTCCCATAGCCCGACGCCTTGGCACCACCATGCGGCAACGCGCTCTCGTCATGCACCGTCATACTATTGATATGCACGGCGCCTGTCTCAATTTCCTTCGCCAGCCGCAGACCCCTCCTCAGGTCTTCGGTAAACACCGCCGAGCTCAGCCCATACTCGGTATCGTTCGCGATCCGCAGCGCCTCCTCCTCCGTCTCGATCTCATACAGCGACACGGTCGGCCCGAAGCTCTCCGTCTTGTAGATGTCCATCTCCTCCTTGACGCCGCTAATCACCACAGGCCGCATGCGCGTGGGGCTGGCCTCCTGCGCAGCGGCATCGCCGTACAGGAGCGCGGCGCCCTTGCTGAGCGCGTCGTCGATCAGCTTCTTGTTCTTGGCGACGCCAACGCTGTTGATGAGAACGGGGGCATCGGCCTGGCCGCCAAAGATGTTATCGATGGCGGCGACGAGCTTCTTCTCGAACCGGCGCGGACATTCTTGTGCACGATGATGCGCTCGGTCGACATGCAGATCTGGCCCGAGTTGAGGAAGGCGCCGAGCGCGCACTGCACGGCCGCGTTGTCCAGGTTGGCGTCCTCCCACACGATGGCGGGCGCCTTGCCGCCGAGCTCGAGGAGCACCGGTTTCAGGTGCTCGCCGGCCAGCTTACCGATGATGCGGCCGACAAGCGTGCTGCCGGTGAAGTTGATTTTCTTGATGGCCGGGTCGGCAACGAGCATCTGCGTGATGGCCGCAGCGTTGGCGGGCTCGTGAAAGAGAAGGCTGAGGACGCCGTCTGGCAGGCCGGCTTCGTGGAAGACGGAGCAGAGACCCCAGGTCCGCGGGCAGAGCTCAGAGCCTTTGAGGATGGCCGTGTTGCCGGCGGCGATGGGGAAGAGCACGGCGCGGACGCCGAGGATGTAGGGGGCGTTCCTAGCTGGGTCAGCTATAGGCCACAACGGTGATGTTGACGGGGGAGCCTACCAAGGGGCAATAGCAAGGACGACACCGAACGGCTCCCTGAGGATCATGGCACCGGTGTGGGTCCGCAGCGGTGGGGATGCTGCCGTCCAGGGAGACCAGCCGCCCAGCAACGTCAAGCATGAACTCCTTCGAGGCGTTGACGTTGAACTCGGCCCACTGGGGCTGGCAGCCCGTCTCCTCCATCATGTACCGGGCCAGCTCCTCCTTCCTCCTCTCTATGATCTCGGCAGCCTTCAGGAAGATGTCCCGGCGGGTCCGCGGGAGGGTCTTCTTCCATGTTTTGAAGGCCTCCGCGGCGGCGTCTACGGCGGCGCGTACATCGACCTCGGTTGCGCTGGCCGCCGAGTGCACGACCTTGCCTGTCACGGGCGACACGACGTTGAACTTCCTCTCCGGATGGACTTCCTTGCCGTTGATAAAGAAGGGGACCGAAGAGCCCTCAGCGGGGGCGGGGGCGGGAGCGGGTTCAGCCATGTTGGAGAGGGGCGGCGTGGCGAGACGGGAGATCTGCTGTCGAGGGGGGCCTGAGCGGTATCGAGGACCTGGGAGCAGGAAAGGAGACTCGAAACCGCGGGCGAGCAGAGAGATAAAAAGAGAAGCCAGGGCCTCAATGAGCACGAAAGGGGAATGAAGGCTGGCGGTTCGAAATCCGGGATCATTGTCCGATCGGCAAGTGGATTGGAGGGCCCTGCCGCACCCACACGGCATGGCTGCCCAACGTTGTAACGTTGCCCGGCATCACCCGCCGCTGGCTCGGGTCTGAGCCAACAATATGCTCACTTCCCCGAACGACAGCCAAGCTGCCGAAGAGGCCCATCTCTCTCCCTCCCACCCCGCGTCCGAAGAGCAAGTGGTTGATGGAGGGTTTGGAGGGGCAAACGGCCCCATCAGCCGGCGCCTGGTCCCTTGCTTGCAATGCGGGGTTCAGGGGTGGGGAATTGGGATGCGGAGGGGAGACTCGGCATCTGTTGTGTGGCGGGGGTCTTTTGGAGATGACATCTCTCCAACGGTGTCAAGGCCACAGTGGGCTGTCGCGGATCGCAATATCTCCCGTCGACCGGCACGACACTCGCTATGTACGGATCAGCAAGTGAGCTGTCCGCATTATACTCTTCGGTGGCAGAAGAAAGAAACTGCGGTGGCGAAGGGGCGAAATCATCGGACGCTCGTCTCTTGCCCTTGGAGTCGATCAGATACCGACAGGTGTGCCCTGATCTCAGAGCACGTGCTGATGAGTGCTCACGGTATTTTCTGAATATAGGGGTCCAAGGGCCCAGTCTGCCTAAGTGAGGCGGCGGCATGCGGGCGAACAGCCGGCTTGGTCGGAGAAGTCGGTGGATGTGGGGGCCCCGTCGGGATCCAATTGCTGGAGGGTCTGGGAATAAGACGAACCCAGGGGTGCTGATGATGAAACTGTCATCACTTGTCGTGCTCCCCGAGGGTCAGGTGTGCAAAGGCATCACTAGGGTTGACGAAGGGCTGTCGCAAGAGTCGTCAAGGAGGCCTCCTTGTACTCGACTACAGGCGCCACACCGACGGCAACGTCAGCATCAAACGTTATACTGCCGAGCTTCTTGGTCACCCAGCTGGCTCTTTATCCCTACCTTGCTTGCTGCCCGGACGATTGACATCAGTCTCACGCTTCAGCGTGGGCGTCTGTGTGTAGGAGAGGGCCACAGGCGGTTGCTGAGGGGCGCGAAGGGGCCTTTTGCTGAGACGACGGGAAGAAGGCGGCATTGGGGCTATTTTTGCTGCGTCGTACTTTCTGGTACATCTGAGCAGTGATCTCTCCTTCGGGTCGAGGGTGAAGTGAAGGAGAAGAAAGGATGGGTCTCTCCAGGAAGATGGCAGCACCGGAGACTGTTTCCCCACCCACTGGCAGCTGCACAGGGATCTGACACCTGCTCGCCAGGAACCAACCTTAACTCTCGAACGACATAATACGTGAACACCACACACCGTAATGCAGGGCGCAAACATACCTGAGGTAAGGCATCTATCGGCCTTTCCCTTTTGCTATCTCCTCTTCGTCTCCTCTCGGCGGGTGCTCTTCATTATTCTAGTCTGTCTATTTCATTTTTCCGTTTCCGCCGTTCTTTCTTTCTTTTTGCACTTCATACTCGCCTACCCTATACCGCCCACCAAGCCGGCAGAGGACCCGGCCGTCGTCCTCCGGCCACCAACACCCCCTGTTTTCGTTTTTATTCTTTTCTGCATTTTTTTTTTCCTAAGTCCGCATGTGTACCTAGTTGTACTGTGATAGCCTGGCAAAACTTCCATTCTCACCCCCCTCACTCGAGTACACAGCAATTGCCCGCAGTGTCTAACTCTTTCAACACCACCGCAAATTTGACGGCAATGCCTTGTGAGCGCGGCGCCCCGAGTTTTCCTGCGCCGACTGACCTCACGCGCATTGCGGGCTGCCTGCTGGACGACCAGGGGACCAGCGATCAGCACCGCTGATTTCCCATCTGGGCCTCTGATGTGGCTGCCAAGTCTGGCCCCATCTTCTTTGAAGTCACCAACTCCCAAGTGGAGTTGATGGAAGCCGAGGGATAGTCAGCCTTGACCTGACATTACTGTGTAAGGCAATGATCGAAGCGTGGGCCAGACACCATTTTCAAACTCCAGGTTAAATCACAAACTGTCGAAAATGCATGTCCCGGAGCAAAGCGCAGCCAGTCGTGCCTGGATATTCCCTCAGCGGCTTTCCCTCAGCGCCTGCCCCGGCCAGGAGTCCTGGAGACCCAATTCGAAGTGGCTCAGGCGCTGCAGTGGTCGCGCATCGCCTTGCGCACTTTCGGCGTAGAACCTGAAGCCCCGTCCCTTCACCTGATCACCGCTCCCTGACCTTTTTTTTTTTTTTTCTTTTCTTTTTTTAAAACCTAAAACACCTACAAACCTCCCTGGAGCGACAACGACCCGTTCCAGACACAAACTCTCGCCCTACCGTTCCGACACTAGCCACCATGCCATCGGATTGATCTTCACAGAGCTCCCCGAGGTACGAGGCCAACGCTCTTTGCCTCGCTTTGGCTGTTAGGTTCTGTCTCCACAGCATTCACTAGGGGTACCTAGCGATATCGGGCCGCCATGTCCCTCACTGCGTCTTCGCTCGCAAGCGGCCATGGCGCCCAACGTCATCGTCGATGGCACGTCCGGCCTCGATGGGAGTGGCACTCCCCAGTTGCGACCCGCCGCCGGCCCGATCCGCCTTCCCATGCCGTGCGTCACCCCCGGTCAGGTGGCCTTCTCCGCCATGCAGTTTCTCCCGGTGCCCGTTCTTGTCTGGACCGCCTGAAGACCGTTGTGCTGGCCAACGAAGCGATGGGCAAGCTGCTGGGCATGGTGTCCCATGTCACCCGCGAGGCTGATAAAATGGTCTCCGTCATGGACCAGCTCCGCGGCCGCTCCTTGTCCGAGGTTGGGATCGACCTCGTCCAGGATGTTGTTCCAGTTTGGATCGATTGGGACCAGTTCCTCGACCAAGCCGCCGTAGAGTCTGGACGGAGGAGGGCCGGACACGCCACTCGAGAATCACCGTCTTGTGACACATGCAGCTGCTCCTGCTGACGAAACCAACAGCCCCGGCATACCGCCATCAGACGTGGCTGTGGAGGTTCTCATCTCGCCGAAAGGCATCGACAAAAGCATGCTGGATCCGCAACGACGACCAAACTGGGCCGCCATGCAGGTTCATGCCAAGATGATCGTCTCGCCTTGGGACACGGATGAGAACCAAACCTTCTTCACTCTCACTTTCACGGATTCCGGTTCAGCATCGGAGTGTCCGCCCACCAGGCCGAAAAACGATGTCAGCCTAAGCCCACGAGTTGGCACCGAGAAGAGTGCAGCAGCAACCTTCAGCATGCCAAGCTCGCCTGCTTCCAATACGGGTTCAACATCGCCATCATTAAGATTCGACCACCGGGCCGTCTCCCTCTCGCCTACCCCTTTTCCGCCTTGGGACCGCCGCCGCCGTCATCCACATCTCGCGCCCCTTCAGTGCTGCAAAAGATTACCATCATGAAGGACGCACTCCTCGATAAGATCCATACCCCGATTCTCGCCATGTGGAAAGACGGAAGCGTGACCCTTCCCAACCGGGCCGCCCGCAGTCTCTACAGCCGGACCACCGGCAACGGCAAAGAGAACGGGCTTGACTTGCTCTCCTCTTGGGCCATATGGTCAGAGGACTTCAGCCGCCAACTCGACCCAAGCGAGTACCCGATATCAGTTCTGATCCGCACCGAAACCCCCTTTGCCTGCCGCCGCGTCGGGATGCGCGACGCTACTGGCCAGCAGCTGATCTTTGACGTGGAGGGCGCCGCTCTCAGGGATGACGACACGGGCGAGTTCCTCGCCGGCGTCGTCACCTTGAGGGACGTGACGAGGATGACCGAGGAGATCAGTCAGATCAAGGCCGCCGATGAGGAGCGCTTCCGGCTCATCTGTGACACAATGCCGCAGCTTGTCTGGACCACCACCCCCGAAGGCCAACCCGATTTTTACAACAGCAGATGGTACAGCTACACTGGCCTTTCCGAAGAGCAGTCCATGGGTTGGGGTTGGCTGAACCCGTTCCATCCAGACGACATTGCTGAAGCCGAGAGGCGATGGAAACACTCTGTCAAGACTGGCGAGCCGTACATGACCGAGTATCGCTGCCGGAGCAAAGATGGCGAGTGGCGGTGGTTTCTTGGGAGGGCCCTGCCTTTCAGGAACAAGCAGACAGGTGTCATCGAGAAGTGGTTTGGTATGACGCATCTCGATATGGATTCGAAGTACTTGCTAACTCCGACAGGAACCTGCACCGACATTCATGAGAGCATTAAGAGCAAGGTCGAAGCCAAGATGACTCGAGAACAGCTCCTGAGCGTCATTGCCCTCTCGCACATGACCATGTTCACAGTCGACCGCAGCCGCAAGGTTACTATGCTCGAAGGTGCACTGATCTGGAACTCCCAATATGTAACAATGAGTCCAGGTGGTACATTGGCGAGGACGTCTACGAGGTCTTCAACCGACTCAATGCCGAGCTTCCCGAGGGGCAAATGCCGCCTTTCCTGAAGCCGCTCGAGTCCGTCCTCTCTGGTAAGGCCACGGAGGACCTTGAGGAACACGAGATTGGTAGGTAACCACCAGGGACCGCCCATCCGTAAAGGACGGGCCGCTAACGCATCGGCAGATGGGCGTTGGTATCGGACACGAATCCAGCCCATCTTGGGAAGGCGAGCCATGATGAGCGTGCAAAGGATAGTGTGATCGAGGGCGTTATCGGCTTCATCATGGACGTCACGGAGCTCAAAGCCCGCGAAAGAGACATCCAAGCCCAGGCCGAGGAGAAACGTCGGCTCGTTGCCAACGAAGCTGCCGCGAAAGAGGCCAGCAGGTTGAAGAGCCAGTTTCTCGCAAATGTGAGTTGGCGCAGAATGTCACATGCTAACGACACTGACCGCCGGTAGATGTCGCACGAGATTCGCACTCCAATTAGCGGTGTCATCGGCATGGCTGAGCTCCTCTTGGACGCCGAACTCGAGGAGGAGCAGCGGGAGCTTACAGAAAACATCCACCGATCAGCAAACGCCCTCTTGACGGTCATCAATGACATCTTGGATTTCTCTAAGGTCGAGTCCGGCCGCCTCGACATCGAGGAAGTGCAGTTTTCTCTCCCGTCGTCGTCAAGGACGTGATAAAGATGCTCCGCTTTGCTGCCGAGCGCAAGGGACTCGCATTCCATTTCGACTCGCAACCGATATAGAAAACGAGCTCGAAGTCATGGGAGATCCGGGCCGAGTGAGGCAGATTATGACCAACCTGCTCGCAAACAGTATCAAATTCACGAATGACGGCCATGTGAAGTCTCGATTCTGAAAGAGATGGAATCCTCGGAGGTTATTGAGATCAAGTTCGCTGTCGAGGACACAGGCATAGGGATCGACGAAGAGGTTCAAAAGCGGTTATTCCAGCCATTCTACCAAGGCGACGCATCCACCGCGAGACGGTTCGGCGGCACAGGCCTCGGGCTGAGCATCTCAAAAACGCTCTTGCAGCTGATGAAAGGCCGGATAACACTGGAATCAGCCCCGGGCCGCGGTACAACCATCACTTTCTGGATTCCCTTCCGCAAGCCCTCACGATCCCGCTCAACAACCCCAGACAATCCCGGCCCCGTCCCCGACCGCCTCCAATCCGAAACGAGCCTCTCCCGCAGCAACCCCGGCGCTTCTCACAGCCCCTCCTCCGCCCCGGGTTCCCCCAGCGTCATCACAAGCCTGAAAGAACAAGGGCGCTCCGGCTGGCGCAACTCTTCCAACAGCCTCCTCACGATAGTCAAGCCGAGGAGGAATTGCCCTTCTCCGACCGCGCAAACATCCACGTCCTCGTCGTCGAAGACAACGCCATCAACCGACAGTTCGCCCTGCGCTCGATCCGCAAGCTCGGCTTCCAGGTCTCGGCGGTATGGAACGGCAAGGAGGCGCTCGACTACCTCGCTGCGGCCAGCGAGGGCAAGCACGCCAAGCCGGATATCATACTCATGGATGTCCAGATGCCCATCATTGACGGGTACAAGTGCACGCATCGGCTACGGCACCACTTCCCGTACAAGGCGTACGTCGAGGACGTGCCCATCGTGGCGATGACGGCGTCGGCGATTCAGGGCGATAGGGAGAAGTGCAGGCGCGCGGGCATGGATGATTATTTGAGCAAGCCAGTGAAGATTAAGACGCTGGAAAGGATGCTGTGAGGTGGAGCACGCAGGGGCGGGCGGCTTCAGCATCAGGGGGGATGGGTTAACTGCGGTGGTGGCGGAGGGGAGATCGGAGGCGGATCGCAGAGCTCCGGCGCATCGGACTGCTCGGATTCTCATGGAAGTCGGCACCAGCATCATCATCACCGGCATCTGTCTAAGGAGAAGATGATGGAGATTCCAGGGCTTGGGGCGGACGAGCATTTCGAGAGGGCTGAGGCGGGCCAGCATGGGCTGGTCCCGCCGAGGATTCTGAAGATGCATCATACTGTCGATGGCGTCGGGCATCTGCCAGGGTATGTGATGTCCACGATAGCGAACGGGTCGATGGAGGATTTATCCCGTGCGGATGGATGGGGCGAGAAGAGTCTCGTGTTACGGTGGAGGAAAAGAGGGGGGAACGGATATGCAGAACCAGGGTAGTGGGCGGGCGGCAAAGGCACCGGTAGAGAGGAATGCGGCCTTACGGCCGCTGCGCATGGTGTGAGGCGGTAATGCTGGGAGAGTCTGTTCGACAGCGCCTCGAGTTAGGAGAACATAGGATCAGTGGGTTGGGGTCTCTGGCGTCGGGCGCGGTCGTGAGTTGGAAAACATGGAGTTGGTGGGACATTGAGAAGGCTCAATTGAGCATACAGAACTGGCCGGAGTGTATATGGCATGGTCTGGGTATAGTTGGGTAGGTGCATGTTTGGGAGAGTGTAGATGGGACGTACATGCATACATAGCGGGTTCGGTTGTAGGCAACATAAAGGACATTCTGTTGGGTCCGAAGGTTGTTGGTGCAAGAGCCGAGTTGCGCCCTCCAGACACTACTTACCGGCTTACGCCAGGCCTTAAAATCCAGCTTCTTTGACATGTTAATTGCCGAAGAGGGGTCTTGCCGTGTTTGGCGAAATCAGCATGAGACGAGCGGGTTGACCGCGGGGCATGCGAGAACACCGAGATTCAGGTTGCTTGAGAGAAATGACCTTGCTAACACGGTGAGCGATGTCAACCGCCCACAATGGCTTTGCTAAACGGAAGTAGATGCCCAAAAGTCCCGGTAATATATAAGAATTAAGTACAGCAGGCGAAAGAAAACCCTGTGAACCCATGACTAGACTAAGCATTGCATGCATCGCTATGAGAAAATCCAAAAAGCCGCCGGGACGCTAGATGCAAATCGAGAACGTAAGGGAAATGTTGAAGACCGTGATGATAGAGAGTCTGTTGCTGCAAGAAGACGCCGAGGAGAAGAGAGATGTCGTCGCACATGCCAATGCGAATGACACAAGATTCCACCGTTCTCCGCATCACGTCACAGCTGTCACGAGATGAGACTTGCTTCCGGCCGTAGCCGCTCCCTCCCACTCAAGTCTCGTCCTTAAAATGAATCAAGACCACCTCATACTCTCACCCGCTGCCCCTTCCCCAGCGTAAGCTGGCTCAAACTCAGCGTCCTCGCCGCCTTTTTCCTCTTCGTCTCGTCTCTTCCATCCTCGCCCCCATTATCACCACCGCCTCCTTCATCATCATCGTCATCAAGGTCCGGCTTTAATTCCTCGCCAAACGCCCCATAACCCACAATCGGCGTCCCCACCTCCTCCTGGAAATCATCCCCGGTTAGCGCCGCCTGTTTGAATCCGTCTTGGTCTGCACTAGGAGTGAACCCGGTTCGGCGGGTTGCGTCTCCGTGCCCGCGACCTCGTTGTCCGATGCGTCTTCGTCGTTGTCGTCGTCATCTGTCTCGAAGACGGATAACTGTGGCTGCCTTGGCGGCATAGGGGGTGCCGTCTTGGCTGAAGAAGGTGGTAGTGCCACCGTTCCTGGGAGCGGGACTCAGAGGGCGCGCGGACCATGGCAAACATCGTTGTTGAGAGGCTGTTGAGGCGCTCTGAGAGCTTCTGACTTGTGCTTCGAGGGCCTGGCGGGCGGCGCGTTCGGCTTCGAGGTCGGATCGGAGTTGAGCGATTTGCTTGTCCTGTATGGTGGCAGCACTTTCGCGGCCCAGCACAGGCAGGCTCGTGGACCCGCGGATTGTGGGTTGGATGTTAGGTGTGTCGACTTTGGGGAAGGGGATGATGTGTTCGCCGACGGGCCGGGAGTCTTGGGGGAGATGGTGAGGATGGGTGGAGAGAACCCCTGTAACTCCGTTCCCCGACCAATGGGTTCTGAGAACGACTACCGATGTCCGAGGCACTGCCAGGGTAGCTGTGTCCTTGAGAATGGCATTCTCCTTGAAGCCCGGGACTGCGTGGCGGAGCTGGTCGACAACGCGCTCAAGCCGCACCGTGCGAGATTCGACATCACCTAGTCGAGTAGCCATGTCCGCGGCGTGCGTATCTTCGTCCCAACCATCTCCTTCGATAAGAGACCAAAGTTGAAGGGCTGGGAGGCGTCTTGGGCATCTCGACCGCAGGGCTCCCTGGCGCGCTGAGATCCGCAATCACTGTGTCATCGATGTCTTCCTGCCCGTTTGATGATAGAGGCGACATAAAGCCCGGATCATACGACTCACGCCAGTATCGAATCTCATCGCTACGGCGACGGCCAGCACGTCGAACTCCGGCGAAATCTTGTAAACCGGAAAGACTTCGTGAACGCCTCCGCAAGGCGCCGCCGCCGCTGTCGCTCGTGATGGCCCGGCCGATCTCGTTCGGATCTTCGGGCTCGGACCGTCCATCAGCCGGCTGGCGCGGCCTTGTGCGCTTGCCGGCCGCGGAGACAGGCCGGCACCCCATTCCCGGTTAACAAACTGAGGGCGCAGCAAGGCGTGGCCACCCGTAGTAGCAGCACGTCGCCTGCCTCCAGCTGCTGCACCAGCTCCAGATCCGGCCGCCTCGGCTTGCAGTGAGTTTCGAGCGCTCTCGATGGCCATAATGTCGTCAGGCCCGATAGAATGAGACCGTAATGGGCGATCGTACTCGCTGAGAGGAAGCGACGCCGCTCGTCCGGGCGACCTCTGGTTGGGCCGGCCGAGTGCAGTGGGATCCTGGATACATGTGTCAGTTGGAACGGCTAACCGGGGCGATGGACAGGACTGACACTCCGATGTTGCACCGAGCCCAGAGGCCCGGGTTTTGTTTCAGATCCCGCGCCTGGGTCTTGGGTTCCGCCCGCATTCTTATTCCTCCCTCGCCCGAACAACCTCCCTAGCGCAGACCGTAGTGTCGACTTCTTCCTCTGTGGGGCATCCTTGCTCTGGGCCGTCTGTTTGCTGGGGGCCTCGCTTGCAACAGAGTACCTGATGGTGCTTAGAACGGGGTTCGTTGCCCTTCTCGCCGGCGCGAAGCCCTTGCGGGGACACCCGTGACGGCGATACTCGCGCTGGTGAGCTTTTTCGGGACAGGGACCTGTTGGGTGGTGACCGTGATTCCGGGCGGGACACTAACCGCGCCGCGGATGTGATGGGTCCGGGTGAAGCCGCTGGAGCTGTTGGCGGGGGAGTACGGGGGTTGCGGCCGGATCTTATCGAGATCGGTGCGGCTGCCTCCGGAGCCGCCGGCGGATGCCGAGGTACCCGTCGGCCCGAAAAACCAGTTTAAACCCTGTCCATCTTTGTGCTCCGTGCTGCTCTCGGGGTGGTTTCGCGATCACGCGACGTCGGAGCCTGTAGCTCTCTCGGCCCACGCTCAGCGGGCTGCGCAGGCGGCTCATCCGGGGATGTTCCAGGACCTTCCGTTAGCGGCAGAGGCGTCGCGATGCCGGTCCCCGGCATTCGCATTGGGAATTCGTCATCTGCGGTCGTGGAGGCCTTGGTTGACCCGGGTTCCGGATCGGAAATTCGTCATCATCCGCGTTCTGGGGGATCGGTATCGGAGCGGAGATGGTGCCCCGGATGGACTTGTTCCGGGTCTTGGCACGGCCGGCCGTGGAGCCGGACTTCCGGAAGAGACTCGGCATCGTGGTGGCAGGTTCCGGGTAGATAGCGACACGGTATTATGGGGGAAAGGAGAGGAGATCGAGGGAGGATAGACAAAGGCGATTGATAAGGCTGTCGTCCGGTCCAATCCATCTGGGCACCACCAACAACAAAAAAAGAATGGTACGCTGAGTCGCGGCTTTGACCTCCAGCGTGAGTTGCGTGGGTGACCCGGTGAGAAACAAAAAACCCCTTCGACGTCCTACTATTACAGGTCCCGCATGACCAGCGATGCGGCTCCTGTTCCTGCGCCTTGAGCAAGATGGTCCTTGTCACAATGGCAAGTCCTGTGTCGTCGACTGGTTGAAGGGAGGGGCTTGGTTGGCGTTCAAAACTGCTGTGGTACGGAGAAGCCGTGGCTGGGACAGGAAAGAGCGAATATGGGTCAGTGAATGGATGGCAACAAGGAACAGAAAGCTCAGCAAGACGGCAGACCCTGGCCCGCTGCGTCAAGTATCATGCTGGACTCCTGCGACGGTGGTCGACGCGAAGCCGCGAGACGCAAGCCAACAGTGGCAGGATGTCAACAGCACACAGCCCCGCGAGATGGAGAAAGCAGCACCAATGGCGGATATTAATGTCCAACAAGCTGCGCCGGCGAGGAAGCGGACAGGCCCAGGCCGCAAGCATGCAATGCAGGTGCAAGGATGGACAGTCCCTGATGTGACCGTGATGGAGGGGCCGTGAGGGGTGCCCCTTGGGGGTGCGGCAGGGTGGGGACGGGGCGTGAGCCTCGTCTCTTCACGACGGGATTCTGGATGCCCGTGCTGCTTAAAGGGGCAGGACAAGGGTGCTCTCAGGGGAGTCTCAAGGACGATGGCACCTTGGCGATTTCGAGATGGTGATGAAGGGCGTGGACTGACTGTGAACAAGGGCCGACTCGTGCTGACATCGCCGCACCTGGTTCGAAAAGGAACGTTTTGGAGTTCTGCGTCCGGCGTGTGCCTGCAGCTGCATTTGGGCTGGCTGCATTGGCGAGGGGCGGTCTCGGACGGTGAGCGGTTCTGCAGTGCTAGCTCGAATGCCGCGCTCTGGATGGCTGGTCGGGATTTTGTCCACGCCGAGGATGGCGGACTGCGACAATGGATGGCGGAATGGGCTGCCGAGAATGACACCTCACCAGCGCTGTTTCTGATTTTTTGATCATCACGAGGCGTTGGTTTGTCGCTCTCATCCAGAACGCCTTCAGCATTCTGGAGCATTGATGAAATTCCTCTGGCGAGCCTATGCCGCCCTCCTTTATGCCCATCGACGCATTGCGCGTGGGAGACCCCTGTTGCTCCGTTGAATCCTTCTGGGAAGGAGCAGTATCCGCTACCATTCCAGGAGGGCGCTCGCGTGGCCTTTTGGTGCGATTCTGGGACCCCGGTCCTCGTCTGCGCTATGCCCGTTTGGGATGTGGGTGTCTTCTTGTTCGCTCGAAATGGTGCTGTTGAGGGGGAGATCGGTGTCACAAACGGGACGAGGAGAATTTGTATGTCTCAAGACAAGACGGATTGGATATGGCAGTGAGCGTGTACTACGCATTGCGCAGTAGGACCTTCCAAGTCAAACCCCATCAACATGGAAACGCAGGCAAGTACCGAGGAAGGGCCTTCCCTAACAGCCAGCCTCAAGGCATCATCCGACAGAGCGCTTAAAGTTCTGGGAACTGCAACTCTCCCAGAGGAAGGCTCGATCCGTCCCCTTCCACATGTATTGAAACCGATATGGGACAGGGAACAGCGGAAAGTGGACCAGACAGGGCCTTTCGAGCTCCTTCTCGTCGCGAAATCTAGTGAGTTTGATCCGCGCAACGGGATCCGAGAAGTCCGTGGGCATGTTGGGCAATCTTATCGCCGGGGTTGCGCTTTTATGATCTGCCTGTCTTTCCACGGTTTTGAAATCCGGAATCCAGCGCTGAGTGTGGCATCCAATATGAATCACGATTTACACCCAGCCGTGAATGTATCTCCTTCTGCTGAATATCCTCCCTCAAGCACAGACAGGCCGTCACCCGCGTGTCACCAGTTGCGCGCTCCTACCAGCTCCTTGACACGCCATACTCAGGATCGCTTGTCTGCATACCCACACTGAAAACAGCCAAAACTTCTCGCCAACCAGGGACGGATCAAGTCATACCAGTCAGCACCCGCGAGACGGGACGCATGTTGGACTGTGGAGCGCAGACATCAGAAACAGCAAGAGCCAAGGACGACCAACGGCAGGACGACCAATAAAGGCAAGGGAAACAGCTTCCGGTCGCGGCTGTTTATCGAAGCATGCGGGTGCACGCGTCTCTGCATCCAGATTCCGCAAGACACAGACCGCTTCCACAACTGACCTGCCGAAGACGCTACAGGCGATGAAGCCTCGATAGTTTCCAGCATTGAGGTGAGCTGTAACGCACGACCCCACAGTCGTAACCCTTGAATTCCAACCGCGCCAGTCTGCAACACTGCAGTAGCGGATGTGTAACTCAGGCGAGTATCAGCGATGATGAAGTGATGACATAACACGAAGCAATGCTGGCAGCGATCTCACGATGGCTCTGGGAACCGCGTCCTTTTGGTGTTGTCAGTCAAAGGCGATCGTTCAATGGGGTAGGCGAGAGCCGACCCCGCTCTTGGCAGGCTTGAGACTGCTGTCTCCACCGGCAGGGACGCCTGAAACGACAGGGGCCAGGACTCGGCAAAATGGCAGCCATCCGAACTCCGCTGGTTCCAACGTCGCATCGGCTCGAGCAAGCCACCGAGAAGAGATGACAGGCCGCCGAGCAGAGACAGCAAATCGTGTGAAAAGACAATCGCTGTTTCCCCGAACATTTTGAAGTCTGTTTTAGAATCAGCGAACTGCCATTGGGCTGTTCGCGACTCGGCAACTGCCACGGAGAGGCCAGCCGTCCCGCGAGTCTCACGGTCATCTCGACCTGACAAGGAGAACCATGGGGACACCGCCACAAGCTCGCCCGGCGCTCAGGCTAATGCCTTCTCATGAGTGCCCCTACATCGCATTTGTGGTGGTTGAGTGGACATCAACCTTCAGAAAATTACAACACTATCACTACTTATTTTCTCTTATCGAAGTTCACAAGTGTTCGCTTTGATGTGAACTTCATCGCACTGTCGCCGCCTATAGGCAAGAGCAGACCCTCAACCTGCAAGCACCATCTTTGCAATAGACGTTCTGGTGGGCCTACTAGAGAGCTTGGAGCAGATCTTCGTCAGAATAAGTCATCTTGAATCGAACAATGCTCTGGCTAAAATGAAGCAAGTTGGCTAAAGATTGACCGGTTTGTTATGAGTTAATATTTTACAAGTGCTGCCAAAAGTGAATGTGGTTCCATTAGATTCAAGTTATCTTTACTTTTCTACCTTTGGCATAGTTCAGCATTGATGTTGGCCATTGAGCTTCTTTAATATAGCACTTCCGGTCTCTCGTCAGAAATGGGCTCCCACTAGAGAGACAGGTCCATGGAAATGTTTAGCTAATCGTCGAGTTCATCGACGAACTCGAGCATAAAACTCGGCTCTGGACCGTGCTGCAGCTTTGTGGCCCGCTCCAGGCGCCGTAACACCTAGTCCGACTGGCGGAAGGGTGCCTCCATGGGATGCGATGAACAACGGTCCTGAAGCTGATGCAGCAAGGAAGAAGATGATGAGAATGCACGAGCTTGACGGGAGGGGTGCTACCTGAGATGGCAGTCTGACAGGGCTGCCAGTGGGGTGCAAACTACCCCACCTTCGTGCATTGTTGGGGCCCAGTTGGGTGAATTGGGCGCGTCTGGGAACCCTGGAAAAAGACTCCTCGAACATAGTCCATCTTCCATGGGTTTTCCAGACCAATCCCGCTGTTATTCGGGCCGGATCTAATGCATTGACATGGCGGTCAACCTTCATTTTTTTTGTCACCTGTTGTGCTCCCGTCATCCCGGCGATCCACTCGCTTCAGGCTTCCTTCACCAGCGAGGCCAGGTCCGGGTACCGGAGATCCGCGTGCTCTTCCAGAAACTCCATCCAGTCCTTCAGGAATTGCTGCCTCTACGCGAAACAACACAGCCGCGAGTCAGCTAATTCGATACCAAGGTCTCGAGACACTTACTTCTTCACAGTCTCGGAGTCTCCGATCACCGTCAATGATCGCTTAGGTCTCGTCATGGCCACTATATCCTTGTATTAGTACACTATCTCCCACTATTATGCGCCAACAGGGACGGGAAGGGATACTACTGCGAGGCATTGCCCGCGATAACCGAACAACCGCATAACTCAGGGAGGTAAAATAGAAACACTCACCGTTCAGCCGCCGCTTCTCGCCCAGGAACCCGACCTCGCCGTCCGGGTTGCTCCGGACCAGGCTGACTATAACTGCCTCCTTCTCGCGGCCCTGGAACCCGTCCACGCTGCCAAGCTCAATGCCGGGGAATGTCTTTCAGCGGGGCCAGATAGCAAGCTTGGTTCATCCCAACTTCTCGTCAGTCGCATGTCATGCAAATTTTGAGCAGGGGCCCGACCCCAACCCGCGGCATGAATGTCATCCCGCCAGAGAGCTCTAGGTTTTATGCATGTGAAAACCATCCGGGGCAAGGGCTAACACACCTGCGCATTATACGGCGTCACTACCGCGATATCCTCGGGCTTGACCCCGGCGTCCACCAGGCTCCCTCACATGCTGCCGCACCAGCGCCGCCTCCATCTCGTTACTCTTACTGTCCCCGTAGAGGCTGCTCTGCTCAGTTTCTTGCCGCCGCCTACATCTTGCTCGTCCTCGTTCTTCTCCGGGAAATCCCCTCCTTGCGTGTCGATGAAGATGAGCGGCTCCCTCGTGTCGTCCGTGTCCTCCACCTCGTAGGGCAAGTCCTTCAGCAGCCTGGCCCTGACCGCCTCCGCGGCGACCAGCTTGCCCTCGTACAGCTCGTCGGACGGGAACCGCATGATATCCTCGTGCATGCGGTACTGCGTCGTGAGCATCCTCTTGATGGACGGGCCGTGTAGCTTCAGCAGCCTGTCAAACAGCGTCGTCTCCAGCGTAGCTCCTTTCACAACCCCTTCCTTGCCGACCTCCTCCCCTTTCACCTTGCTGCCCTTACTCTTCGAATTGAGTGACTTGATAGTAGGCGGCAACTGCAAATGATCCCCGCACAAATCGCCTTCTCCGCCGCCAGCAGCGGCACCCAGCACTGCCCTCGAGCGCCTGGCTGGCCTCGTCGATGATCACCACGTCAAACTGCTCACCCCGCAGCTGGAACCCGCCGGCCCCGTGCAGTGTCGCAAGCACCACCTTGCTCCCTTGGACAAGACTGCTCACGCACCGCCGTTCCCGCTCGCGGTACTCCTTGCGCAGCTCCTTCAAGTCGGCATAGATGGCTTTCCGCTCCCGCCCGCTGCGCGTCTTGCGGATGGAAGCTTGCTTGGCGTCCATCTCGGCGCGGACGTCTTTGACGATGGCGCCTGCTTCTGAGGTGCGAGTGAGCACGTCGAGCGAGTGGTTGAGGACAGAGGGGAGGAGGCGAGCAGGGTGGCCCAGCCGGATAAGGGGGATTTTGTGCGGGGCGAGGCGCTCGACGATGTTGTCGACAGAGATGTTGGAGGGCCGCAGACGAGGATGCGCTGGTTGCGGGCGAGGAGTTGGAGAATCAGTTCGATTAAAGTGTGGTTTTACCGGTCTGGGGAGGATTAAGCATCTGTACCAGTAAGAGAGAGAGAAGAGAGAACACGAAGACTCACGCCTGGTGGCCCATGGATGAGGCAATCTCTTTGATGCCAGCGCAAACCGGATGGCATCCTTCTGGCTGTCGTTGAGCGTCGGATCAATCCACGCGATCTCTCCCACCTCCGGGTCTTTTGTAAGATCCGCCGCAACGGGGGCCGGCGACGACAGCCCAAACAACCCTGATGAACGGCGTGTACTCCGCTTCGCTCATCTTCTGCAGCCTCTCCATCGTGGCGTTCATCCTGCCAACCGCCGTCAGTCTTCCTCCCCCATCTGCTCCTGAATATCAAACTCACCTCCGGAAAGTAATATCATCCGCCACCTTCACAATCCATACCCTCTTCTCCCCCGCCAACGCATCCCCCTCCTCCCTCCTTTCCCTCCTCAACCGCGACCCCCAAACTGCCCCCCCCACTCTCGTAACAACCCCCTTCACCCCCTTCCCCTCCAACTCCTTCACCTCCCTCTCCGAGCACTCGCCGTAGGCTGCTCCGCCACGAGCACGATATCCCCCGTCCTGATGCCGTGCTCGGCAGCTCCGCTCCATTTGCACTACTTGCACTTGCACCCCCACCACCACCCTTTGCGGTGGCGGGATCAGGCCCCAACTCGAGGACGGTTTTCCCACCCAACCCCGTGCGCTGCGCATGACGGTCAGGTTTGTCAGCGCGACGCCTGCGCGCTGCAGCGCGGCGGGGGAGTGCAGGGAGACGAGGGCGGAGGACTCAGCGATCTCGGCGGCGAGCTCGGCGGCGAGAGGGAGAGCTGCGTAGTGGCGAAGAGGGGATGTCGATTGCCATTTTAGGGAATATCGTGTCCTGATTGTTTTGGGGAGGATGGGGTTTGGTGGTATTTGTGTGAGATGGAGTTGGTGAAAGAGGGTTGGTTGTGTGTGTGGGTTGAGATGGGAGGCTCGAAGTGGGACAGCGAGGGAGGGAAATGAGGTTGGGTGTGAGGTTTCGAGAAAAGCTGCAAACACACCTGTTGAGACGACAAACTAAATGCGTTCTATGATGTGGCGTTGTCATTCGCCTTTCTCGTTTAAGTTTCCGCTTGGACTATCATTATTCGTACATCATAGCAGGCTACCGCCTAATCCCTTCCGACATTGTCACCTACCCGAGTCAACGCCGCCTTGATGCTAAACAAGTATATGCAACTTTTCCCACACTCCTACAGCTTTTGCGGGCCCCCCACACCCTACAACAACAACCTACAGTGGATTACTCTGCACCGCTAATATCACAATCAGCGACGCCAGCGTCACAGCAAACGCGATGAACGACACCAGCAGATGGTCC
Organism: Achaetomiella virescens; assembly: GCA_031001845.1. Taxonomy (NCBI): domain Eukaryota; kingdom Fungi; phylum Ascomycota; class Sordariomycetes; order Sordariales; family Chaetomiaceae; genus Achaetomiella; species Achaetomiella virescens. Next base: position 140,809 of record JARNGD010000030.1, read on the forward strand.
CCCTGCTCGCCGGGAACTTGCCCTTGATCACCCAGTACTGCCCCTGCAAGTACCTGTTATACCCCCAGCAGCATATCAGTATACTAACCGCAAGGAACGTGGTCCCGAGCGGCTTGCCCAGGTGGCGCAGTTTCTGCGCATGCTCCACGTCCCGTCGTCGGTCAGCGATGTGTTGAGCCTGAACAGCTGGGTGATGGCGATGCCGATCGAGGCAAACGCCAGCGACGTCCGAAGCCAGGCAAGGGGTCCGTTCTAGAGACGTCAGCCCCCTATCGCCGAAACAAAATCAGTGTCGACCCACCCAACGCCAAATGATCCCTCGCCACGCTGCCCTTATTCTCTAGCTCGATGCTCTTGAAATACCTCAGCCTCCTCTTCCACGCCGGCTCGTCCTGCTTGTGCCTCTCCCCCTGCTGCTGCTCATCCCCCTCCCCGTCCCCTCCCCCTTGCCCCGACGACGTCTGCCCACCCGAAGCCTTCCTCCGAGTCGACCTGCGCCGCGCGACGGGGCTGATCTCCGCTGTGGCCTGGTAGTTCAAGCTGCGCTGCCGTTCCGGCGGCGTGCCCACCACGCCGCCATGGCCACTTGCGCTGGTGCCGACGAGGTCTTCTGGGGGGATCGCGGAGCCGGAGGGGTCGCTGGATCTGCGGCGGGAGGAAGGGCCGAGGAGAGGTTGTAACCTGGGGCTTACATCCGCGGAGGTGGCGTCGAGTGATTCGCTCGTTCGCGGCGCCCTAAGGGGATGCAAGTCTGTCAGCCTTTTTTCCTTTTTTTTTTTTCTGTTTGGGGTTGTGGGGGGTCGCTGGGGGTGGGATGCGGTGGGCAGGTGAGAGGGTGGCGTGTACGAACAGTTCCGCCAAAGATGTTATTCATCGAGGGACCAAAGATGGCCTCGGCAAGGCGCGCCATACCGGCTGCAGTCTGCCCGTCCATCTGTGTCTCTTGTCTCGCAGACGTGGGGCGATTGATCTTGGATCTCGACGCGCAAAAGCCAGCAAGCGAGGTAGGTGTGGAGAAGGGGACGAGTTCAGGACCCTGGCCTCAGACGACGGCCCCGTAACGGCCGAGATGCGACGAGGGTTCAACAGACGGGAACTGACCTCGGAATTTCCCGAATGCGGTCCTTGGACGACTTGCGCCGCGACAGCGTCGCGGTCGGGGACAGAGGCGCGGGCGAGGTGGCATTTTTGGACATGGTTGCTATGTCTTCTTCAGCTGCTTTCGGGCTCGCTACCCGAGCGCTCGGTGGGTGCAGCGAGGCGTTCGTTATCGACGGTGTCGGTGGCGTCAGGGCGCGTGCAGATTGCGACGCGGAGGCAAGGGTTTGGAGGATGCATTCCAGACGATGGCCAGAGCATGGCTGGAACTCCAACAAGCTGGTCGAGATAAGGACGAGCGGCATCGGCTATTACCTTGACGGCTCTCGGAGCTCATGCCTTGCTGCACGTCATGAGCCCGTGGCTTGTGAGCTCGGGTGGAGCAGCCGCCCAGCGAATCGCTGACTTTCCTTGACATAGGTGGGACAAAAGGAATGGCGCTTATTGGTCCACGGTGCCAGACTTCCACTGCTGGGCCGACCAACTGCAAGCGCCGATCTTCAGTGCGTTCAACACTGAGTAAAGACTGTCAGGCAAAAGAGGGAAAGTTAGATAGGGTACGCGTGGTTATGCAATACCCTCTCCGATTTATCTGACCCCCTCTTTTTACTTTCCCTTTTTTCTTTCTTAATTCTTTTTTCGACGTTTCCTGACTTATGGTTGGTGATCCGTATCCAGGTGCCAGGTTTGCCCAAACCGACCCTCCAACACAACACCACCCCGCGGCCCCACTTCTTCCGGACAACCACCAAGCCTGATCTCCGTGATGCCACTGCGAGATGTCCACAGTAAACTCCGTTGGGAACCACAGCGAACTGAGACAGGCACCCCCATCAGGCAACTAGCCACGACGCCGCTTGCGTATGTCCTGGTTCCCCGTGTGTAAATGAGAACTCCGAACATCCGGAGGGTTCAGTGTCAGGTTGACGTCGCCGTTAAGCCCATTAACTCCGAGGTGACAGCTTCAAGTCTTGGGGTATAAATTAGGAGTCGTTGGAGGCGGCTGAGGAGGTTCAACAGCAGCCATTGGCCGCAATCTCATCACAACCCAAGAAACTCCAATTGAAAACGCTCAGCAATCACCATGGGCCACACAATCCAAGGGAAGCAAGTGGGCAACATCGGCTTCGGCCTCATGGTAGGTTCCCTAATTGCCCTTCCCCCCTCCATCCTCACCATGCCCTCACTTCTAACACCCATCCAGGTCTCACTTGGCGCCCTACACCCCTCCCGGAATCCCAAACGCTTGCCACCATCCGCGCCGCCGTCGAGAGCGGCTGCACCTACCTGAACGCGGCGAGTTCTACGGCCCGCCCGACAACAACTCCCTCACCCTCTCCTCAACAAATACTTCGCCCAGTACCCCGAGGACCGCGACAAGGTCCTGCTCAACATCAAGGGCTGCGTCAACGTCGCCAAGTTAGTGCCCAACGGCTCCCCGGAAGGGGTGAAAACCAGCGTGGAGAACTGCGTCCGCATGATTGGGGGAAGGGCAGGATCGACCAGTTCGAGCCGGCGCGGAAGGATGGGCGTGGATATTGAGGTTACCGTTGCTGCGTTGCAAGAGGAGGTGGAGAAGGGGAAACATTGGCGGGATTGCGCTGAGCGAGGTCAGCGCGGCCACGATTCGCAGGGCGGCCAAGGTTGCGAGGATCGAGGCGGTCGAGGTCGAGCTGTCGCTGTGGAGTACTGACCCGCTGGAGAATGGGGTGGTGCAGGCTTGTGCGGAGTTGGGGATCCCCGTTATTGCGTACTGTAAGGAAAACCCGGCTGTCGAGATTGTGTTTTTGACGAAAGGATGCTGACCGTTTTATCAGCGCCCCTCGGCAGGGGAATGCTCACTGGCCAGATCAAGTCCCCCGACGACCTCCCCGAGGGCGACATGCGCCGCAACTACCCGCGCTTCCAGCCCGACGCGTTCGAGGTGAACCTACGGCTTGTCCGGGAGGTTGAGAAGCTGGCCGCCAGGAAAGGATGCACGCCAGCGCAGGTAGCCATCGGCTGGGTGGTGGCGCTGGGGAGGAGACCGGGCATGCCCAAGATCATTCCCATCCCGGGTGCTTCGACCCCGGAGAGGGTGAGGGAGAATGCGGTCGAAGTTGAGCTGACCGATGAGGATATGGCCGAGCTGGACAGGATCTTGAGGGAGTTTGCGCCGGCCGGGACGCGCTACCCTGAGCACGGGATGCAGGCGCTGGACACGAGTACATAACAGGCAGGTAGATGAATTTGACGAGTGACCGATGCACTGCAAAGGGGCTGAGGATGGAGACCGTGTTCCGGGAATTGCGATACTGTAGATGTTGGCATGTAAAATGAGCTGGCATACAGTGTCAGTAGCTAGCAGATTGACTGTCAGCATTGTGGGGTGCAGCTTATCTGCACCTTTTCGGACTACTTGCCGAGCTGCTGCTCCAAGCTTAAATCGACAACGCATCCGCGGTCTGATCTCGACAGCGCCACGTGACGGCCATACAACGTTTTACGCGGTATTACCGGGACTCCGCCCACAACTTCTCCGCGATTCCGCACCCGCGCGTCCCGTCGCGACACTTCCCGCTCCTGCCCAACCTTGCGCATCAACGTCAGCGACACCACGAACCTACCACGCTCCACCTACTTTCGCGCCTGTCGCCGACACCAAAACATTCCACGCAACTCAAGATGGGCCAGTGGGTAGACTGGTCCAAGACCCGCGGTCCAAGGACTACCGCGGCTCCGGGTCCTTCGCGACATTCCTCATCATCGGGCGTACGTTCGTGCTCTCTCCCCACACGTTCTTCCTCTCTGCGAACTAACCAACCCTCTTTTACGCCGTCCACAGCCGTCTGCTTCTTCCTGGGTATCCTCTTCGCCTCGTTCCCCTACGACTTCCCGCTGCTGTGGACGTCGGACCCGATCCCGCCGTCCTTCCTCGACCACCTGGAGCAGCACCTGCGCGTGATGCACCAGTCGCCGCCTGATCGCGCGCATGCTGCACATCATCGTCTTCGTCGGCTTCCTCGGCTTCTTCGTCAAGCTCGTCCCCCGAGCGAGGCCAACGTGCTCTTTGACGGCGGCAGCCTGATGCTGTACGTGATCGGGCGGGCGTGTACATCACAAAACATAGTCAAGGGAATGAGGGCGGTGAGCCAGCCGGGCGGCTTGCCGCGGCGATGATCAGGGGAGGGAGGACGGTGCATCAGGGGCCGATTACCGGGGAGGTGTGTTGGGGAAGAGATAGTTTGAGGGTGTTGAGCGCGAGCCATGTGATCTTGGCGCTGGTCCTGGTCGGATCTTGGTGCTCCAGCGGGCCAGTGGTATGCCGAGAGGAAGGAGAGGATATGTAGCTAAGGTGGAGGCGCCGAGGCGGAGAGGATGGCTGCGGCTGCGGCAGGGAAAAGAGGTTGTAGGTGTGTTTTGGTTGGACGACGGTGGCCAAGGTTGGTGAGGTTTGGATAGGAATTTGGGAGAATCGTAACTGTATGTGGAGTGGTATATTGAAATTCGTTCATCACTTGGTGTGGCAACATGCGGTCACGCTCACAGCTGCAGCATGCTTAGCGAGTGTGGTTGGCTTTCAACCAGGGCCTGTGCGGGTATGTTGTGCCTGGCGGTAGTGACGAGTTTCTAGGATGCAAGGTGTGCCTACTGCAATGTCAATGCTCGGTATTCAGAAGCATGGAATGAATTAGGAGACGTCAACGTCTTGTTGAGATTACAATATATACATGGTGAAAGACGAAAGGTAAAAGGTTGGCATCCAATACCAGGGTATATCTCTCCCCCCATCCTCCTGGGCCCCTAGGTATGAATGTCGATGCCGAGATGAAACCAATGGCTCTGCCTTCATTGAACCAACCAAACGCCGTGCCACTCCAGAGCTCCCGTATCTATGCGGATCAAATGATTTAAACAAATCGTGAAGAAAACCACCACCGCCCTGGCCATCACCCCAGGGGCTCATCCGCGCCATCAAGGAGCTAACCTCCTCCATCGGCATCGGCGGTGACCCATACCCGCCGTCCTGTGGTTGGACGTACGACTCTCCCCTCGCCACGCCGCCGAGATCCGCCCTGTCCAGCATCTGCGTGAACGTGGTCACGTTGCTGTACCGCCGCTCCATGTTGCCCTCGGGTGACCTGTCGGGAGTGATAGTCGGGTCCGCAAACACGTGATGCTCACCGAGCTGGGCTCGCGGTTCTGCCGCGGCGTCTGCGGCATGAGCCCGCTGTCGTGGTTGATGTAAGGCATGTCGACGAAGGTCGACTGCCGAAATGAGAAGGCTCAAGTTGCCGTAGCCGCCGTAAGCGATCCCGTTCTGCTGTTCCTGGTTCCGTGGGGCAGACATCCCGCGGAGTCCGGGGAGTTCACGGAGGAATCAATGACTGCTCCTGTGACGGAGCCGGGATCGTCCCTGGACTGGCGTTGAGCCCGCGTAAAATCGGTTCGTATGGCCGTGTTTTCGGCCATGATGGGTTTACTGATGTAATCGCCGAAGGAGAGCTGGAGCGTGAGAGCTTGGAGGGCTGCCGGACTCGCTCCTTTCTTCTTCTTCAGGAGGATGATCGCGAGCACGATGAGGCCGATGAGGCCGATGACCCCCGCAACCACACCACCGCGACGGCTGCGACTGATGGACCGCTGCCCGATTCGCTGGGTTGCTCGGATGCGCCGGTTGTGGTGGCCGGGTTCTCGACCGGGTTCGTAGCATCTGCTGTCGGGCTTGTCCCGGTCCTGGTAGTGGCGCTCGTTCGGGGCCGCGGGTGCTCGTAGGGCCCAGCTTCACTGTGTTCGTTTGTATCGGTACCACGTTCTGGTTCTCATCCATGATGCACGCATTGTTTCGGCAGGAGTACCCAAATGGGCAACAACTGTCTCCGCAGCGTGCCAAGGTGCCCCCGAGAGCGGTCGTCTTGATGACGGCGTCGGGGTTCTTCTCGCCATCCTGAAGCGACAAGTCACACGGAGTGGCTCGATTCGCTGACAGTCGCCACCGCTTGGGCAGCAGAGGAGAGTCGTATTGCCGGCCAGGGCGATACATCTTTGACCTGGTGGACAGCAGAAATAGTCGGGGAAGTTGGCGTTGTTGCACAGTTTGAAATCGTCGTAGCAGGAGGACTGCCGCGCAAAGACTCGCTCATGGGGACTGCGGACGCCGCCCGTGTGTACGGCAGCAAGTGAAGCTGCCCAGAGCGCAAATCCGCGTCTGCGCATCGCGTGTGGAGTCAGCCTGCGTTCTTGGGTAGCTGGAGGCTGGTGTAGACCAGGCGAAGAAGGCGCCGTTGTCTAGTTATCTCAACCGCTCAATGATGTCGAGAACAATGGGATCCGTGGGTTGGGTCGAGCCGCAAAACAAAAGGACATGGGGGGGGGGGGGGGGTTCAGGCAGGGCAAGCGTATTCACACAAAGCCCCCCTTGTTGTTCTTGTCGTTTGGCAGTGAATGAGTCGTTGTTAGCCACACCAGGAATACTGCAAAGGAGGAAATGAAGAGGGCGACATGAGTCCAAAACTGACAAGAGCCTGGTGCGAGAAAGGAAGAACAAGAGGCGAGAGACCAGGCGCTTGCCATGGAGGTATATCGAGACGCCATCAGACACTTGCCACCAAATCCTGCTGATGGGAGATGACGCATCCACATAATGGCTGGCCCTGGCAGAAACGAAACGCAGGGTCCAGGGAATTGGTCAAAGAAGACACCACGTTCAACCCGTGGTCGGCTGGTCATCATCTGGTGGAGCGGTGGACGGCGGATTCATCAAAGCTCCGGCAGATCGACTGGCCGGCGATGGTCGCGGGCCATGCCGACGATTCCATGGTCATGCCAAATTTGCCGAAACACACCGACCATCCCTGGCTGTCAGTGGCTGTCGGGTTGGGCGATGACCAGATGCTAAAAAGCCGAGCGAATTCCACGAGAGCGTCGTCGATATTGGAGCTCCTGGGATGTGGGCGCAATTGGGCGAGAAGCCCACCCCAACAAGGGGCAAAGACACAACCTGGTCCACGGGTTGCCGTGGTGCATTGTTCGCTGTTTGAAAGAATTTGGTTCCGCGCCGATGACAGGTCAATTCGAAGCGCCCGTGGTCTTTCTGATAGACCAGATGATCCTTGCAGCGGCACGAGTGGTGAGAGAGAAATTTTTGAAGTCCGAGCTCATCAAGACGTTTGGAGAAGGGTCGCTCTGGGTCGCGACCGCGCGTCTGATTGGCTGGCGAAGCTGTAACTTCTATTTTCAGCTCAGCGGTTGGATGAGGTTTGGCCGCCAGATCTAGTGGCCCGTGCTTCGTTTCCCCTGTGCACGTGCCACGAAACTTCCCCGTTGCACTGCCCACTTTTTGCCGCTGGAACTCAGTGCAGCGCTTTGTTGTCAGCCCTTGCAGTCAACGATCGAGACGGAGGCGGCCGGCGATGCCCAACCCGCCATATTTCTCGGCCATAAGAGGGCTCATTTGATCGTCTGGCAATTGCAGACTGCGGAAGGCCGGCCGCGGAACTCGCCTCGTCTTGCCACGTAGAACACGTACCCAGCGTGGCTTGGGCCGCGCCTTGGGTGGGTGGCCGACTCTCGATGCTCCCTCAAGCATGAACCAACGATGGACACTCTCACCGAGACCAACGGTGCATATTAGAGGGAGCCAAAGTGTGAGGGCGGTGACTGGTTCGGTGAAATGGCAAATATCTTGAAAGCCGAGACAGGCGGCCCTCTCTCCGGCCGTTGGACAGTCAGCGGCTGTGCCTTCAGAGCGTGCACGGAAACATGGCAAGGCAGTCAGTCCTGTTTCACACCTCAGTCGAAACGGCCCTGTGGCCGAGGCCAGGAAGGGCATTTTTTTGGTAGTAAGCTCAACCTTGTAGGCCGACCGCGGATTGTCGACATGGAAATGTCCTCTCCAAGAATGTCTAAGAATGGGCCGTCTTTGAGGTCCGAGAATCGTGTAAGAAGAGCATCTTCCACCCGATTTGAGGTCGTCAACTACTGGCTGGGAAACCACCAACGACCAGCGTCTAACAAGCATTGAACAAGCCGCCCGCGCTGGCTCACGGTTGACTCGTGCGCTTCGCTGTCGTGCTCTCGAACACCCTTTGGCCACAACACCAGAAACCTGCGCTAGAATGCCACCATCCTGATTCTCTAACCACAGCATTCCCGAGTTACACAAAACAAGGTGAGTTCGTATTCTGACACACTCTTGCGCTTCTGGAAGACAACGCTCACCCAAGGGCACGTTGCACCATTGCGCACGAGCGGCCTAACGCATCGTCGCCGCTTGGATTTCACTTTGAGCATCTTGTGGCCGCTTCCCAGTGATTGTGGTGTAAGGCAGGTTCCAGGTTAGGCAGGTGAGAGAGTGTAACGCTGGTGGTGTGACAAAGTGATAGCCGATCCAACCAACACTGTTAGGTCACTTCACTCTCGAACTGCTGTCCAGCCAGGGTTCCTCAAACCGGCCAGCTTGAACCCGGGGAAGACGGTTATTCCTCGCATGTTGGAACCGCATGGGCCAGTGAGCCCGGCGTCGCATTTCCCAGGGGGGATGGAGAGCAGGGCTTCCCATTGTTGGAGGTTGAGAATGTCGAGAAATGTCGAGGGCTTCTCAAGCAAAGATGTGGATCGAGTGTTACAATTCAGGGCAGCAAAGAGAACATTGATCAGAGTCATTTTATTCTTCAATTTCAGCCTTATCCAGGCGGGTATATGCCAAAGTAGTATACACACTGCTCATCCCATCTCGCTCGTTTCAGACCCACATCCCCTATCACACTCCAGTGTCAATCCCAGAGCCATCATACCATGGTATCGCGAGACCCAGAACCCAAAACTCCACATCATGCATGCTTCTCAACCCTGTATATAGACCGGGGAGGTATCAGGAGTAAACCAAAAGGAAAAAATGAGGGAAGAAAGAAAACTTGGAGCAAAGCTCCTGACAGCCCAGTCCAAAGACCGCCAGACGCCCGCTCCCTGTCACCCCAATCCCTCCACCACCAACCCTCCATCCATCATCCAGTGTCGTCGTGGTCCAGAAAAGCTTCACTCAGAACCCAGCTCTCTCCCTCCACCACACAAAACATGCCTCGCGGCAACGTCTAGCAGCCCGAGTCGACGAGAGAACGTAATGTGTTGTAAACAGATGGGGAAAAAAAAAAGAAAAAGAAAAAAAAAAGAAGCTTCAAGCTGGAGTAAAAGAGAAAACGCTAGGCCATCCCAACATAGCAGCGCAGTTTCACCATGCAGATGAAGAACACGCCTCTTCTTCAACTGAGCCAGCCAGCGTTGAAGTCTCATCGGCTTGGTTGTTGACATTCAAATAAGCAAGTAATCCCAACCCTTCATCTGCATGACATCCCCCAGTGGATAAACTGCTGCTGCTGCTGAGCCGGCTGTTGCTGCTGTTGCTGCTCGGCCGCCGTCTGCGCCGGCGGCGATGGCAACGCGGCGGCAGCCGGAGCCGCAGCGGGCGCGTCGTTCTGCGCCCAGACCTCTCTCAGCAGGCACGCGCGGCCAAAGCTGCCAAAGCTGGCCAGCTCGCCCAGCTGCGCGGCGCGGTCCTCAAAGAAGGTGCGGAACGACGACGACGCCAGGCTGACGCTCCCGCCCACCAGATACACCCACGCGAGCGAGCGATCGAAGCCGTTGGTGGTCGGCCCGCTCGGGATTTGCTGCAGCGTCGCCGTCAGCTCTCCCACCAGCCCGATGCAGCTCGCCTGCGCGGGCGAGAAGCCGGGCACCAGGCTGCAGAGGTAGATGCGCGCGGCGAGGCGGAAGGCGGCCGTGATGTTCTTGCTCAGCTGTTTAGGGCTGAGCGTGTCGTTGGCGTTGGAAGGGCAAAACGGGCACGCCCTCGCCGATCTCGGTCAAACTGATCTGGTCACCCAGCACGTGCACGTGCTGGCACAGCGTGATGTCGTCCATGCCGTCCTTCTTGAGCGCCTCGAGGCACGCGATCTCTGAGATGAGGTACATGACGCGGTCCTCGCAGCCCCATGAGCTCGCGGAGCCCGAGGGAGGGGTTGGCCGGCGAGAGGTGCTTCTCGCGGTAGGTATGGGCAAAGGTCGGCGCGCGGCCCTGCATCGTCGCGCCGAGGATGTCGATCCACGCGGCAAGCGTCATGTTGAAGGGGGCTTGTGTGAGGGGCTCGTTGGGGTCGGACACGAGGCGGGGGAGGTCGAGTTTCTGGACGAGCGAGATCACGGCCTGGAAGTGCTGGTGCCAGGGGATGTCTGGGGCGCGTCGTCGAAGCGGCCGACGGCGCATTGGAAGAAGATGACGCCGAGCGCGGCCTCGAGAATTTGGTGGTGGTTCTCGTCCTTGTTGAGCGCGTCGCAGAGCGCCGAGATGGTCGCGTACCGGTGCCGCATGATGTCGCCGTCGATTTCGTCGCCCTGCAGGCCATCGCGGCCTTGTAGTGCTGCGCCGATGCTAAGGCAGCAGTGGAGGTAGGCCTTGTTATTTTGCAGCGCGGGCAGGATGAGGTCGGAGCTGACGGATCCGTGCTGGGTTCGACTCGAGGATGGGGAAGATGGTCGGCAGCACAAACTGGATGAAGTGATCCAGCAACCGCTGGTCGCCTTCGTCGAGCTCGATTGCGACTTGCCGAGACCCATGGATGGCCCGTTGGAGAAGTCGAAGAAGTTCACGTTGAGCGTCTCCTCGGTCAGGACTCCCTCGCTCCGTCCGATACACCTGCTCCGTCCATTCGCCTTCCAGAGGGAACTGAGGACAGGACGGTGCCCGGCGGAGGAGACGGCGTAGGTGCTGAAGGTTGATACTGTCGACTCGCGAAGCGTCGGGACGTCGTTGATGAACATCTGCCTCTCGGTCTTGACGTCGACCTCGTAGGGCGAGTATGGCGAGAACATGAACTGGGGTGCATCCCTGGTGTGAAAGGCCGAACTCTTGTGAGGTCTGCGGACTGTTGAAGTTGAAGCCAAAGTGCGAGTCGATGGAGGCCGACCGGGCGCGGTCGAGGGGGTCGGAGAAGGTCGCTGATGTGGGCAGAGTGCGACAGGCCTGGGGGTGAGCCGACCGAGGTCTGTATGGTGTGGGCATGTGTAGGACTTCTCCGACAACTTCTTGCGCTTAATATCATCTTGATGTCGTCCTTGTGCTTTCTCCGCGCATCGTTGTTGCTCCACCACATCGGTCGCTTGTATTCGCAAACCAGGCCGAGGTGCTTGCACGCTGTGCACATCGGTGAGCCCTCGTCGCACTTTTTCCTCCTTAGCCTGCATGTGTAGCAACCTTCACCACAGCCGGTGTTAGTGTCCAAAACAGGCAAGGAGCTGGGAGCGGGTGACGAACCTGTCCTCGAGCGGCGATGCATCTGTGTCTTCTGCTTGGAGTTGGCATTGGCACCGGCCTTGGGGGCCGACTTGGCCTTGGTCGTTGTCGTCCTCGCCGTCGTGGTCGTGGCGGCCATCTTGACTTGCGATGCCTTCAAGTGGTTCCCTTGGTGGCTGGGGGGTGGTGTTGACATTTGTATGCTCTGTGCCTCCAGTGGGGGTAGACCAGGGGTAAGGGGGGGTGTTGGCCGCCCAAGGGGGGTGTGAGCCTGGAGCAAAGCGGGAGGGCAAGTGAGCCGGGGGCCTTTCGCTCCTGGTCAATGTCCAGGTGCCCAAGGGGGAGAATTCGAGTTCGGGAGAAGGGGGGCCTTGTCCTGGCAGTGATGCTCCCAACCCTCCAAGCACTTCTCCAGAACTCAAATCGTCGCTGGGACTATTAAATTACTGAACGGTCGTGAATGAATGAATGACTGGATCTGAGCAAGTCCTGCTTGCGTCGCTGGAATCTGAATAGTGGATAACCGGGTCAATATCGATCTGGTTGGATGGCGCACGTAAAGTGTAATTAAAGAAGAGAGAGGGAGTGAGTGAGAGTATGTGGACTGGACTGGACTGGACTGGACTGGACGACACCTGGATCCCCAACTTCGTTTCTCCTGGCCTGCTCAGGGAGAAGAGAAACATTTGGGCAAGCTGTGAACTGGGCAAATTCTTATATCCTAGCCAGCACCAGACTATCTGCCCACCCAAGTCTGGAGCGATTTGCTGTTTCTATTTTTGAACATTGTGGGCTAAATGACTTCTTTGCTGTATTTGGGCCATTTTGGGATATTTGCCCACTTGTTCCCATAGTGCGTGCATGTGCGTCCGTGGCTTGCTGGGGAGAGGTTGGTGCCTCTGTGTGCGCTCGCACTGGGAGGAAGGACAGGGGGCTGGGGGGCTGCGCTTATTGGTGCCAATCAACGAGGTGGCGGCCACTCGGCACGTCTCTCTCCTCGGAAAGGCAAGCCAACATGGAGAGAGTGAGAGGCAGCAGGAGGGTGACATTGGTGGCATCGGTCTGCACACCATCCAAGTCGACCGCCGGGGACGGAGCGAGGTGGCTGCAAGGATCAGAGCCTGTCGAGGGACTCAACAGGCAGCTCATGCAATGTCGAGGACGACGCGGCCATCTGGTCATTGGCTCGGGGGCCAGGCCCGCCTGCAGAGCTCGCGATGGAGACGGTGACCCGAGATGCCATCCCGCAAGGCCGCCTAAACTCACTTTGGAAGCCCGGCCGCCACCGACGACAGAACAGGCCGAGGACTCTGTCGATCTTTGAGTATGATAGCACCGGATCAGACGGCCGCCAGCTGGAGAGACGGGAGAAGATCCTGAGCTGTTGAAAGAAAGACTCATCCAATACCGGCCCAGCGACTGTACGGCCTTCGATACTTGCATGTTGAGCGCAGAAGTCTCCCGGGACCGAAGACCAAGTCCCCGAAGAGGCATGGCAAAGGCTGGCCAATGGGCTTGATTATCCCCTCACCAATGCCAAGCTTGGCCCAGATCGTCAAGCCGGAGCTGCATGTCCTCCGCACCGACCATGCGATGCCCACGACAGAGACACAGTATCCGCTGAGAAAGTGGGTACCGGCTAGCTTTGAGAGAGGGGTTCCCAGAGAAAGCTGTACGTGCCTCAATGATATGGCACAGCGTGGGTCGTCAACCTGCTAGCCCCAAGCGCAGTGGACTGTGGCAGCTTCAACGAGGACCACGGCTCTGTAGGCGTGTAATCTCCCGTCGGATAGCGACCGACCAGCGATGAGGGGGTTCCTCGCTCACGATCTGCGTTCAACTCTGGAATCAATGGTATGCTTTTTGATGTCATTGTTCCCGCGTGACTCGATATCAGCAGCGAAGCTCTGTCGTCGGCTTTCCTTTTTGAAGCGAGTCAAATGCCTCAAATTCGACCATCTCGCAAATCATCAGTGTTCTTCTGTCCGTCAGGCATGGATTGGCCGCCTCGCAAGCCAGTCGCCGTGTCTGGACAGCCTGAGCTGCTGTGGCTGGCCGGGGAGCAACCGAATTGCAGGCCCTCTACAGCGCTGTGGTAGGGCAGAGCGGAAGATGGGCCGGTTCATGGTCTGACAGGCACAGCCAGGGATCGGGGGACGGGTGACAAGAGGGCAGAAGGAAGCAGCAAGTCTTCACTCATGCTCGGGAGTTACCGCTGGTACCTGGAGCATGCGAAGAATCTGCGCAACCCTTCCATGATGCTTGCGTGCTGGCTGGGGCGCGGCGTAGCATTCGCGGACATGGCGGAACCTCGGGTGCGAGGCAAGCAAAGAGCAAAAAAGCGAAAAGTGCGGTTCACGACGGTGATTTGATGGAGTGCGGTCAGGCAGTGTGACGGCAAATCGCTCGTGCATGAGTGGCATGCGGCCCGAGGGGCGGCAGCCAGCCCGGATTGGCTCGCACATCAGATCAGCCAGGGTCTGCTGCGCTAGTGGAAGATGCTCTGGCCAATGCGCGGGAAGAGACAGGGGTATTTGAGATGGACATGGATCAGGGCCTATGGCCCTTGTCTAATGATTGCCATTCAACCCACCCTGAGCGCGGAGTCCAGCCTTGGCATCCAACTTGGCTCTGCGGGATGAGAGGCACGGGCGGGAAGCCTTGCCTGGGACAGGAGGTGCTGTCCGGTTGTTTGCTGCTGATAACGTCTAATGGTAGACTCAAGCTTTTCGCCTGACCATCGTCTGGCTGTGTAAGTGGGCGTCCGCATTCAACATCCTTCCTTGGACCCACTCAGCGTTCGAACTCTGAAATATGTTGGAGGCGCTCTGGGGCTGGAGAGACCTGAGGGGTGTCCACTCCAACAGAATCGCTGAACTTCTTGATTTGGCGGTGGCTTTATACAGATACATTCATCGTTCTGGAAGTCAACAAGTTCCAGGCCTGGAGTGCCTTCACCACCACCACAAAACAAGTTTCATGGTCAATGCTAGGTGTGATGGTAAGCCATGAGGGGTTGGTCGGGACTGACCAAGGAAGTGGGCTAATTAGCCGCCGACTGTCTGTATGGGATATTTTAGCTCCACGACGCATCAACGGCGTGATGGAATTAGCCCACTTGCAGCCCGGGCTAATTATTCCCAACAGCACACGAGTTGTGCGACAGGCAAACAGTGGTTCGGCTATTTTTATTTTGCCCATCATCCGATTTCGGCCAAATTAGCCTACATCGCCGGGTCTGAGAAGGCTGACTGGGTTAATTAGCTCCCAGGACTCCAGGTTCGGTTTTTTGTCAAAGGCCCAACTCGCACGGTGCAAACCTCGACTAACGTTACCCGGAGATCCAAGCTCACCGACTCGCCAAGTTCGGCAGAGCCATAAGTTAGACCGGTGGGCATTGTTGCACAAATTCCTCGTTCAAAGTGAGAAGGAATTTGTCACAACCCTTGCTGTCTCTCACCATCCCCTCACCCATTCTCAACATCGGCACCACGGCTAAAAGAGAGGAAAGCCCGATGGCGGCGCCGGCGGGATTTTATCGATCTGAGCTCGGATAGCACGCCGGGAAGAGAAACGATTCTTGCGCGGCGCTAACATAGATGACTCTTGAAGAAGGTGAGAAGCGGAAGTTAAGTTGCTCGAGCATTGGCTTCAAGTTCATCCTCTTGGACCCAGTCCTGTGGGGATCTCATTACCCCTTGTTTCTTCTTATCGAAGGCGAGGGAGGACGGCCCGTTATTTTTTATCTTGCCGAGTCTGCCGAACGGGACCACGACGGTGAGTTACTATTTTCTTGGTATTGATGATTGAGAGACGAGACTGTTCTGTTGCCTTGAGACTCGGGCATTTCGCAATCCCTCCGATGACTGGAGAGGTTGGAATGGCGGGATCTCATGGCCAAGAACTCATGCAAATCAGGGGTGTGAATCTACCAGTATCCCACCAGACTCACCATCGCCTCTCTTTGCGGGTGATTGAGCGGGACGACGGGAAATAACCCTGCTCGCTCCCCATACCGCAGATCATCATGAGAGCGAACCCTAGCTTTCCTCGCCATTCAGGCTCGTGCCTTATCTTGGCATTGACAAGTTGCAAGCTGAAGAGACCCTGAACCCTGCTGAAGACCGCCTGCACCGCTGTGAGTGGCCGGATGGGCTCGAGACGAGCAAGTTCTGGGCTGGTGGTTCACCTGATTACGGTAGCCGTGGCAACTGACTCCTCATCGTTCCAGAACTTGGCTTTTCTGAGCAACAGATGCTCTCTTACAGTTTGTGTTAGTGCTCCCTTTCCCCATTCGGAACTGCGTTCAATTGGTGGATCTCACTCCCAACGAACCCTCATCAGAACTTTCTCACAACAGGGATCCCCTCAAGTAAAGGAAAGAACCTTGAAGACCCACTCGGCGATACACCAATGCACATCGTCCCCGATAGCTTCCGTGACGGGGATCATGGATCATGGATCACACCTAATAGATCAGAGAACGCGAGAATGGGGACGTCCGCGTGGCAGGGGACGGGAGATGTCTCGATTGAGTGCTGTCGGTTGGAGATGTGATGAAGGAGATTAAAAATGGCCCGAAACCGTGATGATATCACATCCCTCCATCCTTCAGAACCCACGTTTCTCGTTTCTCACTTCCTTTTTCAAACAATGCGTTTGTGATGGCGCAATCGGAGCGACTCAGCACACGTGCTACTCTCACCCCACGCACACACCAGCCGCCTGCCATTCGACCTTCTTACGGAACAGGGGTCCACGATTGGCGGTGCGACGCTGCGAACTCTAGCCTCCTCCTCAGCTGACCACTCACATACCAAGTTCAGCACTTCGGCAGCATTTGTTGCGATATCGAGCCGGCCATTGCTACCACCAAAATCCACACCACCACTACTGGAGGAGACTTGGTTGGGGCTGGGCCTCTCTGTGGTCGCAGGCCCTAAAAGTCATGTGAATGGTTTGGAGATGGGAAGAGGCATTTTTCACAATGGAATTCAACCCGAACAGGTCTGTGTGAAGAAGTGGATATCACCAAGGGGAGACGGAACAAACTCGATGCAGAATGGTTCAACCTTAGGAGCAAGGCTATCGTCGGGTTTGTGTGGTATTCCGGGTGACGGCAGGATGTTGGCTCGGATCACGGGTACATACTCCTTTCTCCCATCCCTCTCTCCATCAGAGTGCAACAGCGGTGACGTCCGACGACAATGCCGTTCTCCTCTCAGCTAGCAGGTTGCTGGGCATCAAGCCGTGGAGTCTTCCAGGATGGCGCCATCTCAAACCGGTCAGGAGGACGAGAGATGCATGTGAGCGCCGAAGGGGACAAGTGCAGGTTCTCAAGCAGCGACTCGGGATGCAGAGAGCCGTCGAGGAGATGTCCCTCACAACCCGAGGACCCCGACCGTTGACCGCTGCCGCCCCACCCCAGGATGAGATGTAGTGGATGCTCATCACTGTGTGCGGAAATAGCACAGACAGGTTTTTTGATTCACTTTCCAAGTGCAGAGCGAAGCATCCCAGGACCACGGAATGGAGGCGGTCACAGCTCTGCGGGCAGCCGTAAATCGGGAATGCAACTGCACCATGTTACCCCTGAGAATCATCATCATACGAGGGCTGTTGTGAGACAGAGCAGGAAGCCGGCACGTAATGTGCAACCCAATCGCAGGCCCGGAAGACACAAAGAATTCTCTCGAAGCGCGCTTCTGGAGCACAAAGAAGTCGGTGTGTTCACTTGTCCCACGTGGTAGAATCCTTGAGGGTAACTCGACAGGTGCCCCCCACCCCCCCTCCCCCCACCTTGCACGAACAAAGTCCAATTCAAGAACGTCGACTAGCCAGGTTTTGTTGAGAGGGGTTTATCGTTCCTTCATCCTGCGGAGAGACAGGAGATGCCGTGTAAGTCGGCTTACTGCTCCGGTTCGGCCGGTTGAGAAAAAGCTCGTGGAGCGAACAGCGACGCAGATGCAGAGCGGAAGTGCTTGCATGGAGATGGTGAGGAGCATCATGAAGATCCGGAGGCGGGGCATGAGATCCAGGATGCTCAACTGCAGCAGGATCTTGGTTTGCTGGATCTGGGACCTAGCTCGCAATTTGCTTTCGGATCGGAGGACCTGCTTTCTCTGTGCAAGGGAGCGGCTTGAACCGTCACCTGATAATGTGGTCTCCCGTTGGCCTTCCGAGACCTGTTCTTTCACCGCCAGCGAAGGATGGTGACGACGCCGGAGCTGAGCTTCACCGCAGCGCTCGCCTCGTGGCCATCGGGGTCTCTATAACCAACAAACGTTTGTTGTATCCCAGCCGTGCGGATTATGGCATGTTGACACCCATCATGTGCCTCCTCGTGGGGTGGTCATGTTTGCCCTCGCCCCAGCTGGAGACGTTGAGACAGGATGGGCGGGGTAGGTCGGCCAAGAAGCGGCCTGCATGAGCAAGCATGGGATGCCGGCTGAGTGCATTCAACTCCGCACGACGAAGAGCCTCTGTTGGCGAGAAGGCCGGAACCTAACTCGATGAGGAAGAACCCCAACGTCAGCCGGACCGTCCCTTGGCAACCGCAACTTCCGCATCGGATAATCGCCGTGGTAGCTGCCGATCAAAATTCTCATCGACCCCCAAATTGAATCTTGATTCGGTGGCTGATCCATCACTAAACCAATTGGGCTTCTGACAGACCCGGGACCACCCCCGAGGAATATTGAATTAGGGCCACAGCACGCGAGGGGATTCAAGGTGGAACTTGAAGGGCCGTTTCGGTCTGGAGAAGTGTGAGGGGCCGAAGGCAGGTCTCGGACGGTGCGACATGAGGAAGTGCCGGTCTCAGACACCGCCCAGAAGGAGGCCGAGACTCGAACTGCCTCTCTGCCCGACACGCTACTGCTGACGACGGTTCTTCCACGATTCCGGCTCCCTCCGAGGCCTCGCATTGGGTCGCGCGCAAAACCGTTTCAAGCTCAGCGGTTGCTGTTCGGGTTGCTTGAGAAGGTAGTGCCGTGCCGCAGTTTCGGCCTGATCATTGGAGGCAAGACAAGAGCGGGTAGGTCGCTAACTGGCGAGCCATCGCTCGCACTCTGGAACTCGCAAGAACCCTGCCGAGAAAATGCAAAATCGGGCAGCTTGAACAATGCAGGCGAGTTTCGTGAAAGATCGGCTTGCCAGGGTCTCCTGGCTCCTTCCCGCCCACTCCTGGAGGTCCTTGGTCTGTTCTGTTCGGGACTAGCGAGTGTTTTCAGGCGCTTAGACCGTCTATTTTTTTGAACCAATTTCAGATGGACAGACCAATCAGACGAGAGCGCCGTCCGATAATGGCAAGCACGGCATAATTTTCAGCCCAATGGGAGCCACAGGCGGCCCTCTTTCTCCGAATCCCTGCAGGCTTGGCACCAAGCACCTATCGAAGGCCCCCACTTGCCACCACTGCTCTCCCGCATGCTCCCACCACTCCCACCACTCCCACCAGTTGCACCTGCATCTCGAGTCTCGCATGGATGTAATGCAGCAGCGCGGGCCACTCCCCTGCTGCCTGCCCAACCAGCCCTCGAATTTCGGCCGGCTTACCGCTCGCCCTGCTTTAACTCGGTGGTTCTCGCACGTCCTTAGCACACCCACTGCTATAATTATACTACCCTGGGCAGGTGCTGGGGCAACTGGGCAGCCACAATGGTTGCGAATGGCAGGCGCAGCTGGGGGAAGATTCTGCAAGTGCCGGCACGAGTGTTAGCGAACACCTCCCGCTCGCTGTGGCCGCTGCGAGGACAGGCCAGCGAAGTGACCGACCCCCGACTGACTGGGTCTGCGAGCCAGCATCTACCAAGCAACGGTGTCCCGTTCTGCTCTGCTCTTCTGCCTCATCCCTTCCAATATCACACATATTGGTACTCGAGCCCGCCATCACACACTCTCTCACAGGGGTCCCCTCTCACATCCTGCTGTTTCGTTTCCCTTTACCGTTCCGAGCCATAGCAGTCTGTCCGCACTCGGCGTTGTGCCCGTGTGCGAGATCGTCACATCAGATTGTGACTTGCAGCGCAGCCGTTTCCTTCACACTCTCATCCCGGCGCTTGCGCGTGTCTCCCGACATCGCGGCCCACTGCCATACTCCGCAGTCCTCCGTACATAACCTCCTGTAGGCGCCCGGCCGCTGCCCCCACCCTCTGGTTTCCCTCCTCCTGGTTTGGCTCTCGGCAATACGGTTGAGCGGGCATGCGAAGCTGGCCTCGTCCTGGCTGCTCAACGTGGCGGTATTGTCGGTCAATAAAGCGTACACGATCTGAAGAACAATTGTCGACTGTGGGTAGAGTAGAGGGCGCCGGCAACGGCAGCAACGACCACCTTCCCTGACTGGGATCATATATCATTATCATGGTAGGCGCCCTCAAGGATGTTCAGGGAGAACTCTCCCACTAACCAGAATGGCACAGGCGCAAGTACAATATGCCGCGCTGGAGTGGCCACACCAAGAAATGCTGGAGAAGTCAAGAGGGCGGGATGTGTTCTTCGCGGCGTCGAGGGTGAAGAGCAGGCCGTACTCGGTCTACACCGAGTTCATGGAGTCGGACACCGAGATCGAGCAGGGCGACGACGACCCGGACGAATCCGAGGTGTACAGCGAGTTTGGGGACTTGGACGGCGTGGATGACGGTGACTGCTCCCCTCGCATCAGCATCGGTTCGGTACGTACGGCCCCTGAATCGCAACGGTGGAGGTAGCTCAGGGGTGGGATACTCATCGGGACGCAGTCCGGACAGCCCAGCTTCACGACGCTCTCGACATACGACGACATCCAGACCCCGAGGTCGTCGCCCCAGCGCTCCTTTGCGTTCGAATATGAGTCGAAGCAGCAGGTCGAGGGGCCAAGGGGGCCGCACCTGTTCCGCAGCTCCATGTCCTCGGCACAATCGATCGAGCTTCAGCATGCGCTCTCTCTTTCGCCAATTACTCCGATAGACGCGCACATGATGGACTTCCATCTTCAGGACGTCCATCTTACCACGCTGCCCAAGAAGAAGCGCAACACGGGCCCGTTCGAGTTCACTGACGAAGAGCTCGACACGTCGAACCTGGCTGATTGGACCCCAGAAATGGTGGCCCAACAGATGCTTAATGCTGGCGTGGAGCTCAGCGCCGCGGAGCGGTTTGTCGAGAACGACATCAATGGCGCCATCCTGGTCACGCTCAAGTTCGAGGATCTGAAAGAGCTTGGGATCACCTCTTTCGGGGTGAGAACCACGGTCTGGGAGGAGATCCACAAAATGAGGAACCTCAAGCGGCCGGAGCCCATGCCAGAGACGCCATCGAGGACGAGCCGGACAAGGCAGTGAAGAGGGAGGTGCGAGGGAAGGAGAGCAGTGCCAGCAGCCACAAGCGCAGGCCGCGGCTGAAGGTCAACGATGTCATCACTCCGCTCGAGTCGGTGTCCATCGTGGGAATCGAGCAGGTCCTGCCGAAGCCCCACAACTGCTCCAAGGGCGAAAAGTGCTCCAAGTGGAAGCGCAACCAGCGGTTGATGGAGGCCTTCAAGAAGGACCACCCTTTTATCCACGACAACGGCATCATCATGATCGCGGGCGACCCGGGAACCCGGAGACGGCCGAGGCGATCGTGCCCAGCGGCGACTCCTCATTCCGCCCTGTGTCGGATGCCGTCCCGTCTGTGGTGGCTTCTTCGGATGTCCTGGGGCCGGGAGCCCTGCCGCCGCTCCAGTATCTTCAAGAAGCCACGCTTCGCAACATCCAGACAAGGGATCCTCAGGAGAACGTCCGGCAGTTCCTTGACTTCCACCGTCCGCACCTCAACGCCTCCAGCGAGGTTCCTCCTACGCCTCCGTTTGAGATCATCCCCCAGACTCAAAAAGCTCCCCATGCTGGTCTGCGAAGCCTCCCAAAGCTCTCTATCCCATCGCAACCGGCGGCCGCGATTCCTCGGGGCGAACCGCAGTCGGCCCAGCCCCGATCGGCGCGCCCGATCTCCAAGGTCATCCCTTCGTTCCGGGAATTGACTCCTACGGAGGATGAGGCTACCCCGACTGCGCCATACCGGTTCGGCACTCCCTTCTCCGAGATGGATGTGCCGGTCACGGTGACCGAGATTCCGCAACCCTCCCGCGATTTCTCGCAATCCGTACCGCCAGACATGAACTACCGACACAATCCAGCTCCTCCCCGCTCTATGTCGCGCAACACCATCCGCCGGCCTTCCTTCCCCGTCATGCCAGCTCTCGACGAGAACTCCATTGTCACCCCCATCACCGCCACCCAGCAACACCCCAAGCGCACCTTCTCTCAGCGCGTCAACCAGCGCCCTCTCCAAGCCCCTCCGCGCGTGCAATACCCATGGTCGCAGACCGAGCGCCCAACTCTCGAAAAGGCCGTCCCTCCCCTGCCCAGTTCCATCGCCGCCGCAATCCCCGGCACCATGGCCTCCTCCTCCTCCACCACCTCCATCACTGCCACCACCACTACCGCTGCCCCTAGCGCCAAGGGCGTCAAAACAGTCAACATCGGCGGCCGCCTCTCCCCTATCTCAGACACGCCCCAGCTCGACATGACCGGCGGCAGCGCCATCTCCTACCAGGGGCTGATGCGCAAGCGCAAGACAAAGATGCTGCGCCACGAGTGGCACGAGCACTTCTTTACCCTCCGCGGCACGCGCCTGACGATGCACAAGGACGCGGCCACCGCGGCCAGCAAGACGCTGGAGTATATCGATATCGACGACTACGCGATTGCGTGCAGCGGCATGGCAAGCACGAGCAAGCTCAACGCGGCGTTCAGGGCGCTGCATGTGCGGCGCGGGAGCGAGGACTCGGCGGGGAAGAAGGGGGATGTCGGGGGGTTTAGCTTCCAGCTGATTCCGCAGCAGGAGACGGACGGGAAGGGGGGCATGAAGTTGAGGAAGAGGGAGAGCGCGATGACTGGGGAGGGAGTTCTGTGGGAGGGTTAGTGGGCAGCGCTGCGCTGCCGCCGATTGACGGCGCGGTGAACGGCACGGGGAAGACGCACCATTTTGCGGTGAAGAGCAGGGATGAGAGGATTGATTGGATGAGGGAGCTGATGCTGGCGAAGGCGAGGAAGCAGAAGGGGGAGGGCTTTGAGGTGAGCGTGAATGGGAATATGATTTAGAGGTAGGCAGGAGTGAAGAGGGCTTTGTTTTGGGGGGCGGGGCGGGGTTGGGGGGAGAGACGACTGACTGACTGACTGATGATGGTTGGGTACATTCTTTTTTGGCATCTCCCTTGTTGCTTGGATTTTGGTTTCCTCATGTCCGTTTCGTTGTTTCCTTTGTTGACCCTCTCGGGGTGGCTCGCGATGATACCTAGTTTGCGTTTTTCACTTCCGCATCCCTCCTTCTCGTTTCTCCCCCTGCTTTTTCTTCTTCACTTACGACATTCTTGGATATCCTCGGTATCCCGCATGACCTGGCGTGTCTTGGCGTTTGAACCCTGAGCTGCGGTGCGATATGAGGTCTAGATGAAAAATTGATATATGGCAACATATTGGACCACGCTCGTTTGGAGGACGATGGGACATGGTTGGAAGGAAAGGATGAGTCTTGGAGTTAGTTTAACTGATAATGAAAAGCATGTGATTGCATTTACCTGTCTGGATGGGGCGAACGTCTCTGGTGCTTAGTGTTGTTGTTTCTCGATCATGCAACATTTTGAGGTGTTCTTGGTTTCATCTCTGGGTTCCAGAGCCGTGTTGCGAGCTGATTGTACATAAGCCCTACACTTCAGCAGGCAACTATGATCTCAGTAGTTTCACAGCTTTGAGTTGCGTTATCATGAGCTTCCAGCAACAGGCTACAAGCTCAAAGCACGAGCACGTTGCGACCACATAGGATGATCGCGCG
Source organism: Achaetomiella virescens (assembly GCA_031001845.1). Lineage (NCBI taxonomy): Eukaryota > Fungi > Ascomycota > Sordariomycetes > Sordariales > Chaetomiaceae > Achaetomiella > Achaetomiella virescens. The sequence goes on from JARNGD010000030.1 coordinate 164,024, forward strand.
GACACGGAGAGAGCAGAGCTAGTATACTTTACAGCAAACACCCGCTACAAGCAGGAAGAAGATCAAACGCCTAAGAAAGCCTAAGATCTGTATATGTGTTGTAGACATTACTACGACGCTTAGCTCCTTTTTTTTTTTTAAAAAAAAAAAAAAACAATAATAGAAAACGGACGGTGAAGCAGAGCACTTTCAATCACTCAGAGACCGAGACTTACCACTTTCATCTTCGTAGCTTCTTGTAGTGTGACAGTGACATGACGGCTGCTCTGTATGCAACTGTCCTGCCACAGCGAGCGAAGAAAAAGAGAAACTTGCTTGAGCAGCTTGATGTTCTGCCTCGCACGTAACCGAGTCTATTTTGTACAGGTTTACATCTAGCCCCAAACCCAGGAACGGCAAATGGGCCTTTTCGCCCTTCCCAGGTCATATTATACAACACCCTGCCCATCATTTCTTTCCCTACACGAACCTCACGCCGCCGCCGTCGCAGTGCCCGAGGCGCCGGCCCGTCTGCCGACATCTCCAGACGCTGGATGTTGGCCTCCTTGAGCACCAGGTCCCAGTTGATCTTCTTCCACCATTTCGGTGGCATAGCCAAACTTGCCACGGTCGGGCTGGCCGAGGCCAAAGCCATAGTCCCACAGCCAGACGTGCTCCCACGTGTTGATGCAGAGGATGGGGTGCATGTCGATGCCGCCGGGGGCGAAGTTGGCGCGCTTACTGGCGGCCAGGTTGCTGGCGTCGCGCTTGCCGGCGCCGTACGCGGCGTGGGCATTGTACTGCCTGCCGGTCTCGATGGCGGCCTCGTTGGTCGCGCCTGCAGACGTGTTCATGTCGACGTCCTGGCGGCGCCAGTGCGCGGCCGGGTACGGGGAGCCCGCGCCGTACGTGGTCAGCACCTTGAAGGCCGGGGTCAGGCCCTGGATGTTGGTCTTGACCAGCCACACGAAGCCCGGGCCGAACATGCTGGCGGCCGTGTAGATCATCTCCTCGCGGAGCGTCTCGATGGAGCCGAACGACTTCTCGAGGTGGCCGCGCAGGACCTCGGGCATCTGGACGGGGGTCGGCGAGAGGTTTTGAAGAAGAAATGGTTGTTGTGGATCATGCTGGCGTAGTTGAAGGTCACGGCCTCGGCGGGCTCGCGGGCAGTGCGGAGGAGGATCTCCTTGACATGCTTGGATTCATATTCGCCGCCTGAACGTAGTCTGTTAGTTTGGAGCCCGTGTTAAACCGACAAGCAGGTCCCCGGAGAAGCAATCGAGGAAGAGCAGAGAGAGACATGCCTGCCACAATGCCGTTCAACTTCTCAAGGCAGTGTGTCTGGTACTGGTGCCACGCGATGTTGAAGGCGGCTGGGGACAGGAAGCCGGGGATGCCGTTCTGCGAGGCCTCGTTATGCTTGTTGTATTCGAGCATGGCGATCGAGTGCATCGTCCTTGACCGGGCGCACAGTGGCAGCAGGGGCGACGCCGCCGTCGTCGCCGGCGTGAGGCGCGGCCTCAGCGGTATCCTTAACCTCGGGCGCATCATGGTGTCTGTGTGGGAGTGGTGAGGTCCAAGGATGGGGAGAAGAGCGGCCTTGTCACTCCTGTCACTCCCTTCTCTGGGTGCTTATCGGTCGGAAGCGAGGGCTTGGAGGTTGCGTCGTGCCGGCCTCGTCGTCGCCGCTTTTTTCCCGGAAACTCGCGCCTGGAACTTTTTTGGTGCAGCAGCAGGAGGTTCTTGATGCCTAACAATTGAGGCAGGACTCAAGACGATCAGCGCTTCGCTGATAACCCTAACCCTGTTCTTATTTGTTCCACCGACTCTCTGGTCAGCGCGTGAATGTTTCAACCCGAGCTGGGATTAAGACCAAACCAGAGCTCTGGTGATAAGCGATGTTGATTTCTTTTCAGTGGACATGTTTCCCGTTCTGTGGTGCAATGTCTTGTGCAGGAGATTAACTTTGTGTCTCTGCGTCTGAGAACTGAAGACGTTGAGACAACACGCGGTTTCTGTTGTCTGATGGTCACCAAGCTGCTAGAACCAAAAATTCGAGTTCTCCAATTCGCTGCAGATGCGCGGTATCTCGACCAACACCTAACGCCATCCGAAATGCAGACCGGACTATGAGCGTAGCACAGACGGACCTCCCCACGGGTACCAGGCCAACCCCTCCCACAGATATACATGCGATATAAAACAAGATATAATTCAACAATGCTCCATCCCATGCATGCTCTCAGAGATCATGCTCCACCATGCCCAATAGATCGAGCTCCGTCCGCACCATCCTCTCAAACTCCTCCCTGTCGATTCCCGACGCCCGCGACAGCATGAACAGGCTCCTAATGCTCCGCGAGATGTGCTGCTTCACGCCAAACTCAGCCTGCTGGCGGCTCTCGGCGACCTCTTCTAGCTTGGCGACGGTCTGAGATCCGTTGGAGCTCGCGCTCGAGGCTGGCCGCGGGTGGACAAGCTCCCAAGCCTTCTCCTCACGTTCTTGCCGGGATGAGCGGCCCGAATAGGAACTATCCAGCGTCTGGCTGCCGGATGTCCGCTCGATCGTCTCCCCGTCGACCCGTGTGGGCTCTGGCTTTGCTAGGCCCAGAGGCGTAGTAAGCGGTTCGAAATGCTCGGCGTGCTCAGCTAGGTGGGCCTCCTCGTCCGGGTCATGGTTATCCATGGCTGGCTGGACTGAATCGTACTGGGCAAAGTACGCATCCTCGGCCTCGGCAGATTGGCTCCGTTGAATCTCAGGTTGAGCCGGCTGCGTCTGAGCAATGCTCCGGGGGGGGAGCGGTTCACAGCCGGGGTCCTACGGAGAGTCGCATCGTACGAGCCCAATTAGTCGTCATCGTCGTCTCGTCTGGTCAGCAACAGGCTGCGGCCCCCAAGCACTGCTTGTGTTGCCTGCAACTTGGTTGCCGTTGGCGCCGAGTTGCTGCTTGCCTGTTGGTTTCATGGCATTGAACGCCTTGTTGGCTTCTTCGATGTTCGAGAACCCGGCAAAGGCGCTGAGCGAGGAGTCGGCGACCCCAACCTCGCCAACGCGCCATCCGTCACCTCCGCCGTCGGGATCGCCTGTGCAGTACACCAGGCGGAAGAACAGAGACTGCTCCTTGAGGACGATCATGGCTTGCAGCGTCTCCTGGTCGATTCTCTTGTATCTGTGTCGACATCGTGATCCCAGTCCACCTCGATTTCTCCGGACACCGGGTGAGGGTCGAGGTTGCCGCTCTGGGCAATGCTCGTCAGGTGTGGGACCTTTGCGGCTGGTACGTCAGGAGTCGAATCCATGGTTCTGTGCTGGCGGACGACAAGAGCTGCACGCGTTGCCGGAGGATTGGCGAAAGATATGGCAGGACTGTGGTGGGAGGCTCTGTCGAGGCAGCTGCGCCGGACAAGGCTGAGAGCACCGGCGTCACTCTGCTTCTGACGTCTGGCGGGGCGATATCGGCGTATGCATGGCGAGGGCCATGGCGAAGCAAGACGAAACAAGGGCGAGGAAAGGGCGGGTGCTTGCAAGAGCCGGTCCTGTTCTCCTTCAGGAAGGGACGAGGATATCCTGTGCGAAGAGAAATAAATAGGCGGGAAGGAGAGGTGGCGGAACAGAGGTAAATCGGCCTGGCTCTGAGTTCAGGCGACAGCAAGCCGATCACATGCGCCTTGTGATCGAAGCTTAAGGTCACTCAGCCCTCTTTGCCCGTACCTGGTCAAGCGATGACGTTGAGGACAAGGTCTGATCACAGCAAGCCGAGCGACGGTAGAGGAGGAAGAAAAGGGAAAGGAAAAATTCAAACGCTTGTCTGCTCCATGGCGAGGAACCCGGCGAGCAATGTTATAACTGCTGCTGGACATGCCCTGACCTGGAACGTTGCCCCAGGACCCCGCGTCAGAGAGCCTGGGGAAGCTCTGATGGGAGCTCCAACGGGCAGCTTGTGACTGGTTGCTGCCCTTTCCGCACTGCCGCTGACCCGCTCATGCAACTTCGGGCATATCAGCCAGTTGCGGTGGATCCCGCCGCTAGCCTGCGATTCGGGCAGATGGAACCAATCACGACGCGTCGTTGTTGATCTGTGGAACAAGACTCCTGCACAAGCAATCTGCCACCGCCGTGGAGTAACCTCCAGGTTGCCGCCAAACACGCTTCTCCGAACCTGTTTGCATTTGCCCAGTGTCCACATCGGGCTCGGTTCCGGTCTCGCGTCGAGGACATGACCGAGGACAGAAGTGCTGGATCAGACATCGTGGGTGGTGGATTCAGCCTGCTGTTGAAGTGTTTGTCCCTGCCTAAGTCGCTGTCGCATATGCCCCAGAGCCCCGGCAGCGGAGCGTACTGCCTGAATGCGGCAGGGCAATGGCTCAAAAAAGGACCCCTGCAGATCTCGCAGCAAGCGATGTCGTCACCACCCGATCCCAACAGATTGCCATCCCAAAAATTTCTGGGGACAGTCGCAAAGTCGGACGACGAGGGTTGATACTGAACAACCAGGAGCAAACGGCAAATTCAACATCACGACGAACACACACATGGGCTTTGCGATATCCTGCTCCTTGCATCAACAACGTTGATTTAGACCTTTAAAACGAGAGACCCTGAAGACATCCGGCATCAGATTTTCAAAGGTGCATACCACACAAGGCCAAGTTAACAGAACAGCGGCACTGGCACTTATTGTCGCCAATTCCTCGAAGAAGACGTCCATCCGCAGAGCCGACACCGCCGTCACTACCGGATGAATGTCAGGCAAAGGCAACCACCTCAAGGATGAGGGCTCCAGACTGCAAGTCACGGCCGCCGGGGCGACTGCAGGGCTGATCGCTCGGTACGTGCTCCCCTCATACGCCCATCCTACCCCATGCCATTCCGAAAAAAAAAAAAGCATGAACTCCAGAGCGGTATCAAACTTCCAAACCGAGCCTCACTAACACCTTGCCCTGCTTTAGCTTCGTCATCGCGCCCCTCGACGTCGTCAAAATCCGCCTCCAACTCCAGACCCACTCCCTCTCGGACCCTCTCTCCCACCAAACCTCCACGGCGGACCCATCTACAAGGGCACCCTCCCGACCCTCCGCCACATCCTCCGGCACGAAGGCCTCACCGGCCTCTGGAAGGGCAATGTGCCAGCCGAGCTTCTCTACGTGTGCTATAGCGCGGTGCAGTTCACGACGTACCGCTCGGCGACGCTCTTCCTGCACTCCACGCTCGGCGAGGGCGCGCTTCCGCAGTCCGCCGAGTCCTTCATCGCTGGCGCGGTCGGCGGCGGCGCGGCCACGGCGGCTACGTACCCCTTGGACCTGCTGCGCACGCGCTTCGCCGCGCAGGGCAACGACAGGGTGTACTCGGGCCTGCGGCAGGCGGTGCGGCAGATCCACCGCGAGGAAGGGCTGCGCGGGTTCTTCCGGGGCCTGGGCCCCGGGCTGGGGCAGATTGTTCCGTACATGGGCTTCTTCTTTGCCGTGTACGAGACGCTGAGGCCGCACCTGAGCGAGTGGGAGCTGCCGTTTAGTAGCGGCAGCGCCGTGGCGGGGACGGTTGCGTCCGTGATGGCCAAGACGGGGACCTTCCCGTTGGATCTGGTCCGGAAGAGGATACAGGTGCAGGGGCCGACGCGGGGAGGTACGTGCACAAGAATATTCCCGAGTATGAGGGGACGGTGAGGACCGTGAGGACGATTTTGAAGACCGAGGGGTTTAGGGGCCTGTATAGGGGGTTGACGGTTAGCTTGTTCAAGGCGGCGCCGGCGAGCGCGGTGACGATGTGGACTTATGAGCGGGCACTGTGGTTTTACAGTGGGCTCGGCCAGGGAGAGCAGAGTTTGTGATGAGGTGATTGAGATACCCTATATGTTAGACTGTATTATTTTTGTAATGATAGTCGAAGCCTTCAGGCTGCTGCAAAGCCAAATCATTACTGGGGACTTTGTCACATCACAAAGCAAAATTTGTCTATCCGGCCGGAATCTCTACCTATTGATACAAGCAGAGGGACACGCCGCTCGCCATGCAGCTCAACCCGATTTCTACACTCCGTTTCCTACCCAATTATTTCCCCTTCCTCACCCATTCCTCCAGCGCCTCCCTCGTGCTCCGCACACCCTCATGCACCTTCCGCTGCGCCATCTCAGCATGCACCTGCGCCATATATACAGCATGTTCAATGCCCTCCCTCGTCCGAAGATGCGCGTCCGCCACGGCCGGGAATCGCTTCTCGTACTCCCAGATCAGCCCGCTCACATTGCCCATCGTCACGGGGATCACCATCCAGGCGGCAGTCAAACCAAGCGCCAGCGGGGTGGCGCCGCGCAGCAGCACGTTCCGGTTGCGCGCCACGATGCTGCCCGCCATGCCCGCCACCATGACGTAGATCAGGCCCGGCATCAGCTTCTCACCGGACTCGCGCGGGGGCGCCAGACCGGAGATGGTCGAGGTGAAGGAGTGCTCGAGTGCAAATGCCCGCGACATGGCGTTGTTGACAGCGTCCTCGGCCACGCACGCCTGCGAGTACAGGAAGAGCCGGGCGCGCCGGATCTGCGCCGCCAGGCGGTCTGTCGGCGTCGGGGCGCGGTGACGGACAACGGTGGTAGTGGTGCTGGCGGGCTCCAAAATCGAAGGGGGAGGGATCGGTTGGGTTGCGACCGGGAGGGGCTCTTCTGTTGGGGAAGGAGGGGTGGAGGTCGGGATTGTGGCGGCGGAGGAGGTGGTGGTTGTCGTCGTGGAGGCGGCCGCAGACTTGGCTACAGGGAAGGCGTCGAAGTCGTCATCGTAGATGGGCTTCCTGGGCTAGTGCCGGGCTCCGCGTTAAACGAGACTGGTCTGTGTTTGAGGGGAATTAGGTTGGAATACATACGAACTGGCGGCCGTTGGGGGCTTCGGCGTGTGCGGTCCGGGGATAAAAAGCGACGCTTCCTACCAGCACGGCGGCAGTCAACGGCGCAACGCGCTGTGATCGATCAATGGCTTGTCAGCACTGCGAGATCACGAGTCGGGGTAGACAACATCATCCTATGGAGGGTGGAGGTGCACGCTTACACGCTGCAGCAGCACTCTGGCAGCCATGGTCTGCCCAATTGAAGAGTCCCTCGCGAGGCCTCGAGGATTGCGGCAGGTGGGCGGGTAGAAGCTCCCCGTGGGCGGTGGTTGAGCAGCTTGGGTGCTGAGGTCAGAGGTTGTGGAAGCGTGGGCTGCGAAACCAGGATTCGATGTTGCGAACTTGCGGCTTGGCTGCCGATGCGGCTATTTCCGGGAGCTGGCCCTGTCGCTCTCGGTCCGAGCTTCGAAAAGTGGGCGTGAAGTGCCAGTTGGATTCCAGGTTTGTATACAGCACTGTGCAGTAGGCTCCTGGGGGGGCCATTACAGAAATGTTAGAGCAGGAAGTTGAAGTTTTCAAACGAGAATCAAATCAGATTCAGTCTCATAGTTTGCCTGGTACATCAACGGGAACAGAACTTTTACACTCCAGTATTTATTCTCCAAGATATCTTGCCTTTCAGTCTACTCACTGTGCGAGCATAACGCATGTGGGGCCCGTTTTGTCCTTGTCGACTTCAATGAGTGAACCTTCCCAAGGATTGGTTGCACCCCTGGCAATTTTTTGGCGCTTGCATTGAGATTCCCGTTCGCACTCCCGCTTCCACTAACACTCCGAGCAACCGAGCCCGCGACAACCTGCGATCCGAGGCATACGGGCGCCTTCTCCTTCGCCTTCAGGGTTCGGATGCCCCGACATCGCGCCAGCCGTTTGCGAAAAACATCTACTGGCCTCCTGCTGCCAATCTCGTCGATGCTCCATTCGCCTTGAAACTCGGTGGTCGCGCCTGCCCGCCTTCTGCCCTCGAGCTTCCCAGCAACCCCCGACCGTCCGCGTCCCCGAGGCGCCGCTGGGACTTACCATGCTGAAGTCAGCGGTGCGCCCAAGGCAATGGCAACAATGGGTCTGCTCGAGCTGTAGGATCCAGCGCGCCGTGCCCGCCTGCTCCCTCCGGAGGTTCACCACCTCGCCCAAACCCACCGCCCTTGCGCCACAGCTAGATGCTCGCATCATCCGATCGGCGCGACACGGAGCCGATGACGGTCTCCTGCGCTCTGCCTTCGACTACCCAAAGGCGTGGGAGGAGCAGTCTCAGATTCCGGGCAGCTTCAACATCGGCCTCTTTCGTAATGGCTATCTCAGAGAGCCCTCGGGCTTTCTCACATTCGCCCGCGTGAGCCTGAAAAAGGCGCGTGCCGTTGTCGACAAGGTCTTGGCCGCGTCTTCGGTCGCCGAGTACCGCCGCATCGTCCGGGACCTCGACCGCCTGAGCGACATCCTCTGCCGTGTGCTCGACATGGCCGACTTCGTGCGCGTCACCCACCCGGACGTAATGATGCAGCGGATGGCGGGCAAGGCGTGGGACTTGGTCTACCAGTACATGAACGAACTCAACACGATGACGGGCTTGCACGACCAGCTGGCCACGGCCATGGCCAACCCGGACGTCACGGCTGTGTGGTCGGAGGAGGAGAAGGCGGTCGCCGAGGTGCTGAAGCTGGACTTCACCAAGTCGGCTGTCACGCTGCCCCAGCAGAACCGCGACCGCTTCGTCGAGCTCTCCTCTGAGATCAGCACGGTCGGCTCTGCATTCGTCCAGGAGATGGCTCCGGACCAGCCCACGGTTGTGATCCCCAGCAGTCAGCTCATGGGCATGGACCCTGTGCAAGCACGAGAGCTAACTCGGCGCGGTAAAGTCTATCTGCCTACCTTGAGCGGCCAGGCCGCTATGGCGCTGCGCAGCGTGCACGATCCAGATGCGAGAAAGCTGATATACTATGCGTCTCGCACTGCGTCGACCCAGTCAGTGCAGATACTTGAGTACCTTATGAAGCTGAGAGCCGAACTGGCCACCCTTTCGGGCTTTGAGAGTTACGGACACCTCGCGCTCCGCGACCGGATGATGGCACGGAGCCCCGAGGCCGTGGATCAGTTTCTCCGGGCTCTGGCTGAGAGCAATAGGCCGAAGGCGCACCAGGAAATGGCCGAGCTCCTACTAGAGAAGCAAAAGGCACATCCGCTGGCGACCACGCTTGATCCGTGGGATAAGGACTACTACTCGGACATGATCCGCCGGCCACTGAAGCCGTCAGGGCGCGACGGCGATTTGCTCTCATCCTACTTCTCTCTGGGCGTCGTTATGCAGGGCCTTTCGCGGCTCTTCACAAAGCTGTACGGCATCAGGCTCGTCCCGAAAGAGACTCTGGTTGGCGAAACGTGGCACCCCAGCGTGCGTCGACTTGAAGTCATCTCCGATACGGACGGTCTCGTTGCCGTCCTCTACTGCGATCTCTTCTACCGGCGAAACAAGTCGCCGAATCCGGCACATTTCACTCTCCGCTGCTCTCGCGAGATATCCGAGGAAGAGCTAGCCGAAGTCTGGGAGATGGGTAAAGAAGACCCTGACATGTGCAGGTTTGGGCGTCCAGAGACAGCTGCCAACGACGGAATGGCCTACTCGACGCAGAGCGGTAAAGTCAAGCAGCTCCCGGCTATTGCTCTTGTCTGTGACTTCCCCCGGCCATCAGACGAGGTCGACCAGCCTACGCTGCTGAGCTTCTTCCAGGTAGAAACGCTCTTTCACGAGATGGGACACGCCATCCATTCTATCCTCGCGCGCACTTCGTTCCAGACCGTCTCCGGGACCCGGTGCGCGACCGATCTCGCCGAGCTGCCGTCGACTTTGATGGAGTACTTCGCCGCCGAGCCTTCCGTCTTGGCGCTATTCGCCCGCGCACTACAAGACGAACGAGCCTCTCCCTTATCGGATGGTGGCCCAGAAGATCAAGCAAGCAAGGAGATTCGATGCGACAGACACGGAAAACCAAATCATCCTGGCCATGCTGGACCAGGCCCTGCACTCGTCCGCTGCTGGCAAGGCGGACTTTGATTCGACCGCCATCTTCCACAGCCTGCAGCGGACGTTTAGCAGTGGGCCACCAGATCCGCCCGGCACCAGGTGGCAAGGCTTCTTTGGCCATTTTCGGGCTACGGCAGCACGTACTACAGTTACCTCTTTGACCGTGTGCTGGCCCAGCGCGTGTGGGATGTTGTTTTCTCGTCGGGTGAGAGGGGACGAGCCTTGGAAAGGGAGAACGGTGAGCGGCTGAAAGAGAACCTGTTGAAATGGGGAGGCGGTCGTGACCCCTGGAGGTGTTTGTCCGAAGTGCTGAAGGACGAGAGATTGGCGGAGGGAGGAGAGGAGGCAATGGCCTTGGTGGGCAGCTGGGGATCTACGAGGAAGGAGTGGTGATGGATTCATCAAAGAGTCAGCGTGACTCGGGGAAGGTCTGGCAGCTCACATACATAGTGACATGTCCCAGTGAGGCTGAAATATCAGATGCATCTTAAAAGTACCTTCAGCATCATGTCCAGTACCAATGGTGAGTGTTCCCCTCTCCGTGGAAAATTTGGCTTCGGTTTGCTTGAACCCAGCAAACACTCCCGGGCTTGGTCTGCTGGAAACCACAATCTTACAGTTACTCTTCAGGGCGTAACCTGGCCTCGACTTGCAGTTTCCGGCCCTTTTCCTTGCAGAACTCCCCTTACAAGAAATGCATATCCTTTACGAGCCTAGCAGCTCTACATGTCCAGACCTCGTTGGCCCCTGACCATGATTCTCGCTTCATCGCCTCTCTCCTATGTTTTTTTCGTGACGTTTCTTGGTAAACGGCAGATTGTCGCGTCCTGGCAATTGCATAGAAATATTTGCCCAGGGCAACAGTTGACTCACAAGACATTGTAATATTTCCGCGAGTCTCGTCGGTCTGAAACCCCGGAAGATTTTCAACCAAGCCTCTTGTGAGAACTCGGGGTGACTGTTGAGTATCTGGCGTGCAGATCCTCCCTTTCCCAGCAAGCTGTCTTGTATTAACCGCCGTGTTGTGTGCTTTTCGCTGACACCTCTTCAACCTTCAGCCCCACCAGCACATCGGGTTTCCTTCCGCGCGCCTCGGCCCTATCGACAACTCGGCCTCCTTTTCCCCGTTTTGGTCCTGCCGCGGGTGCTGACCTCGCCTCTTCGGGACTCGGGGGACGGGCCGGTGCTGGAGGAGCCAGGGCGGGACGATGGGGCGGGCTGGCTTCCGGCTGGCGGCGGTCTGCCGATGAGGGAGTGTCGCATGGAGCGGCTGGAGTGTGAACGTCGGGGTGAAGGCTGCGGGCTCCCTGGCGACCACACCACTTGGATGAGGGCAGACGTGGCTATCTTTGGCGCATTCAAAGCACCGCGAACCTTCGCCTAAGAACGATGTATGACTTCCTCGGCCTGGATGCCAAGGAGAGCCAGCCAGTCCTTGGTAGCTTTCACCTTGACTGAAGCATGCTCCTCCCGCCGGCGCCCCGGCAAAGCTTCCGCCTGCGGGAGCGGACTTCGTCCAGCCCCCTCTGCTGGTGACCCCGGGGCTGCTGCGGCCGGCGACGATGCCGCGACTGCCAGCGGCGACGGCAAGCTTCCCGGCCCCGCTGGCCGTCCTGGCGCCTCCGATGCCGCCGCTGCTGCCACCCGCGTGGACCACCTGCCTGAAAGAGCATAGCAATGTCCTCTTCCAAGACGGAATTATCATCCAACGTGGGTGATGTGGGAGAAGGAGCGAAGATGAAACAATATAGTGCCTGAACGGCAACAGACCAGCACCACCACAGATGCAGGAGCGACGACGGATGCGGGTGGCAACTTTGAAGCTGGAGCTGGGCTGGCAAGCGTGGACCATGATGGGCTTTCTAGTGGTCGGTAAAACATGTGCCTGCGTCGTGTTTCACACAGTAGATATCCTTAGAAAAGATTAGTAGGAAAAAAGAAAAGAAACAGCGTGACAGCCATGTCTCCCGACAGCATCTCGACCCGTGACTCGCTGGTCCCATTAAGACCTTGCCGTGTCCTTTAAACACGGACTATTCACTCCTGGGAAGAGAGAGAGGCGTCCGCCACGGCGATGGACAGACCTAGAACGGCGTGGCAGCCGACTCTTCCACGAAGGATACTGGCCTCGATGGCGAGACCACCAAGCACATGGTCATCAACAACATGCCTGCTGGTGACCCCAGCCTCGTTGGAAGAAAAACAATGGTCCTCGACGACATCAAGAGGGTGGAAATTTGACAAGGAGAGCGGAAAGCAGGATAAAAAGCGAGCAGGTTCATGATTTTCGGGAAAAAAGAACATCGTTACAGCAAGGCGAGTTTCCGGGCCTGGAATGCTGATGATGAAACCCAGATGAAGGTTGAAACAGTCTTGTATGAAGCTAAAGGGAAAAACGTAAAAAATACCGAGTAAAAAACAGAGTAAGAAGAAAGACTGGAAGGAAAGGAAGATACAGAGACACCAAACCAAGACGTTCGAATAAGTCGAGATGGACCATCCCTGTCCCCAAACCTAACCCAGAACGTCGGTAGCGCCAGGCCACAGTTGCACTGAAAGTGGGCCCAATAGTTATCCCTGCCCAATCCTTCAGCCTCAGCCCCGCGCGCGGAATCGTCCAGAGCATTATCAGCCTCGTTCTCATTTCAACTCATTCTCACTCAGCATCTTGCCGCTGACGCTCCTTCACCTTTTCTTCCCACGCTCCTTACGCGATATCAATCAATTTCATTTCATTTGATTTCATTTCATTCCCTCCTTAGTCTCTCTCCCCTCCCTACCAACCCTCAAGTACCTAACCCCCATCTCACAATGCACCTCCTCGATCTCCCGCTCCCCTTAACATTCCTCCTCCTCCTCCCCCTCGGCCTGGGCGGCGCCCTCGCCAACAACAAGAAACCCCGCCCTGACAATCTTCACCCCGCGCTCCGGATACACCTACCAGGGCTGCTACAACGAGACGACCGGCCTGCCCAACACGACGGGGGCGCGCGCGCTCGGCGGCGGCACTAACCTGGTGCGCCCGGGCAACATGACGGTCGAGATGTGCCTGGACTTTTGCAAGACGGGCGCGGGGGACGCGAGCGGCGGGAAGACGGGGAGTTTTAAGTACGCCGGGTTGGAGTATGCCAGGTGCGTTTATCGCTTTGAAATGAATGCATCTTGAATTGGGTGTTTGGGTGTGTGTGGACTAAGCTAGGATGGGGAATCTGAGGTTTTAGGGTTGGTTTTTTTTTGGGGGAGGGGAAGGGGGGGGGGGTTGGTGGTTTGGTCGCGGGCGGCAAGTTGGGTTGGGGTGCGACCAGGGATGGAGGAGGGCGGGTTGTCAGTATGGGGTTGAGAATGACAGCTCAAGTTCCATGAGGCAAGGAACGGGCAATCGGCAAGGAAACAGTTACTGACTTCGAGCAGAGAATGCTGGTGTGCCCAGACACTCTCCAGCATGTCGGACAAGTTTCCCGACAGCGCCTGCAACTTGCCGTGCGAGGGTAACACCACCCAGGCTTGCGGCGGCAACCTCAAGATCACGGTAAGTCTGCCTGGCGTTCTCGAAGTGAAGAGTTGCTGACGCTAGAGCACTAGGTCTACATGGCTGGTGCAGCCGCCGCCCGTGTGACATGGACTGCCGGGCTCGTCGCCGTTGGCGCGATATCGCTGGTCATGATATAATCGGTCGGCTGAAGCTGTCGCTGTCTGTTACGGAGCGTTGTTCGATATCTGTGAATGACGTTGGATATTTGGCGTGGCGTTTTTTGCAACTCAGACAATACCTTTCGACGTACATTTACGCTTCGTACTTTCTCCGATCATTTCATCTTATTCATATTCCTACCGCTACAATATACATCCTATCTAGTACATCCAGACGCTCCACCAGTCTTACCCAAAGTCCATACCCCCCAATCCCCTCTCCCTCATCGCCCCCTGCACCGCCATCTTCACACTCCCCAACGCCTGCCTCCACGACTCCTTCCCCCGCCCCTTCCACCCCCTCCTCAACAACCCACTCCAGCCACTTAACCAACACCCTCGCCTTCTCCATATCCCTTTCCTCCGCGACCACCCTCGCCACATACCGCTCAAAAACCTCCACATCCGCCCGATGCGGTCCCTCCTCCTGCGTTTGCCCCATGCCACAACCCCAGCATGTCCTTAATCTCCCTCAGCGAGGTCAGTCCCGACTGGGTAAAACCCCGCCTTGGGCGGTTTCGCAGGGAACTTGAGCCTCTGGCCCCTGGGAAGCGTAGCTGTCTCCGCATCTTCCTGTCCTCTCCGGCGTGCAGGCGCGTGGTAACTCAGCCCGGAGCGCTGCACCAGCCGGCGCCGGCGGTGGTCTTCCACCACTTCGCGGCGCACGTCGTTCGGGGAGCTCGGCGAGGAAGCTCGGGTCGAGGTCGCCTATCAGCTCTGCATCATTACTGCCAGCACCACTACCACCAACCGGGGGCGGCGGCGTCTCGGGCGCCCTTGAGAGGCGCCAGGCTCGTTTGCATAAGCGTGTCAGGTGCCTCACGTCCTGCTGGCGCTCGCGGTCGCGGGCGCGGCTGAAGAGGGATTTGATGCCGCGTTTTGTTGGGGTTGAGCGCTCCCTAGGACGATGGATCACGCGGTCTTTGCGAGGGGACTGCGGGAGGACGGTTTGCCCTCCTCCCCCTCCATCTCCGACGTTGCCGGCCTGGCGCTTCCTGCAGCCGTAGGAGGCGAGAACCTCGGCTTTCATATCCTCGGGAAGGGCGTTGAAGACTTCGGGGTCGATGCCGGAGGGGATGTCGTCTGCGATGGGCAGGGCTTTCGGAGCGGGACTTGACCGCTGGCGAGGCCTCGCGGGATGGCGCGACAGAGGTGCGCTTGTCTTGGTTTATCAAACGGCTCCGGATATCCTGGAAGTTCGGCCAGCACAGCTGGGTCCGTTTTGACGGGATGATATACTGGGTGCCCGCGATGTTTAATGGTGATGGTTCTTTCGAGTCGGCCGCGTTTGCCCTTGCGAGGCGAGGCGCTGATGGACTTTGGGTTTACGGGGCGTCAACGGATCGACTGTGATCGGATCCTGCTCGACCTCTGTCCCTGATGAACGGCTGGGGATTGCAGTCTTGTTATCATCTCGATTGCCTCCGCCTTGGGTCTCTTTGACGGAGTTGCTGAGCTGAAAGTGCCAAAGCTGAGCTTTTTCTGGCCTCCCTCAGGGAGAGCAGACGGTCTGATGGGTTCCAGTTTGGTCATCTGCACTCCCAACCCCCTGAGGTCTCAGGACTAAACTTGTAGGAACGCAAGATCGTAACTGCCTCCCTCCCAATATGTTCACCGCTGTTGGTGGCGACTCCGAAAGCGACACTCTTCGTAAATGTGTCGCATTTGCCGTGGCCCAGATGTTTAGCGGGGTCCAGGGGCGCATCCAGGGCGCGTCGCATGATCTTCATGGTCAGGTTCTTCCCTTTCACGCCCTCATTCAGCAGTCGGCGCTCGAGCTCCTTGGATAAGTTCCTCACAAACTCTTCGGCTTCCTCCTGGTTGACGAACCGGATGCCCAGTTCACATCCGCTGATACCGATTTCCGTACCGGGTGCTCTCCAACCTCGGTCCGGTCAATGCCCCGAGCGTATTCCCACAGCTTTTCCCTGTCTTGGGGCCCAAGACCGTAGTTAGACGCTCTTTGGAGGTCTCGCGGAGGTCCTTCACAAACTTGACGCCGATCTCCTCAAGTTTCCCGCCGATGCTGTATGCGACTCCAGGGAGATCCTCCACCTTAAGCTCCCCGAGCATGTCCAGAACCTCCTCCGGCCTGATTTGGTACTGGCCGGCAGGTTTCGCCTTTCGTAGGGCAATCTTGGCCAGGAGGATGTTGCCGCCGATTCCCACCGAGACGTTGCAGTCCGTCTTCTTCTTGATCTCCGCTCGGAGATTAGATGCAATCTCATCCGCCTTTTCCTGTTCCCGCCAAATGCTGCCTTCGCTCACACCCAAGCCCTTTGAGCCCGCCGTAGAGAGTACCAGGTCTGTAATGTCGACTAGCGCTTCATCGATACTGACACTTTGAACAACACCCCCAACATCCAGTATGGACATCATAGAACAGCCTGCTGGCTTCTTCGTAGGCAGGAAAGTCGTAGGGCACAACTCTGAGGTCTGGGCAGAGCTCCTGAGCGCGCTTCATCCACATGCCGTTCTTGACGCCGAACTTCCTGGCCGGGTAGTTGCAGGATGCAATCTCAGAGCCGCTGCCAGTGCTGTGCGCAACTACGGCTGGCTTGCCGGAGTAGTCCGGGGCATGCTTGTTGAGCGAAACAGCGCAGAAGAAGCTATCAAAGTCGACGTGCATGACGTATCGACGGGAGCCGCTTTTGCGTTTGGCTGCCTTTGGCATGGGGGCCTTCTGGGCAGCCATGCTCATCAAGCGCGTTTTCAGCTCGGCTTTCCAGATGGACAGGTGGTGGAGGCGACTCTCCGAGTAGTACTGCTTCAGAAAGTCTGGATTGGCGGTGGACGACTTGCGGATCTTGGGGGTCCTGGAGAAGCAAGGCATTGTGCTCCTCCGAAGTCATCGGTTTGACTGACGGCTTCTGTTTCGGGGCGTCGACTGCTGGGTCAGGCGCTTGGTTCACACGTTCTCAGGGCTGACCTCCATATTCCGCGGCTGACCAGTCAATGTGGCGCCGGTATCCTCGGTGTTCTGGTCGGTGGCTGGTTGCTTCTCAGTGAGCATGTCCACATCCATGTCGTCAAAGTCGTCGATGGTTTCTAACTGAGTCGAGGCAGGATTCCTGGCAGAGGGGGGTTGGAACGGAGTGCTCGGCCCTTGGGATTGACGATCGGCCGACCTCTGAAACTGGCCCGTGTAGAAGCTGTTCTGCGTTTGCTCGCGGTATCAACGGGAGATTGCTGAGTGGCCTGGCTAAACATCTTCCCGCCGTCAAACCTGATCGTCTTCTGCCTCGGCCCGTCGTCAATGACACGGTAGTCTGTCCAGGGCAGCAGCTTCCCGGCCTTGATCGAGTCCATCACCCAGGCAGGCTTGACGATGCGATACCTGGTGAAGTCAACCACCTTCTTGGGAGGCATGGCTGAGGCGATGATGTGTGTCGCCATGGTCTTGGAATCCAAGTACTGCAGGAAACCGGCGCCATGCTGGACAAGTTCCTTGTGGAGGCTACTCAGGGGTTAACCGAAGGGTCCGGCGCAGTGCTCAGAGGGCGCTTACACATGGAGAGGCGGCTGTGTGTACCCGGTGACATGCGCGACGATGCCCTTGAAGATCTGCGGCCTGTCACCGGCTGCGGCACGCAGTTCGACATCGAGATTCTGGAGCTTGAGCTTCTTGTTGCGGAAGTAGTCGCCGAACCCTCCAAACTCGCTGGCCTCGTACTCGGCCCCGTTCTCATCGGTGAACTCGTGGCTGGCTATGCGTTTCCGCACAGCCTCCGAGTTCTTTTCCAAACGGCTGCCCATTCTGCAACACGAGAGAGACGGTCGAGAGAAAGCACGAATATGACATCATCAGCCTGTCGTGGCGGCGTGTTTCCTATAGCCGTTCATCCCAAGTGAACAGAAGGCGAGAGAGTGCTGGTTTGAAACAGAGTGTAGGGCAAAAGTGAGATGGTAGCCATTTTCTTGAGACAAGGGTTCGACTCATGCCGAGAATATGGACGCCCTTTCGGTGGCAAGTGCTGTTGAGTGTTTCGACGTGCCGGGGAACGCGCGGAATTAGGCTCCACTTTGACACGCGCTGTCACCTGACCCACTTAGCGGGCCCACTTTCTTGCGAATACGCAGGCCCCCGCAGCTGTGCATCTCGGCGGCGCCACACCTTCTGGAACTCGGCAGCCTCGTTTCCAAGGCTGAGCCCGACCCAAAGCAGCGCACCTCTCCCAACTCCGACTCGCAACCATCTTCCTCTCCAATCGCTGCAGCCATGAATAACGAACAATTCCGTCGACTGCTACTCGCCAACTCCGCAAAACCCGGCTCCGACAAGAATGGCGCCTCGCCTCCACTTTCCGGCCCTCGTCGAGCAGACCCCCGTCGCGCGGTAGCAGACTCAAGTCAAGCATTCCCATGACGCCCCGCTCCGTCGCGGTGGGGGGCGCGTGGACTTTGCCAAGCAGCTCGCAGAACGCAACCAGGCGTTTGAAAAGTCACAGAAGAAGTTCAGGACCTCCGCGCCCAAGGGCAGCAAGCTCGCACAGGGCTACGTCGACCGCGCCAGGACGAGACAAGAAGAGGAGGACGAGCGCGCGGAGAGGTTGAAAGCGCTGGAGAGTCGTACAAGAAGGAGGAGATTGACCGCGAGACGTACGACCGGTTGCGGGGCGAGATCGCGGGTGGAGATTTGTCTAGTACCCATCTGATAAAGGGGCTGGACTTTAAGCTCCTAGAGAGGATACGAAGGGGCGAGGACGTTTACAACGAGAAGCCGAGCGGCTGAGACAGGTGTGGAGGAACAACGAGAAGAGCCGGAGGAGGACCCGGATGACGTTCTAGAGCAGCTCGAGGCGACTGAGGTGAAGGCGATCGAGAGAGAGAAGGTGCAGAAGAAGGCCAGTTCGCCACGACGACGCTCAATACCGGACAAAAGAGGTCGCGCAACCAGATCTTGGCCGAGCTGAAGGCTGCGAGGCAAGCAGCCAAGGCGAAGGAGGAGTCGAGCCTGGGGTCGAAGTTCAAGAAGATTGGCGAGAAGAAGACGCCGGGGACAAGGATAGAGCGGGACAGCAAAGGCCGCGAAATCATGATTATCGTCGACGAGGACGGACATGAGAGACGAAAGGTTAGGAAACTTGACTCCAAGCGCTTGGAGGAGCAAGAGAGGGAGAAGGGGCTCTTGGCTTCCGGGAAGGTGCTCGGCATGGAAGTGCCCGAGTTCTACAGGAAGCAACAAGAAGCGCAACAGGCTGAGGAGGACGGCAAAGAGATTAACATCTTTGACGATGCTGGTTCAGACTACGACCCGCTGGCGGGCCTGGAAGGGTCGGATGGGTCCTCGGACGAAGAGGGCGAAGCCAAGGACGAGCCGGAGAAGAAGCCACCTTCAGAAATGCCACCTCCGCCAAAACCAGACGTCCCAGCGGCAAGGAACTACTTCAAAGACTCGAAGACGGGTCTCACGTCAGAAGAGGCGTACAAGACCCCGTCTCTTGACGACCCTGCATTCTTGGCAGCGCTCAGAAAGGCGAAGGCGGCCAGCGCTATGGAGAAGTCAGAGGAGGAGAGGAAGGCAGCAGAGCGGGAGGAGCGCTCAGGAAGAAGATCAGCGAGCTCAACCGCGACGAGGAGGACCTGGATATGGGCTTTGGGTCAAGCCGAGTGGAGGACGAGGCAGACTTGGAGGAGGCCAAGGTTAAGCTGTCTGCATGGGATGAGAATGACGATGATGAAGGCGGCGGTGGCGGTGGGAAATCCAGGAGGAAACGGGGAGGAAAGAAGAGGAAAGCTGATAAGAACAGCTTTGAGGATGTCATGAGGGTGATACAGAGGCAGAAAGGGGGCGGCTGATGAGGCTACGGTAGGCTCTACGATGAATGAGGACCCGGCTGGAATCACTTGAAGAGTGAATACAAAGCCAACCTTTGCCGGTTCCGGTTGAAAGGCTCAAGTCAATCAAGTGATCTTCGAAACCCAGGGATGGGTCGTTGATTGCTTTGGTCCAACTTCATCTCTTATTGGGCGGCTGCTCCAACTCCGCTGATTCAGAGGATCGGCCCCAGTGGACCCGGCACTGGAACGCCTTCCCCCCATCCCCGCTCTCACGTTCAGAGGACACATCTTATGTACCTAGCTCTCATCCCGCTCAACTGAACCATTCACTGTTCTCTCATATCATCCGGAGGATATCATCGCTTATGCGGAATTGTGGCCAACGACGAACGACCAAGATGGGCTCAACCGAAGACACTCGTATCCCCGTCTGGCTGGACTGTGACCCAGGCCACGATGTAAGTATCTCGAAATGTGAAATCAATTCTGCTATTCAGAGCGATTCCAAGCCAGCGCCGGATCTACAGGGCCGACTCGAGTGAGGGGCGACACCGGAACCGGGAGGCGAAGCCGGAAGCAGAGGCGAGCCGGGGAGGGGGAGGGGGGGTTCTCACCCCGGATTCCCGGACTTGCTGCGCAACCTCCGAAGTCATTCATAATCACAAATAACTAACACGCTCCCAGGACACCTTCGCCATCCTCCTCGCCGCCTATCACCCGGCAATCCGCATCCTTGGTGTCTCAACTGTCTTCGGCAATGCCTCTCTCGAGTATGCAAACCCCAAACCCCCGCCCCCCAACACTTCCCAACGCCCCTATCTCAATCCCCCATTTCACTAACACCCCCGTTTATTTAGAAAAAACAACCCGCAACGCCGCCTCCATCCTCACCGCCATCGGCAAAGCCGACACACCATCCCCTACGTCGGCGCCTCGCACGCGCTGACCCGCCCGGCGATGCACGCGCCGACCGACATCCACGGCGCGTCCGGGCTCGACGGCACCGACCTGCTGCCGCCGCCCACCGTGGCGCCTGTGACGTCGGTGGCCGCCATCGACGCGGCGTACGCGGCGCTCAAGGCGTGCGCGCCGGGCACCGCGTGGGTTGTCGCCACAGGCGCCTTCACCAACGCGGCGGCGCTGTTCCTCAAGTACCCGGACCTGGCCGGGCACATCAAGGGGCTCTCGCTGATGGGGGGCGCTGGGCGGGGGGTTCACGCCCGCGGTGCTGGGCGAGGTGGACGGCGTGCCGCGGGTGGGCAACTGGACGCAGTTTGCCGAGTTCAACGTGCTGGCGGACCCGGAGGCGGCGGCGAGCATCTTCGGGAACCGGGAGCTGGCGGCCAAGACGACGCTGATTCCGCTGGATGTGAGTCACTTGGTGCTGACGACGGAGGCGGTGCGGGATTTGTTGCTGTATGGGAGGGAGGCGGTGGAGAGCGGGGATGCGGGTACTGGAGAGAGGAGAAGGGGGAAGACGAGGCTGAGGGTGATGTTGGTGGAACTATTGATGTTCTTTGCAAAGACTTATAGGTGGGTGTGTCTTTTCATTGTTCGCGACCTGGGAATGGGTAAGATGGAGGCTAACGCGGAGACAGCGATGTGTTTGGTATCACCGAGGGCCCGCCGCTGCACGACCGCTTGCGGTCGCCGCCGTTCTGGCCGGTGTCGGTGACAAGCACGAGGTCCCGTTCTGCGACTGCGACCCAGCAGGCGAGCCTGGCCTGGCACGGAGGGAGCGGTACGAGGTTACCGTGGTCACGGAGGGCACCTACGAGGACGCCCGTGCGGGAGCCAGGACGGGCCAGATCACTGCCAAGCTGCTTCCCCCAGGCGTAGAGGGCGTGAGAATACCGCGCGGCTTGGACATTCCCCTGTTCTGGAAGGTGCTGGAGGAATGTGTCTCGAGAGCGGATGCTGCTAATGCTGCTGAGGCCAATGCTCTCCCAAACTGATGCTGCGGAGAGACGTGGACTGTACTGATGGGAGATTGTGTGTATGTGGTTCGTTCCCATGGGACCCGGAGGGCAAACTGGATGCATTATACCCACTTTAGGATATGGTTTGCTGTCCGTGTTGCCTTGAGTTATTTTTTAGAGGAAGACAGGAAAAGGCCGTTCGTCGTTAGTGAGCACTCAATCGAAGTGAACTAGTCGCTCACTTGTCTCAACTTGGCTGAAGGGTGCGAAGCCCCATACAGGGAGGCTAGACTCATCCAGAGTTGTTGCTCGTCCCAGCCGTCATATCAAAAATATAGTACAGAGAAGAGACGCCTGCCAGTCCCGCCCTATGACGCACGCCTCAACGCCAGGTATATTTGAAACCGGGCATAATCCCACACCCACACAAGCTCCGATATTCACCCCTACTTTCTTGAACCTCATGCTGACCGTGTCCTCTGGCAACTCCTCTACCACCCTCTCCACCATCTCAATCAACTCGTCAATATCCGGCCGCTCGCTCGGCTCAACCTTGAGACACCTCCTCACAACCTCGCGAATCGGCTCACTAATCGCCCCGTCATCATCTGCCGCCCCACTTGATCCCCCAGCACAGCGGTGGGGGACTTCCCCTTCGCCTTCTGCTTCCCTCCGGGCCCCTCGTCAGGAAACCGCCAGTCTCCAGAAAGCACGCAGATGCTCAGCGACCCGCCCGTCTCGTCGCTGCGCATCTCGAACGGCGACTTGCCGACAAGGCAGGCGTACAGCGTGCACCCGAGGGACCAGATGTCGACCTTGGTGTCGATGACAGTTCCCGTCTTAACGTCGAAGAGTTCTGGAGCGCGGTACGGCATGGTGCTGTGCTCGGCGGCGGTGTCCTGGGTGGCGATGGCAAGCGAGCGGCTGGTGATGGGCAGGGGCGAGACGGCGATGGAGCCGAGGTCCATGATGATGGGGTCGGTGCCGGAGTCGGAAATCATGATATTTGCTGGATTGGGTCAGTACACGGCACGACACAGACTTGAGATGCCAGTAAGTGGTACTCATATGGGGGGGGGAGCGTACCGGGCTTGATATCCCGATGCGCATAACTCCTCATCGCGCCCGGCGCCGCAGCCGGCAGCCTCTCATCCTCCGTCATCAACGGCCTCTGCTGTTCCGTCTCGTCGTCTTCGTCCGCCCCCCTCGCCGCGCTCTTCGCAATCCTCACATTCTCATCCACCCCGTCCGGCCTCATCTCCATTCTCTCACCGGCCCCCTGCCCCCTGTAGTGATGCATATCCCTCAGCGCTCTACACACCCCCAAGAACAGCAGCATCAGCCTCTTCTCGGGGAACCTCGCGTGGTTGACCAGGTTCGCGTTGATCATATCCTGCAGGTTGCCCCGCCGGTAGTACGGCAGCAACACATAAACGGTCTTGGTCTGCTCGCCGCCGCCGCGCTCGGTGGCGATGGCGTAGTCGACGCTGTGGATGACGCCGGGGCTGTGAGCAAAGAGTTTGTAGGCTTCTACTTCCTTCATGGCCTGCGCAACCGACTCGGCGCCGAAGGGGCAGCGGATCTTTTTGAGGGCGAAGAGCTCCGAAGTCGACGTGTCTTGGACGAGGTAAACGTAGGAGAAGCCGCCCTGGTGGTGTCACTGTCAGTTACGTGGGTGAAAGGGGTTGGACCTGCGAGGGGATGAGAAAATGGGCATGTAGGCCATACCTCGCCTAGCAGGCGTAGGATCTTGAAGCTACGACTGTTGATCTTGAGGGTCGGCGAGCTCGGGAAGCAGTTCACGCAGCTCCCGAAGGAGGAGAGGAGGTCGAGGAAGGTTTGCGCCATTGCGGGCGGTCGTGCGCGGGGCGCTCAGGGGGAGGTTCGATTGCTGTAGCTAAGTGGTGCTATTCGCATCGACAGCAGCCAGATCACAGGTCGGAAACTCGGCGTGTGTCGTTCAGACACGGGGATGAAGCATTCGTCCACAGCCGCGGATCAGGCCTGGTCGTCGATTGGAGCTTCTCCACCCGAAAATCGCAAGCGGAAGTTGAACAGCAAGGGAGGTTGGTACTTGGAATGAGATCGCTGCTGACAGGCCAGAATCTTTTTGTCCGTTGAGGGTGTCGACCTGCTCCAGGATTGCGCGTTGTCAGCCGCCAAGGCTGCTAGGTTGCATTGCTGTGGGTGCAAGGACCGACAGGGACCGAGTGGCGGGGCCGTCACTGGTCCCCCTGCTTGCTCGGGGTCCCTTGCTTCTCCCGCCACAGCCTCGGGGCTTGGCTTAGCGGCATGCTTCAGTGGACTACCACTACTTTTGGGGTGCTCGATGTCGAGGCTCATGGAGAAGATCCCATTGTGATGGACAAGGTGTGTGAATTGGGAGAGTGGCGAGGGGGACGAGATGGACATTTGGTCGAAGCACCATTGTCTAGGTATCCCGGAATGTAGAACATCTGGGCGACGGATCGAAGGTGTCTTTCAGTTCGAAGCACAACATCATCGAGGGTTTTCACCGAACCAGAACCCATTCACCATTGACCAGCCGGTCGGCCATCTCCTATGACAACATTGACAATGACAACAAGTATACACTCTTTCCGGACACCTAGACTCCAACCCGCGGCGTAAACACCCCGTCCTACAGATACACAGAACCCATACAATTCCCCTACACTAAACACACCAACCCCATTCATTCAATTACAAAATCCCTACTTGGATACCGTGGTATGTAACCCTACTACTAAACACAACAAGAACAACACCCCAACTTCCTCCGCAACCCCTTCTCGCCGGCACCAGCATCCCCCTAAAAAGCGTCCTCAAACGGACAGTCCACACTATCGTGCCCGTCCCTCTCACACAGCGCACACCACTTGCCTGCATCCCACCACTCTCTTTACCTGCTACTGGGCCCGAGTCCATCGGGTTGGGGACCGCCCTCGCAGCTGTCGCTGCGGCAGTACTGATGGGAGCAGCTGGCGCTGGGGCCGGGCCGGAGCAACGGCAGGAGGAGACGGTTTGGGAGATTTAACAGGCGAAAGGGGCGCGGGCTTTGGGACTCCCGCTTCGTAGTCTCTCTCCATCTCATCCTGACCATCGACATCAGCGGCATGCTCATTGCTGTTGCCAGCATCGCGCTGCTGGTCCGTCCCAAAGACATTCGTGCACGTGAGGATGTCATGTCCGGACGTTTTCACATATCTCGCACCACAGCGTGCTGTTCTCGGTCGCCGTGCTGTACGTGTCGCTCTCTGGCATTGTTTCGAGCGTGTGGCCGCGGTTGTGCTTCGCGGCGAGGGTCAAGTGGTGGTGTGCTGGAGAGTCCGGGCTGCTGCTGCGGCGGCCGGCGTTGGACGGCGCGATAACAGTCGCGTGCGAGTCGCGGATCGTGCTCCGCTCGTTGTTGTTATGGGCGCCCATGCCACTTGCGCGGTGGTTGGGGCCGACCGTCATCACGCTTTCCCTGCGCAAAGTCTCCAGCTCGCGCTCCAGTTCCTCTTCGCGGGCAGACTTGCTCTCGACGAGGGCGCGCAGCTCGGCGACTTCGCGGTCGAGCTTCTCGCGGGTAAGACGGTCCTCGATGGACTCGCCTTGGTGTGGTCGGAACGAAGGCGGCCGTTGATTCCTATCCGAGCTATCGCTCGGTACCGAGTCTCTGCTCAGAGAGTGGATTATGGCCTTCAGCCCCCTGATCTCATCCTCCTTCTGCTCCAGCTCCTTCGACATAGACCCGTTCCCGGCGCCGTTAATACCATTCATGGCCGTCTGCGCCTTCTCTCGTTCTCGACGGAGCTCAGTCCTCGTCCTCTCCACCTCTCCGCGCAGGAACTCGACCTCTCCCCTGGCCTCGGCCTCGCCCCTCCTAGCATCCTCGAGGCCCTCCTCAAGCTCCTGCACCAGCTCCTCGAGCTGCTTAAGCTGCGCGGCGACGGTATCGACGTCGGCGGTCCTGTCCTGCAGCTCCTGGATCTCCTGCATCAGCTCCTCGATGCGCTTCTCGTACACGCGCTCCGTCTCGGCGCTCGCCATCTCCAGCGTATCAATAGTGCTTCGGAAGTCTGCGCGGTGCGCGTCGAACTCGGCTGTGAGCATGGCGATCTTGTCGTTCTTCTCCCGCAGCAGAGCTCGAAGCTGCGCCGAGTCCTTGTCGTCGATGCTGTTCCGCCGGTGTCCCGGCGGCCCTTCCGAGTTCTCGATCAACCCTTGCAGCTCCGTGAGGCTGGTCTCCATTTCGGCCAGCGTGGTGGCTTGCTCCTTGAGCTGGCGGTCCCGCTCCTCCAACTCTGCCCTGAGCCTGTCGACCTCTTCGTCGTTGGCATGGTTGCCGATTCGGGATGTCGCCCTCGACGCCGGCCGCACCTTCATCGCAAAGGAGGAAACGGAACCGATGCTACCGTTCGTTTGGGCTCTTTGCACGCCCATCGGGCGTCGTATCGTCGTCGGTCAAGTTCGGGTTCGACGTCGTCCCCAAGACGGAAACACTGCGCGGTCCGACACTACCTTTCCGCGCGTGTCCCGGGACTCGCTTGCTGGGGTCGCCTGTCGTGCCTCGGACGCTCTGAGCAAACTTGTTGGCTGACGTCGGGCTGCCGAATCGGGCAGGTGTTGCTTTCGGCGCTGGGGTCGCAAGGGAGGGACGGGGACCGGGCGTCATCAGCCTTCTAACGGGGGACTCTGGGCGCTGTAACGAGGGGCGCATCTTCTTGCCCAGCGGGCTCGCGGCGCGGCCGGGTCCGACGGACTGGCTGAACTTGGGTAGCCCGGGGGTAGGCGGTGTGAAGTTCGTCGCGTTCTGACTCGCGACCTTCAGCCCGGCGCTTGCCGGTGTTACCGGAAAGCTGCTCGCTGACATCGAGGGCGTGTCTCGCCTGACGGCCTTGGACAGCGGGAGGAAGATGCCGGCACCTGGCTGCACCGTCGTGAAATAGAAACACTGCAGGGAGGGGTAACCCGATCAGTTCCATGGTCAAGCTTTGCATGTGGTGTGCCAGCTAGTAAATGCGCAGGAGGCCTGAAAAACATGGCAGAAAATGCTTACCCGTCGACATCGCCGCTGTTCTTTCCCCGGGGCGCGTACTCGGGATGCAGCTCGACGCCAGCGAAGTTGCCTTTGCGCCCGCGCGACGGACCCAATGAAACGAACGGTTCCCGTCATGTTTCCTGGCACCTCAACCGTATCTCCGATGGCGATTTCGTCGCTGCCGCCGAAGCGGCCAGGCGTCAGGGGGGTAGGCATCGCGTCGCTTGACAGAACCGAGTTGTAGGCGTAGGCTTCCGAGTCGTCGGGGATGGCGGCCAACGAGTTTTGCGTGAGCGCAGCGACAGAGCCCTTGCGCGAGAGCGCCGGGGGTGCCAGGCGGGATTGCTGCGCCGAGTAGAGCTGGTTGAGATTCGGGGTCGACGCTGTCGCTATGCCGCCTCGCAACGGTCGTCTCGACAGAGTGTGCCGTGTTGTGGTGTTGTAGGTTGAAGTTGTTGTGGAGGTCATCTTGGCTGGAAGTTGGGGCGGCAACACGCCCTGGCGATTTATTGTTCACACCCCCCAGCCCGGTCCAGATTGGGGGACACCCACCGCCTGGGACCCGCCAAAGACCCTCCAGCGAGCTGCCGGCAACGGGACGGGCCACGCACCCACCCACACCAATCCACCTGCCCACCTCACTGAACCACTACCTGGGTGCGCAACAACAGAGCGTCTCGTCGCTCTTTCTGGGCGACCGACACAAGCATAAAGCGAGCTGCACCTCGCCCTTGCTTTCTGTTTCCGATGTGACGATAGAACCTGTACTGAGCCCTGGTCCGGGTGTGCCTTTCGTGTCGGTTGGTAACGGCCACAAAGCGACGGCAAAAAAAGTTGGGGAGCTTTTTTCCCGGAAGGCCGAAAAATGTGATGGATTTCGTCAATGTTGAGGCGAGGGTGGCCGGAGCCCAGCGTATTGGGAGCCGGAAGGAGAAAGTTAAACTCGACCGCGATAATGAGATCGGCGGGGTATTGATTCTCTGGGGCCAACGAAAGCAGCTCCCGTCGTGGAAAAGGGGCCGAAAGACTGCCGGGAAATGAGAAGGTATCCGCAGCAAGATGAAACAACGGGTGGAAGAAGGGGACTGGCTGCCGGAGTTCAACGAGAGTGACAAGACATCCGCGGGGCAGCTGGTGAGGATCAATGAATGAAATGAATGCGGGAAAGACCGATGGAGCACCAACGTATTAACTTTCCGTCACTTTTTATTTCCCAGGTAAGTGCCTCCTGCATCTCCTTTGCTGCACCACAAGTCAACAAGCGGCCTCAGAGTCGTCCGTTGGCCGGGGTTGCTGTCTGCAGGAGAGTGGGTATTCGTTCCCAGGCGCGCTGTCCCCCATCTCTTCCACATCTCATTGGCGTTGCTCTGCATGTTCCCCACGTTGTGAGATCAGGCAAGAAAACAAACAGAAGACGACCCGAAGACGAAGACATGAGCGGTTAGCTGGTCCCATGATCGACACGTGAACCATATGGAAGATGGCTTTTTCTCGCAGCCCCTAGCCATGCAACATCAACATCTCGTGGGGAGGTTTGGGATCCCCGATGGAGATCTTCATGGCCTAGGGCTTAACCGGGTTACCGTGGTGGTACCATCTGACCTTCATGGCGCCTAGCTGTTGAACTCAGGTAACTCTCCATTGATCATGCCGTTGCCCGTGCCGATGGTGCCGGGGTCCTCCAAGCCTCTTGCTCCTTTACGTTTGAAGACCTGTCTTGTCCTTTGTAAGGTTCATTCTCAAACTGTCTGATAACAATGAATGGCGCAGTTCCAAGACGATGGCCACTGTCAATGCAACCTTGACACGCCGGCATTGAGAAACCCGGAGAAGACGCATTTCTCAGGCAGGATGTAACAGGTCTGGCATCTGACGACCAGCGAGCAGTCCCAGGCTCCTGGACCACACAAAAATGACGGGTAACGCCATTCCAGATGTTGCTTTTGCCTGCTTTTGGCCTCGACCCAGTCACCTTGGCTTTCGATATGTCCTGCAAAACCAGGTAGTTACTCTTCAGCAAGCTTCTTCTACCAAGGTATTGAGGGGTATGCTTCTCTCGCGGCCATCGTCGCTGGATCCAGAATTGGAGAACGCAGCATGGTTTGTATGTAACAGGGAGATCGGAGCCTTCGACCAACTTTGACATCGCTTTCGAGGTCTATCTCCGTTACAAACCCCTTGGGTCATGCGATTAAGCAATTTCGCAGGGCCATGAGCGACCCGTGATACTGGGCTCCAGAGCCCGCAAAACAGCCAAAGCCTTCCTGGTTTGGCGGCTGTAGAGCCCGCTGCCGAAGTATCAACCCGCTGCAGGGAACCATTTCATGATCCCCGGGTAATCCTAGTCGCTGCCACTACGCGGCAGTTTCTTAGCTTTCAATGATCCAGCCAACACTAGATTGTAGGCTCGACATCCACCAGTGCCGGAGCTTTGATTACTCGCTGTGACAGTGCAGAAGGGGTAGCGCGTCAAGGGTGGTCGACCTGTAATCAGCATGTTGTGCGTTAGGCGGCCGGGTCTTCACGTCATCGCGAATGCTGGTGAGCTCCTTGGATGCTCTGCCAGGTTTCCTGGCCTGACGAAGCCGTGGCGGGGTCATATGGGAGAGCCCGGATCTCGCTGAATGATATCGTTGCTGTTCACAGGGCGGGTTCCATCATTCAAGACCATGGCCTCACGGTGCCGATGCCGCATGCGCTGTTCCTCGGCCGACTGCACTGCCTGGAGGGAGCGAATCAAAAACCTCGTCGGGTCATCTTCTCGCAGACTGCTCACGTTGATATTGCTGATGTCGGTAGGGAGCAGGATGTTGAATCGCTCAATAAGCGGGATGTTGTCTTCTGCGTCGGTGTCCGAGGGCGAGGCTTGGGGCAGGAGCCCGGCCTGCTCCAGGGCCACTCTGCCGGCGTGTGTCCCCCGGATCGAGGTAACAATGTCGGTAATGCGGTTGCTTCGGCGGCACATGTAGTGCGCAAAGTTCCGTTGCCGCTCCTCCTGGGTGGCTCCCCAGTTTTGCTTAGCCAGCCATTTCTCGACGAACTTGGCCTCGACGAGCTTCTCCGCGTTGTAGCAGCTGAGCAGCTGGCTGAAAAACATCAGGCACAGCTTCTCCGACATGTCGCGCAGTGGGTACTCGTCCCAGTCCTCGTGGTTGAGGACCTCCTGGTCCGGGTCGATGGACAGTTCCAAACAGCGGACCAGGGCCGCGTACGCCTTCCATCGATGGAGACGCTCGAGACTCTCTGTCGCTGCAGTTAGCTCCATACCGCAGACCTTGGCTCACGAGAAACGCTCAAACTCACGAGGATCTGTAATGATGGCAAGGGCCTTCAGGTTCCTCATGCGCTCGTCGTAGTCCTTGCGTGTGATGCCCCAGAGCAACACGTCGACCGTTTCCCTATCGTTGACGACTCGGTCGCAGATGATCTTGGCCGCTGTCTCGCGAATCGAGTGGTTGTAGTGGCCGAGGAGCGTCTCAAGCGTGCTCAGCTTCAGCGCGTCCTCGGTCGCCTGGGTGATGTACTGTGACTTGGGCGGGGCGGGCTTGATCTCGGCCTCGTCGCGCCATTCCTTGAGCAGGAAGTGCATAAAGAAGGCCCCTGCCGTCGCATTGATGACCAGAAGGCCAAGTAGGACCCTGTCATCCTTGATGAACTCGGGGAGCCAACCCATGGCGCCGACGTGGGTGGTGGTTGATGACAGCGTTGGTCGACATGGAGCTGTGTGGATGGTTGGTAAGAGGAGCTCCACAGCGGGAACGTAGGACGGGTTGTATCCGTAAGGGTCAACTCTTCGCCATGCTTCACCGCCAAAATTTCCTTGGGTAGTGGTGGGGCAGCTGATAAGATAGTGCAGTGTGCTGCTGTTCCAAAAAATCTCTGAGCATCGGATCGGAACAGCTCCCTCCCACAGCGAAGACAACAACCTCAAATCTACCTGCCAACATGGCTGGATCACAACTGAAGAGGCTCAAGGCCTCTCTACGCGAGCAGGGAATTATCGGGCCCCAGCAGTCCAAGAAGCAGAAGCGCAAAAATGCCCAGGAGCAGAAGGCAAGACCCGACAAGCGCCTCCAGCGCTCCGAAGCCCTCGCCAGCATCCGCGATCAGTTCAACCCCTTCCAGTTCAAGACGAATGCTCGAGGCCCCAAGTTTGAGGTGACCACCAACAAGCCGGTCAACGACAGGGCAGCCATGGGCATCAAGGGCCGTCCAGGTTTGTCCAAGGCTGTGGGAGAGGAGAGGGCATGTACAATCCCTGAAGGAGCCGCGTAACTGGCACTTCGCTAACTAAACAATTTCTAGCGTCGCCAAACCATTCTTGTTGAGATGCAGCGGCGGAACAAGGTCGGGGTCTTATTGACCGGCGTTTCGGCGAGGACGATCCGAACATGTCGCTGGAGGACAAGATGATCGAGCGCTACACCCGAGAGCAGCAGCGGGCCACAAGAAGAGCTCCATGTTCGATCTCGAGGATGACGACGAGCCTATGGGCGGCCTGACACATATGGGCCGGCCTCTGTTCGACGACGACGAGGAGCTTCCGAAGGACGACTTTGAGGAGGACCTCCCGTCTGGCGATGAATCGGACAGCTCCCGCGCTGAGAGAAGGAGGTTAAAGCGCCAACGCCTCGCAGAGGCAGCCGAGGACCATGAGGAGAGGGAGAGCAGCCAGAAAGGAAAAAGACGAAGAAGGAGATCTATGAGGAGGTTATCGCCAAGTCCAAGCTCTACAAATACGTGGGTTTCACTGGTATCAGCACGATGGCTGTATTGTCTGGTACTAAACTTTTTCTAGGAACGACAAGCAGCGAAGGAGGAGGACAACGAACTGAGGGCCGAGCTCGATCAGACGATGCCTGAGCTACAAGCCTTGCTTTTCCAGAGACAGAAACCGCCATCAAAGGACGAGAAGGAGATGCAGAGTACGATTGTCATTGCCGGGAAGGACAAGGCTGCGCTCGACAAGGATTACGACATTCGCGTTAAGCAGCTCGCTGCAGACAAGCGGGCGCAACCTGCTGAGAGGACGAAGACCGAAGAGGAGAAGGCGGAAGAGGAGTCGAACAGACTCAAGGAACTGGAAGAGAAGCGGCTGAAGCGCATGCGCGGAGAGGCAGTTTCAGACGATGAAGGGGACGAAGAGGACGAGAAGAAGGGAAACAATGAGGAACAGGCTTACGACCCTTTCAATGAAGAGGACGCCGATGAGTTCGGTCTCGGCAAGGGGGTCAAGTACCGGCCAACTGCAACCGAGCTTGGCTTTGACGATGAAGACGATTTCCTCATTGACGACGACCTTGTCGCCAGTGGCTCTGAATTGGACATCGACAGCGACGACCTGGAAGAAGAGGAAAGTGACGAGGAGAACGCTGGATCGGAGGAAAGCTCTGACGATGACGACGAATTTGTGAAGGGTATCTTGACAGAAGCCGAGTCGAAAGACCCTGTCTTCCAAGTATCCAGCAACACCAAGGGAGACGACGAAAACGGCATTCCTTACACCTTCCCATGTCCGCAGACACACGAGGAGATGCTCAAGATCTTTGAGGCATCGAGGTGGACGAAGCTCCCGGTGGCGGTCCAGCGGATCAGGGCTCTCTACCACCCCAAGCTTGACAGCAAGAACAAGGAGAGGCTGGGCAAGTTCTCGCAAGTCCTGGTACAGCACGTCGCATATCTTGGCGACCGGTTTGAGCCACATTGGTTTCCCACCTTGGAGAGCCTGACCAGACACATCCATTCGCTGGCCAAATCGTTCCCGATTGAGGTGTCCAAGGCTTACCGGGCGCACATCCAGAAGATGGCGCAAGAACGGCCCTTGACTCTCACGGTTGGGGATCTGGTTCTTTTGACGGCGGTCGGTACAACCTTCCCGACCTCTGACCATTTCCACCAGGTGGTCACCCCGGCCATGCTTGCAATCGCGCGTTACCTGGGCCAGAAGATCCCCCAGGCCCTCTCGGACTATGCGACCGGCACCTATCTCGCCATCCTGGCCTTACAGTACCAGCAGTTCTCTAGGCGCTACGTCCCGGAGCTGATGAACTTCTGCCTCAACACACTCTGCTCCCTGGCGCACGAGAAGTCCCAGGAAAATCTGGGCTTCTTCCCCATCCATGAGCCGGCCGCAGGGATTCGGATCAAAGGCGCCAGCAAGACCACCATCCGGCAGCTCAACTGCAGCGACTGCCAGCCGAAGCAATCGCTCTCCACGGGAGACGAAGCCTCCCTCAAAGTCGCCATCCTCAGCACCACCGTGGCCACCCTGAAAGCCGCCGCGAGACATGGCACAAGCTCTCCTCCTTTTACGAAACTTTCCACCCCGCTCTCCTCGTCTTGCAACACCTCACCTCCAAATCGAACGCCACCCATATCCCTTCCGCTCTCACCACCAAACTAACCGACACCGCGTCCACGCTCGCCCGCCTCCTCCAACTCGCCCGCCTCTCCCGGCGGCCCCTCGAGCTTCACCACCACCGCCCCCTCGCCATCCGCACGTACGTGCCGAAGTTCGAGGACTCGTTCGATCCGGACAAGCACTACGACCCCGACCGGGAGCGGGCGGAGCTGGCCAAGCTCAAGGCGGAGCACAAGCGCGAGCGCAAGGGCGCGCTGCGCGAGCTGCGCAAGGACGCGGCGTTCATGCAGCGCGAGAACCTGCGCATCAAGAAGGAGCGCGACGCGCGCGTACGAGAAGAAGTACAAGAGGCTCGTGGCTGAGATCCAGGGAGAGGAAGGAAGGGCGGCGAACGAGTATGCCAGGGAGAAGGCGGCGAGGAAGAGGAAGGCTGCCAGGGGGAGGTAATGGATTGGTGGAGGGTTGATTTCATGTGTATAACTGGAGTGCGGTTGGGACTGGAAGTACCCTTTTTGCCGGCTATGGTATATATTTGTTCTTGAAACTGGGAAATCGACCGCTTTGGAAGACCGCCGTTCATACCAGAAAGAGAGTAAACGATACACAGGTGACATGACAAAACGTTCGGTGAAGACAACAACACTCATACCCTCCTTCACAATGTTGCTTGCTCCTTTCCCTCCCAAACATTCGACTACCTACCTCGACAGTAACCCCTTACCAAATACTCTCAAATCAAACCTGCACCACACAAATCAAATCATCCCGCACTTCGCCTCTGCCAACTGCAGCCTATACGACGCAACCTCAAACGGCCTCAAGTCGACCTTGAACTTTCCATCCTCGAAGCGCACCTCCTGCAGCTCATCCTCCAACAAATTGACCTTGCACCCTCTTCACATCCCAGGTTGTCGCCACCGTGCCCCTCGCCCTGCCGCCAAGGCTATCATAAATCCGCAGAATCACACTCCTTCCTTCCTTCACCGGCAAATCACCAGTCGACACATCCTCGTCGTCCTCACCGCGCTTGACCGTGTCGAGTACCAGCGCCGAGCTAGAGCACTCGGTCAGATAGATGGGCGGCTTCGAGAGCTGCGCCACTGAGGCCAGCCCGTCAGGAGTGGCAGAGAGCAGCTTGAGCGGGTTATTGAACTCGAAGGCTTTGCGGACCGTGACGTACGAGAGCTCGCCCTGGTGCGGGAAGATAGCCCAGCGGATGTGGTGGACGCCCATGTCGGCATGGGCGTCTGGGGCCTTGGGGCTGCGCAGCAGCGAAAGGCGCATCGTGTTGCCGGCCGTGGCGAAGCCGTACTTGGAGTCGTTGAGGATAGGACGCCGTAGCCGTGCTCCGAGAGGTCTGCGAAGCGGTGGGCGCAGACTTCGAACTTGGCCATGTCCCAGGAAGTGTTGTAGTGCGTGGGGCGGCGGACAACGCCGAATTGGGTTTCATAGGAGGCTTCGGTGTTGCGGATGTCGACGGGGAACTCGACCTTGAGGAACTTCATCGTCTCGTGCCAGTCAACGGTGCTGGACACTTCAACGAGGGACTGCTGGCCTGCGACGGCGGCGCGGAGGGTGATGATGGTCTTGATGGAGGACTTGTCGCTAATCTTGGTGTGGGTGACGACGCTGACACGGTGCGACTTCCTCTCGTGGATCTTGGTCTCGCTGGAGGAGAGGGGCTTTCGAGTGTCGAGGTGGTAGACCTCGACGTCCCACGCCTGCCAGTACAGGGGCTTGTCGTCAAATATGACATACTGGTTGGCCTTGTGGCCCTTGGGGATGATCTCGCGCTCGGCAGCCCTGTCGTACAGCGATGTGATCAGGCCTGCTTCGACTCTGACCCTGAGTTGACTATTCTCAAGGACGAAGACGCTCTTCGAAACTTGTTCGACAGAGACAAGCGGCGTAGTCTCATCTGCTTTGAGTGTGCGCAGCTTCAGGAGAGGACCATTCCCGCAGGCCACGGCAGCTTCATTCTCGGAGATGTCAATCACTTCTTTACGGTGCCACGGCAGGGTGTTCAGAGCGATGCCCTCTGCGACCGTGGTGGTTTGAACTTGGGAGACACCAAGGACCTCCGAGACATCTTTGAGGATATTCTCAGCCGTCTTGAAGACCTCAGCGTACATCTACTCACTGTTAGCGCTGGTTGAAATCCGGAAGAGTACCTTGGGCTCACCTCATCCGACTCGCGGTAAGCCATCTCGATCGAGCTTCCTGGGAGACAATCGTGAAACTGGCAGCAGCACCTTCTCCCACATCGAGTCGAGCTCTTTCTTCGGATACTTGTACGACCTATCCTTGATCGAAGCAATGGTCGCTAGCAGCTCCAGGTCGCGGAGCACAATCTCAGACCTGCGATTATTGCGCTTGTTGTTCGACTGGGTGGTGTATGTCCGCGGTGCAGCTCGAAATACAGCTCGCCATACCAAGTCACAAAGGAGTCGGCCTTGCGCTCAAGGTTATCGAAGAAGTCGTCAACGGAGTTGCCCATATGGACACGGGGCAGGAGGCCGACCGTGTCGCTGATACCGCGGCACCGACGGAGCTTCTCGAGGTGTTGCCAGGTGGGCCCGCCACCACCATCGCCCTTGCCAAAGACAAGCAGAGACGTCTCGTCCTGATCCAAAGATTTGTGCTGAGACATGCTACGCTTGACATCGCCAAAATGAGCTTCGGCGGTGTAGGTGTTGGATGGGGGCATGTGACAGATGACTTGACTGCCGTCCAAGGCAACCCAGTTGAAGGTGGTATGAGGGAACCGGTTGATGTTATTCCAGCTGAGCTTCTGCGTGAGAAATCGCGTCATGCCGGACAGGCGGCAGAGCTGGGGCAGTTGGCTGGAATACCCAAACGTGTCAGGGAGCCAGAAGGTTTGGCAGCGGCTCCCGAAGTTGCTTTCGTAGAAGCGCTGGCCATACAGGAACTGACGGACCAGCGACTCTCCGCTAGGCATGTTGGTGTCATGTTCCACCCAGCTGCCCCCAATGGGGTGGAAGCGGCCTTCGGCAACCTTCTTCTTGACCCTCTCAAAAGCGTACGGGTACAACTCCTTGAGCCACTTGTACTGCTGGGCCTGGGAGCAGGCGAAGTTCAGCTCCGGGTACCGGTCCATCAGATCGCACTGGCTGGACCATGACCTGGCCACCTTCCGCTTCGTCTCCGCAAATGGCCACAACCAGCAGCTGTCGATATGGCAGTGTCCAATTCCAAAGACAAACCGGCTCCTTGCCGCTGTCGTAGACCTTGGGCGAGTTGACGTTGGACCGATGTAGTCCTCGGCAATCTCTCGGCATGCCTTCAGCGACTCCCTGTTGCCAATCTCAAACGTGTCGATGATCTGGTTGCAGACCTTAAGGGCTTTGTGCTGCTCCCAGGAGTCTTGAGGAAACTCCCTCGCAGCATCTCCGATGATCCAGATGTCGATGTAGAGCTGGCGAGCGTCCGGGTCAACAGCCACGATCTCGGCTCGGTCAAGCCGGAACCACTTGTTCGGGTCCGGCGGCTGGATGGAGTCCTCCGCCAGGGGCGTTGCCGAACATGCCATTGCATGCCATCTCAATGTAGATGGTGTGCTCCTCTCCGTCACGGAACGAGTCCGGCAGGATCCATTCCACTCGCTCGCCGCCGCCTGTGAGACCCTGGAGCGGACGGCCATCTTCTGTCCACACCAAACCTTCATTGTTGGCGTCCCAGTGAAGCTCAAGCAGTCGCTTGTTCTGAAGCTCCTTCGGCACCTTCAAGACGACCTTGAACCAGTGAGTCGTCCAAGACGGGCCAAACCAGTCGCCCACAGAGGCGTGATTGAACTCGTGAGAGACGGCGTCTTCGAAGCTCGGCCGGGTTTGACCTGGAGCATGCCACACTGAGAGCTGAACATGGGGCTCGCCAGAGACCACGGCCTCGTTCATCATGGCTCGGAGGTTCTGGTGCTCATACTGGCCGCCCGAGTAGAACTGGCTGATCCGGTCCCTGTAGATGTTGGAGATCATCTGGCCCACGGGCTTGGGAGCCCGGAGCGGGTAGTCGCTCCGAGGGCCCATCTGAGTGCAAGTCTCGCCACCCATAGTGTTGAGCTGCCTGGGAAAGCTCGGGATAGTAGGTGGGTGGGATGTGGGCAAAGAAGAGGCGGGGAACTGTCTGTGAAGAAGTCCAGCTGGATGGACTCCGGGCCAAGCTGAAGCTGTGCCTGGCAACCTGAAGCCGCCCAGAATGGTGAATGCCTTTAAGTTGCTCGGACGTAGAATTTCCTCGAGAAATGGATTTGCGTCCAGGCTACAGTCAAGTCACCACGTGCTCGGGGTGAAACAGCGGAGCTACAGGAAGGTACCACAGAGCACGCAGGTGGTTGGTCGATCGAGGCAGCTGCGAATGGTGATCACGGAAGCCACCGCCCTGTGCCGGAGATGGATGACAGGGGTGTTGTACTGGAAACAAGCAACAGCAAGGGGCTGGCTCGATTCCCCGCAGTTCACGATGCCAGTGGAACCAATCAAAAGACAGGCCCCTCCTTCCCTGCAACACCACAGATCATGGGGCTGCCGAGGGCGTGAGACCGTGAGACGGGGGGTGGGATCTGGGCGACCACCTTCCCGGTTGTTCCCAAAATTCACCGAGACGCTTTGACCCAGGACCTCTCAGGGGCCGAAAATACGTAGATACCTTTGATGAGACGCGGGGGGAGGGTAGAGCCAGACAAAGTGTTCTCTCTCCTTTCAGGATTGTAATCATCTCGTGAACTGATGCCACCAACAGCTGACCCCTGGTGCAACCTCCCGAGTGTTGATCCGACTGTTGGGTTACTCATCTGGTCACTCGCGAATGGTCGGATTGCGGCAAAGAGCATCGAACCTGAGCCTGTTGTTGTCGTGATGATGATGCGTGGGTGATCACTCCACGTTTATGGGCTTGGAAGTTGTCTGGTCACCTGAGCGATCAGATCAGAAAAGGGGTTTCTGGAGAGATGGCAACTTCGAAGAGAGAGGAGAGAGCACGCGAGAAGCAAGTTGAACACGATTTCTTCTCATGCTTGTGCTATCGAGATATGGCGGGGAGATTGACAAGAAGCCTGCCCAACGCAGCAACGGCGTAAGAATGGGCCTCAAGCATATCCTTGGAAATAGCAAGCTGAAGGTTTGAATTGGCTACACAATCTCACAATCCAAGAAGCAGGCCTCAGTAAAAGGGATTAAATCTCATTGCTGGCTACTTCTAATCATGTAATGGAGCGGAATAAACAAGCCCCAATGACAAAATATGAAAAATAGAGGACCCGAAACGCCCCATGTGCCGTGCTACCAACCTTACCAACCGACCCGTCATGAAATCTCACTGTGAGAGCGCTTCCGGCTCCCCTTGACCGTCGTCCCCAACTGCGCATCCTTAGAAGTAGAAGCCAGCTCCTCCGTTTCCCCTCCGCCCTACATCATCATCGTCATCCCCCTCCTCCCCATCCCCATCTTCATATTCCTCATCCTCCTCCTCGCCATCATCCAACTCATCCTCATAATCCATGAAATCATCCTCCTCACTCCACTCTCACTCTCGCTCTCATCAAATGACAGCACCCCCAACAACGGCACGTCAACCCTTGCCAGGTGGCTCTTGATCAAGTTATCCGCCACATTGAAGAGCTGGCTGTCTTTATCAGCGGGCACCTCGCGGTCCATATCAAAGTCGATCTCGTCCTTATCTGCCGGCAAATCCCTGCTGGCCGTGCTCGGCGGCGACGCATTCGATCCGATTGGGACATCCATCACCCACCTCCTGACGGCCTCGCCCCTCGTTACCCTCCCGGCACCCTCCCGCTCCCTCTCCGCCTCCCTATCCCGCTCCTTGTCCCTGTCCTTCCCAATTCTATACCCCGCATTCTCCCTCGCAGCGGGGACAGCGGCTACGGCGGTCCTCGCCGCCAGGCCACGACGGAACGCGCGCTTCTGGCGCTTGCGGCGGCGCGAGATGCGGTCGCGGATGTACCAGGCGACGATGACGGTGGCCGCCTGCATCATCTCCTGGCACTTCTGCCGCTGCGCGTTCGCCCACGCCTGGCAGCGCTGCTGCTGGAAGTTGGCCACGGCCTGACACCGCTGCTGGTAGTAGCTGGCAATGCGGGAGGCCATGGCGATGTAGCGCGGATCGACGGCCGCGGCGGCAGTGGGGTCGGCGTGGAGTTGATGCGGTTGCGCTTGTTGGGAGGATAGGGAGGGCTGTGACGGTGGTGGCTTTGGGGAAGGGTCCGAGGAGGCGGAGGAGGGTTGCGAGGGTTGTGAGGGTCCCCTGGACTGCTCTGATAATAAGGTGGAGGCGGTTGTTGATGATGGTGGTGTTTGGTGGACCCCCTGAGCGAAGGGCCGGGGGATCTGTGGAGGAGGGCCCTTCATGAACATCTGGAACTCGGGGGGCGGAGTGACGGGAATCTGGGCTTTGAACGACGGCAGCGGTATCGACGTTGCCATGCTCGGCAGATCGGTGTTCTGATAGATGGTAAAAGCCTCACTAGGCATGGATTACCGCGTCGCGGGCTCGTCCGCAACCTCGCTGGAAGGCTCTTGAGGAGTTCGCTGGAAGACGCCGGCGCAGGAAGAAGTAAAGGAAAATGTGGTGCGTGTCGTTCTGTATGTTGCAAGTGCGTGTGTGTTTTTGTTGTAAGTGGTTGTTTGGTGTGAGTAGGTCAGCCACTTAAGGGGCCGGTTGAACAACAACAACACGGGCAAAAGATGGAAACAGGACCAAGAACTGGGCGGCAGGGTGGGGGCGGCCGAGCAGAGGCGTGCTTTATACCAACCTCTCCAGCAGCTTTACTGACCCAGGCAGGTAGCTCGACCGAGTACCCAACGTCCCATCTACGCTCCGGGCCGGGGGTCAACGACGCTGAAAGTAGATTAAGTGGGTTCATCAGCATCTGGCAACCCAGTCTCGGGGCCTGACCAACGCAACACGACAGCAAACAGACAGCTGGCAGCGACAGAGCCTCGGCCTCATCGAGGCGGACGACCCTTGACGTCCTCCCACCGCCAGCATGTCCTGACGGAGCCGGTGGAGGTGGGCGTGTCTGGCGAGCACGACAGTTGTCAAAGGGCCTGGAACTGGGCGGCGGGGAGAGTCGAGATGGTGCAGTCGGAGCGGGGAGAAAGGCTCCCTCAGGCTGGGGTGTGACAGGCGGAGCTGATGAAAATGGCCTGAGAGCTGCTCGGAAATCGTGGGTATGATGGCAGAACCGGGCCCAAATCGGTCGATGCCGACTGTGTCTGGCAAATGGCCACCGCCGGGCCAGGCCAGGCCGAGAGCAGGATCGGGCCATCTTTGAATCATGCCCAGGCACATCGCGCCGCGCCATTGGTTCCGCCCATTTCGGACGGCTCGCATCTCGGAGAGGAATTGTGGGAAGGGCGCCACTGGCCTGCAATCGCCGCAGCCTTCATCGCATCCGCATCTCCATTGATCTAGCGTTGGAATCTCTTGTGCTTTGTCGCGTTATGTATTTTGTGCGTCTCTTCCAGGTCTAAGGTATGCTCACTGCGGGCTAGGGATGCACCTCGTCAGCGCTCATAACCTCGTGGAGCAAACAACACGGAGAAAGCGCGGCAGCGGTGGTCTGTTTTTCCCCCTACCCCCGCGCATCATCAGTCGGTTGTCCATTTCTCAATTCTCCATTCTCTTGTATTCTCTCCTCCATGTTGCCGCTGTTTTTCGGATGGTAATCGGCCTCTGTTCGGAACATCACGGCCCCATCTATCCCCATCGGTGGCCCGCGATTTCCTGGGTTTTGTCGCCGGGCGGGAAATGGGAATGAGTTCGCTGTTTCGCATGAGTTGGGGCAGGTTCTCTGATCCTGGATTCATGAAGAAACCTGCCGATTGAGATCGCAAGTGGCCCCATGGCTGCTCGCCCGCTAGCCCGAAGCAGCATCACGCGTGGCTGGTGGGGCAACCTCCCTTGGAGCCTCAGGTGTGACCACTCTGCTGCCAGAGAGAGCTTGGACCGCCCAGCAGGGGTGACGGTATGATGCTCCGAGTGCTTTTCGTAGGGCTGAATGCATGCATTTCGCCTGTTGTTGTCCTGGTTCCGAGTCTTTACCAGATCTCGCCGGGAATACATGTGTATTTTGAGGGAAATGGGGAATCATAATCGCACGAGAATGAGCCTCCCATTTCCTGCATCTCCCTATCATCGAAGCCACTAACACAACCCCTAAGGCGTGCTCCCCTGTCACGCTGCAAGCCGTGGCGGGGCAGCCCGCTGCCAAGCGCTCCCAGCTGCATCCATTTTCTGCCATGCTGGGCTGCTGGCGCGTTTCGCTGTTCCTGGTTTGCCCGCTTTTGACCGACAAGTTTCCTGAAGCTTTTCGAAATCACGTTGTCGCATTTGGTCACCATCGGTCAGCGGCCCCGACAATTCTCGAGACAAAGGGACACCGACGTCACTCCTCCACCATCTCCCGACCGCGAGGGGCTCACAAACAGGCCATAATTGATGCTCGCCCCGCGTTCAGCACCAGTCCCGCGCCTTCGGATAGCGTGTCTCGGCCACCTTCCCCTTCTGCCTCGTCCGCTCCCGCTGTTTGGTTCCGCCACCGTCGGCCGTTTTGCATCACGGCATGTAGCCACTGCTGTGGTGTCGCTGCCCTCCGGCGGCCAGCGCGGGCATGGAACACACGAGAGACTTGGATACCGTCCGGGTCAGACACAGCAACGTCTCCGGTTCATGCGGTTCCAGCAGCAACAGCAGACTCGCGGCAAGAAGACACGGACAGTGGTCAAGCTGGACGAGCTGCCCCAGGGTGTTGTCGCAACATCCAACCCTCTCCCGCCCGAGGAAGATGAGCCCGCATACCCGACTGTCGTGCTGCAGGCACGTCGCAACATGCAAAAGTTCGACAACTGCGTGTTGCTGACACGTGTCGGCGGCTTTTACGAGCTGTACTTTGACCAGGCCGAGGAGTACGGCCCGCTTCTCAACCTCAAGGTGGCACAGAAGAAGACCAGCGCCGGCCCGGTCTCCATGGTATTATTACCCCCGTGTCTCCCGCACTGTGCCCATCTGCTGTCCGCTGGTATTCTGATGGGTCGTTTGCTTGCCAGGCCGGCTTCCCCTTCTTTCAGCTGGACCGCTTCCTCAAGGTTCTGGTCCAAGACCTCAACCGACATGTGGCCATCGCGGAGGAGTTCCCCAATGATCCCTCGGAGAAGATCAAATCGGGTGGTTTGATGCACAACCGCAAAGTGACCCGCATCGTCACACCGGGCACCCTCATCGATGAGAATTTCATGGACCCCTATGCAAACAACTATGTCATGGCGATTTATCTGCCCAAGCCGACGCCATCGGACCATGTTATATGCCAAGAGGGCCAACGGCCATGAGGACGTCAGAGTCCCCCAGTGATGCTTCGGCCCGTATAGGCCTGGCATGGCTGGATCTGTCGACCGGCTATTTCTTCACCCAGCCAACCTCTCTAGCGTCGCTCGGCTCCGTCCTGTCTCGGATATCTCCTCGGGAGATTGTCCTGGATAAGGCCCTGGAGTCCGACCAGGACCATGTCCTTTTGTCCATCCTGCAGGAGGAGCGATACCTTGTGACCTACTCGCCCCACGGGGAGCTGCGGCAGCTCTCCGACTGGGCCGCCATGCTGGAGTCGGAGATACCGGCCCAAACAGTCGAGCAGTTCACCCCGAGCGAGGTCGAAGCGGGGAGTCTCCTGTTGCACTACGTCAGGGGCCGCCTGCAGGGTCTGAGCATGAAGCTGCAGCCGCCCGTCCGTCACGAGAGCATGCACACCATGAACATTGACAAGAATAGCATGCGGTCCTTGGAGATTAAGCAAACCATCAGGGACGGCGTTTTTAGGGGAAGCCTGCTGCATGCCATCAGGCGAACCGTGACCAAGAGTGGCGCCAGACTCCTCAACGAATGGCTCAGTAGGACCTTTTGCCCCGTGACGAGATGAACACCAGCTGATCAGGACGTAGGCTCTCCTTCGACGTCGCTCGAGGTGATCAACTTCAGGCAGGACCTGGTAGCCCGCTTCATCCAGGACGAAGATCTCAGAGATGCTGTTATAGTCCTCCTGCGCAGGAGCCATGACTCGCAGCGTCTCGTGCAGAAGTTCGCCCTGAATCGCGGTGATCCGGACGATCTCCTCCGGCTGGCCAACACCATCAAGGCGACAGAAGATATCGTCAACCTTCTCGAGGCGTCAGTCTCATCACAACCCGAAAATGGCACAACGAAGGACTGTCTCTCCTCTATGGTAGACCGCATCAGCCTGGACCAGCCCCTCAACCTGGCCAAGAAGATTCGCGACGCTATCGATGAGGAAGGCCTCGTCCAGCAGCAACCAGATCGAGGACAGCGAAGCCGACGAGATGATGGCGCTGGCCCAAGAGGTTGTCAAGACAGAAGGCACAGAAGAGGACAGCACGCTCCTCCCCAAGGGGGGCGCCGCCGCCAAGACGGCGTCGGCAAAGAAGAAACAGTCCTCCTCTATCAAAGAGCACTACGGCGAAGACAGCGAAGTCTGGATCATGAAACCCGGCGCCTCCGAGGTCCTCTCCCGGCTGCACTCACAGCTCGCTTCTCTCCGCCAGGAAAAGGAGCAACTCACCGAAACCCTCCGCGCCCGGCTCAACGCTTCCTCCCTCACCCTCCGCTGGACCCCGGGCCTGGGCCACATCTGCCACGTCAAGGGCAAAGACGCGCGGCAACCCCCATCCGACTTAGCCTCCGATTCCCCCCATTCGCCGCCCATCAGGACCCTCTCCTCCAGCCGCACAACCCGCTCCTTCCACCAGCCCGAGTGGACAACCCTCGGCGAGACGTTCGACAAGGTGCGCTTCCAGATCCGCGCCGAAGAACAGCGCGTATTTAGCTCCCTCCGCGCCCGCGTGGTGCAGAACCTCGTCAAGCTCCGGCGCAACGCGCTCGTGCTGGACGAGCTCGACATCACGACCTCCTTTGCCCGTCTCGCGACAGAACAGAACCTGGTGCGCCCAATTCTGACCAACACGCAACAAACCATCATCATAGGCGGGCGGCATCCGACGGTGGAAGGCGGGCTTGCTGAACAGGGCCGGACGTTTCAGCGGAATGATTGCCTCATTGGCGGCGGCGGCAGCAGCACGACCACGAAGGATGGTGGGCAGGGCCACGGCAGAATCTGGCTGATCACAGGCCCCAACATGGCGGGGAAATCGACCTTCCTGCGCCAAAATGCGCTCATCACCATCTTGGCGCAGATCGGGTGCTACGTTCCCGCGGACTATGCCTCGCTGGGCATTGTCGACGCCATCTTCAGCAGGGTGGGCTCGGCGGACAATTTGTACCAGGACCAGAGCACCTTCATGGTGGAGATGCTCGAGACGGCCGCCATCCTGCGGCAGGCAACGCCGCGGTCGTTCGTCATCATGGACGAGGTAGGCAGGGGGACGACGCCCGAGGATGGGACGGCCGTGGCGTTTGCTGCGCTGCACCACTTGGTGACGGTCAATAAGTGCCGGGCGCTGTTTGCGACGCATTTCCATGGGATAGCGGACCTCATTGCGGAGCAGGGGATGAGGCTAGAGGACGGAGGTCCCAACGGAACCATCGACATGTATTGCACGGACGTGGAGGAGGATGAGCTGGGCGGGTTTGTCTACATTCACAAGCTGCGCAAGGGGGTCAACCGGCAGAGTCATGCACTGAAGGTGGCACGTCTGGCCGGGTTGCCTGAGCAGGCGATTCGGGTTGCTCAGCAGGTGCTTCAAGATCCAGGGGTCGACCTCTCATCGAGGGTCATCGAGCCCGCAAAGGCGCCGGTGCCGGTAGCGGTTGTAGGATAGGCAAAGTTGGAGTTGTACTTCATCTGTTTCCATGTTTGGTCAGCCTTGATACCCCATGTATGATATGAAATGGTATCAGAAAGCAAGATAGACTGTGTCTCATAGGGTGGTGATGGGTTTGTCATCAAATGAATTCAGGGTTAAAAAGCTCTTTGATTCATTTGTATAATCATCGACACGGGAAGGAAGGAGTCGGAAAAGAGAAGGGATACT
Source organism: Achaetomiella virescens (assembly GCA_031001845.1). NCBI lineage: Eukaryota > Fungi > Ascomycota > Sordariomycetes > Sordariales > Chaetomiaceae > Achaetomiella > Achaetomiella virescens. Next base: position 208,708 of record JARNGD010000030.1, read on the forward strand.
GACCTATTGTCAAGGCAACCGACTGGTCGAGTCAAGAGCACTTGCGTCAATAAACAAAGCGAGCTGCACACGGGGCGACGAGACACAGAGTGTTTAATTGAGCCACAACCGATCTATGGAGCCGTGACCAAAGGTGCGAACCCTTGTCCAACTCAAGCCAGCATTGCCGGCCCATAAACATTGTCATCCAGTCACGAGGTTTAGTCGCTGTGTACCATGTTAGCAAAGTATTTGGAAAGCACAGGGGCGGGACACAGACAAGAGACCGCCGAAGCCACCGTCCTCGTCAGACTCCTCCTCCTTCTCCTCCTCCTTCTCCTCAGCCTTGGTCTCGGCGGGGCCCGCGGCAGCAGCAGCCACAGGGGCGGCAGCGGCATAGGCCTCGGGGTTGGCGATGCGGTCCTTGAGCTCCTCAATCTCGGGCCAGCTGAAGTCGGTCTCAATGGCAACGGCAAGCACCTTCTTGTAGGTGTTGACGAGCGAATGAATGACAGACGGCAGGGTGGGGAAGTTGAGGGCCAGCGAGAGGGCGGCAATGGTGGTGATGGCCGACGAGAAGGACTTCAGGAGCTGCTCCTCGCTGATGTCCAGGACGCTGGAGGGGAAGGTGTTGCCCTGGTCGTAGACCTGGGCAATGCCCATACCGTAGGTGAAGGGAGAAATGTTGAGCATGTTGAGCAGGGTCGCCTCAGAGGGGCCGACCTTGGCGCCAGCCTCGACGAGCTTGAGATCGGTGGTAATTTCAATAGTACCACGGGCGATCTTGGTAGGGACACCGAGGGCCTGGAAGAAGGAGGTCTTGCCGGGTTCCATGCCGGTGTTGCCAGCAGGAACCCACACGTCGACGGGAGCAACAGCACCGGCACGGGGGGGGCGGCGACCTTGTTGGCGAGGATCTTGTCACGGATCTCCTTGAGGTCACCGTTGGTGAAGACGAAGCCGACGTTACCCTTGACGAAGGGGAGCAGGCGCTCGTACTCGGCGCATCGGCAACGAAGGTCTTGAGCGCACGGCGGACCTAATTTTTGAAACTCAGTCAGAAAAACACCCAGCAATTGAGACACCACGGACCACCGCGTGCTTACCATGGTGTTCTTGCCCATCAGGACAACGCCCTGACCACGGAGCGACTGGCGAATCTCGTGCATCTGCTGCGACGAGACATTGTCGACCGAGACGATGAAGATGGACCGGTACTCCTCCAACAAGCCCTTCAGCTTGTCGAAGTAGCCGGCCTTGTTTCCAGACTTGCCCCCCATATCTTCTTAGTTATGAAGGCAGGATGTTTAAGGGCGTATGGTTTTGATGGTGCGGAAACGAGGAAGTTGAGTATCGCGTTGTTGCTTGGTGCAAAAAGTTTCCCCGATTCGAGCAGAGCTCAGAATTTCACACAATTGACTGCATGTGGGGGACAGCTCGTGTAGGGTTAGGCGCAGAGCCAATGAGGGGCAGCTGCCAGTCCCACTTCTGTTTGGCAGAGGAGCATCCATCCAAGGTGGCTGAATTCATCCTCCTTCCAGTGTCAATGTCCTCCTGACCAACCATAGATGCATGGTGGGAACGCGCGTCGAGAAGCGAACAAATTCAGAAATAAATCAACTGCAGAGCTCTCAGAGAGCCAGGAGAGATACGAAAGACTTATTAACCCTAGGACCTGTCAGTGTCCGTGGTCTCGGCAGCGTTGCCAGGTCAGCTCAGCCACACGTGGCTTGGTGAAAGACAAATTTGTTGCAAGTCGCAACATCGGTCTCACTCAGAGACGTCGAGACCTGCCTTGTACTGTGTAAGCTGACCAAGAGTCCAGGTATGCTTCCCAATTTTGCTTGATGGGAGAGCCTTATTAATCTGTCATAGGCACACGGTTGATTGCCCCAGAGTTGAGGCACAAGGCAAATTGCTGATAACAGCTCGTCCCTTGCCGGCAGTCTCCTCTCTCAGCCAATCCCATTGTTCGTTTCTCTCAGAAACTGGGCCACTCTCACACCGGAGAATACACGATGGCTCTCCCATACCATCTCCTGAAAGTGTGCGGCAGCATCATCTTTGCCGCGCAGGGCAGCGACATTCACTCGTTCAACTCAAGCCTTGAGCCTCTCTCAACATGGAAGTACCCCGTGAAGCAAGGGGAGGAGTCAGCCCCGCCAGAGCCTCAAGAGTCGCCGGCTCCCGAAGGCCCCCCGGCCAAGCGGAGGAAAGTCGAAGATGGACAGGGAGCTGCTTCCAACGACCAGGCTGAGGAGCCGGCAAACGGCCAGCCGAAGAGCAAAAAGAACGCCCCTTATGACGTCCCTGCGAATGAGAGGCCCTTCGTCCAAGGGCTCTATGCTCCACCGACGGGCCGCCACCTCGTAGCCATCACCGGCTCCGATAGACCATCTGGGTGTTTGAGCACGATGGGCAGGCAACCTCAAGCAGCTCAGCCAGAGGTCCGTCTTACCCCGACCCCCTTGTCCCATATCCTGACGACTAACGCACCCCGCGCAGAGCCATGCCTAAACGCCCCTGCTCCCTCGCCCTTACAACCGACAACCGCACTATCCTGTCCGCCGACAAATTCGGCGACGTCTACGCTCTGCCCCTGCTCCCCTCGTCGCTCAGCTGCACCTCCTCCGCCGCCTCCCCATCCCCCGCCGCTCCCTCCCCAGAGCTAGGCGGCCTCCCCCTCTCCCGCAGCGCCACCCCCGTCACCACCAACGGCTCGCCGGCCCCCTTTAAGCCGCAGGCCAACGAACTCACCGTGCACACCAAGCGCAACCTCAAAGCGCTCGAAAACCAACTCATCAGCATGAACCGCAAGAAGCAACAGGACCAACAGAACCAGCAACAACAGCGCCCGCAGTTCGAGCACGCCCTCCTGCTCGGCCATGTCTCTATGCTCACCGCCATCTGCGTCGGCGTCGAGCAGGTCGCCCTCGCGGACGGCAGCCTCAAGACAAGGAGTATATCCTCACCGCCGACCGCGACGAGCACATCCGCGTGTCGCGGGGCATGCCGCAGGCACATGTCATTGAGGGGTTCTGCCTGGGGCACGAGGACTTTGTGAGCCGGTTGTGCATGGCTCCGGCGGGAGGCAGGGGGTTTTGATCTCGGGCGGCGGGGATGATGATTTGTTCGTTTGGGACTGGGTCAAGGGGACGGTGATCGGCAAGGCAGGGGTGTTGGAGCACGTGAAGGGGGTGGTGGGGAGGATGTGAACAAGGTTGCTGTGACGAGGGTGTTCGATTGTCAGTTGGCGGGAGGACGACTGTGCTGGTTGTTGTTGAACGGTACGTTTTTACGGGCCCTTGAGTGCTGGGAAGATTGGCGCTTACTGATATGTCTAGCGTCCCTGCTCTGTTCTGCTACGAACTCCTCAAGGACAACACCCTCCAGCACCGCGAGACGATCCAGCTGCCGGGGAACTCGCTCGACGTTGAGGTGATCGAGTCGACCGGATCGGCGCCACGCCTTCTAGTCGGCGTCGACCCTGCTGAGGAGAACAGCTCTTCCCTCATCGTGCTCGACAAGGAGGTGCACGGCGACGCAGGATGGAGGCAGAGCAAAGTCCAGAACCTGCCGACTGCCGGGGAGCACAAAATCAGCAGGGATGAGCTGGAGAAGATTTTGTACACGACCGAGAGTCTGCGCAAGCTCTCCGACTTTGATTGAGCAGATAGCCGATTCAAACGATGATGAGCTGCTGAATGGCCTAGTGGCGTAGTCTGGAGATCTGGAAAGGTGACGCGCCATCCCAACCACGGAGTCGGGGCGAAAGTGAAGGCTACCTGTGAGACAGGCGAGCTTCTGTTCTCGGGGGTAGCTTCTAGTAAAACCACTGCGCAACCATCACTCGACGTACATACAGAGAAAATCCGCGCAATTGCAAGGACACTTCCGAAATCCCGATATCATTCGCTAAAGAAAAAGATCCAGGCAGCAAAGCAAGCACTCTGCCGCGGGAAAGCCCAGATGACTGCCTCTCTATCCTCTCGAGAACGCCGTCTTGCCAAGTGATGGATGTGCCAGTAAACATGAAACATTGAGCCAGAAAACCCCCCTTCATGCATGCCAGAAAACTGAGAATCTATGCTTCCCGTCTGGTCCCTCCGTTGGGGTATTTTCCAGTACCCTCCCCACCTTTCCCACCTCATATCTCATTAATCAAAGACGGCCGCGCAATGCATCCAATGTAAGATGCGGGTTCAGCACAGCTCATGCGATTAGCGACGCGCCCGCCCATTAATGGCCAATCAGCCTCAGGATGAGGCGCGCACAGCGGGGTATGAACGTCCACCATTCCGCCAAGCAGATCCCCCTTTACTGGGAAGCGCACTGGACACGCTCGCCATGGGGCTCATGGTCGTGCTCGTCATCCTCATCCATAGCACCACTGAAGCCCCTCGAGGTATTGTCAACGTCCTCGAGATCGGCCGGCTCGGTCATAGCCTCAGCGGGCGGGGTGTTGACAACCTCAGGCGAGGGAAGGACCTTCCGGAGGGCCTCGAAGGCCATGGGATCCTGGGTCCAGTTCTTCTCGGGAACTTCACGTTGAACTGGATGTACATGTTACCGTAGTCGTGGTGGCGGTTACGACGGCATACCTTGGCCGCGGATCATCTTGACCGCACCTGCAAAATCCAGTTAGCAAACGGAACAGTGAGAGTGAGGATCCAAACGATGAGGCTCAGACTTACCAGGTGCAATCGCCTCGCCGGGAAGGATGTCAACGCTCAGCCACCGCTCGTCAAGATGTTCAATGTAAATGGTACCGCCGGCCAGGGCCGTCACGAGGTCGATCTCGGCCTGGTAGAGGAGATCATCATCCCGGCGGGTGAAGCGAGGGTGGGGCTTCTGCTCGATCTGGAAAACGACGTCGCCGGCAAGGATGCCGGGGGCTTGGTCACCTCGCCGCGGAACTCGACCTTGGTGCCGCTCTTGACGCCACGGTCGACGTGGACGTGGAGGACCTTGCGATCGACAACCGTCTTCTTGCCGAAGCACTGCTTGCAGCGGTCTTTGTCCTTAACAATCTCGCCCTCGCCGTTGCAGTCGGGGCACACTGTCTGGAAGCGCTGGATCATAGGACCCATCTGGCGCATCATCGTCTTCATACCGTGGCCGTCACATGTCGCGCACTTCCGGACAGCGCCCTCCTTGCCGCCACGGCCCTCGCACTTGGGGCAGATGATAGATCGTTGGAGAGCGAGCTTAGAAACCTTGCCGCGGTAGATGTCCTCAAGGGAGACTTGGTGAACGTGGTGGATCGTCTTGGCCTTAGTCGGGCCGCGCTGGTGGTTCATGCCGCCGAACATGCCTCCGAATCCACCCCCAAGGCCGCCGCCGCCAAAGAACTGAGCAAAGAGGTCCTCGGCAGCCATGCCGCCGGCACCACCAGCGCCGCCTTCCAAACCAGCCTCGCCATACTGGTCATAGATCTGCCGCTTCTGGGAGTCGGAAAGGATCTCGTAGGCATGTGAAATCTCCTTGAACTTCTGCTCAGCAGCCGGGTTGTTGCGGTTCTTGTCTGCATGAAAGGGTCAGCGCCGTTGTAAGAAAGTACGGAAATACACAAGGCATACCAGGATGGTACTTGAGAGCACCGGTCTTGTACGCCTTCTTCAACTCCTGCTCTGTGGCATTGGCGAGACCTGTCGCGGATGTTAACTTGATTGCCTGACCAAAGAGCATTCGAGAGCCGGGGTACGTACGCCCAGGATGTCGTAGAACTTTGTCTCCTTAACCATTTTGAATGGTGTCTTATGTGGGAAGAGGTATTCGTAAGGGTGGAGAGGTTATGTCTCGGCGTTGCCGTGATCGGTCGGAGCCTGACAATGAGCCGGCAGTTGAGACGGCGTGCCCCAGAGACAATTTGAGTGACGAACTGAAGCAGTACGAGGTCAGTGAGGGGGTCCAGGAAACAGAAGAAAAGCGACTAGCAGATGCTTTGTTAATAATCGGCAGTTCCGGACTGTTGATCGGGATCGACAAATCCAAAAGTTTGAGCTTTGTCCGCGCTCGGAACAGTCTCGAGGATTCTGCCGCGGTTCCGGAAAAGACGCGCAAGGAAAGAACGTACCAGTGACGGCGCAGTGCGCTCTTCGTTCCAAAAACGCGGTATGGAGCCTGTTGCACTCTGGTACGCTGAAGAAGGAGATTGTCCAGTCAAGGTCCACGTCAATTCGGCTGCTTGCGAAAGTTGGATGCTTATAAGACGGCAGGTGCGCAGAAGCAGGCTGAAATTCTTTGGACTCCAATCGACTCGCCGCCTTCCCATTCAGCCCCTCCCCATGGAATTCGATCGAAGACTCTGGAGTGTGGCTGGTGTACTTAGCGAGGTACTTCCTGTTGGGCATGTGGGGCACACTTATCAAGGTACTGCCTTATCTCAGCCTTCTGTGGTCTGGCCCAGGGGATGCACATGGAAATTCGAACGTCAGGCTGCCCCGCTCCTCGTGGCTGCAGAAAAGAAGAAGGTGGGGCCGTTTCAGGAGCACCGCCAGGGCTCCAGCCTTGGCAACTAAATTTAGCCTCCTTGTGCAGTCGTTCCATGTTCACCTTGGGCTACTGCGCTGCAACCCAGACCATCCGCCCTGTGCCAACTTGCCCGTGCTTGCTGGTGGCTTCTCCACGGTTCACATTCCTTCTAAAAGCACCTTGGAAATCACTCAGAAACTGCACAGAATGCGGCATTCATGGACAGGAACCTTAAACAGTGGAGACAGCCCCAGTTGCCTTGGGTTCCTGTCTCAAGGGTTCCGTTGAGTCAGCGATACCCTGAGAACTACGACAGTAGAATCGAGACAAAGCCCACATAACATACCCACAGAGCAGTCGCCAGTGTCATGTTCAATGGATCCCTGTGCGGCTTCAGAAGTAGCTTATCATCTCGCCTGGTCTGGTCAAGTTCTTCCATTTGACAACAAAGACCCCCCGAGCACACATGATAGCGCATAAAAGGAGTGAGGAATCATTTCCCAGTCTACATTTACCATAGCCTCATCTTCAATGGTGTAAGATAACTACCGGATCAGTTGGTAAGGGACACTGCCCAGAATAGGCTTTGTCTCCGGTTGTGCAACTCAGCTGCCATACATCAAGCCAGCGTTGACAGCATAGCTCTGTGGAGGACGGGAACTCAGTGAGGATGCGTTACCAGATCACCCTTGTCTGAGAGGAGGAGGCTTGGTTGCCAGGGATATATCGAGTGGTAAGCGTCAACCTTGTCGGTGAGCATCAAACTCCGCACTGTCGCTTCCTTCATCACTACTCTCTCGAGTGAGCTGCTTTGATCAGACCATCTATGTTCTAGCGTTGTTTCGGACAAGTAGCTTGCTTAGGAAAAGGAGCTGCTTAACAAACCACTGTATCTGCAATTCAGGTACCATGCATGCAATCCATCACCCCATGCTCCCAGATCAGATATGCACCCACTCTCCACCCGCCATCCCACACCAAGAACCAGGCTCCTGATCTCGAAACAAACAAACCGCTGTTTCCCAAGCATTCACAACGACTCAGAGACCAGGACCAGTGGAAGTAACACAATTCTACACGCTTTTGCCTATGCCTATGACGATGACGATGACGATGCCTATGCCCTTGCCTATGCTCTCACCAGTCGCCTTTCGCGCCCTCAAGCACAACGCAGCCGAGAGAACCAAATGCGAGAACAAAGAAAAGTACAAGTACTATACAAACAAGCACTCTAATTCTAACACTTCCCTTCCTGCCCTGCTCCCAAACCAGGGCCATCAAGTGGAGCGACTGCCTCACACCAAGACCGTTCCCAACTAAGAACGACGCTTCGCCTTGTCACTTCCCTTCTTTCCCTTTGCACCACCCTTGTTACCACATGCATCACCAGTGCCAGACATTTCGGTTCGATCCGTGCAAGCTGCAGTAGATGAACCCTCAACGCCATCACAAATACCACCAACACCAGAAAAATAGGAGCTCGAGCCAGACGACACCGAGGTACCCTCTCTCCACCGCCCATCCTCCCCTAACACACTCTTCCGACGCCATCTCAAACTCCTCGACCCAGCCGCCGGCTCCCTCACCGACAGCTGCGGCGGGTTGACATACCCACGTATACTCTTCGGGACAGGCGCCGGCGGCCGGATACCCCAGTACGGGTTCGAGTCGTAATCGGGCCATCATCCATTTCTTTCTAAGAAAGCAGGTTTCTCAGTGATGGGCTGGCGCTGGCGCCGGTGGCGGGGCGGGTGTCGCGCTCGCGCTCTCGCTCTCGCGGGGGCAGGGGTTGTGGTTGGGGGGGTTGGGGTGGGTGCGGTGGTGGTGCTTGGAGGGGTGGCGGGGCGAGACCCGGTTCGCGGTGGGATATGGGCGGTGGTGGGCCGGGAGGGCCGTTGTCTCTCATCGGCGGTGGTTGAGGAGGGCTACCGTGGTGGTGAAGAGGGGCGTAAGGTGGCTGGTGGATCCAGCTGCGGCGTTGGTGGTACGCCGGGGATGGTTCCGGGTGGCTGATGGGTGCCGGGTGGTTCAGGGGCGGCAAATCTGTTGTGGGATGGCCGCGGTGCGGCATGTATGGAACACTGTTGGACGCCGGTGGCGGAGGAGGGCCGCCGCTGACGCGCCGTGGTGAAGAGGGGAGGCCGTTAACGCATGGAGGCTGCGGCATGTTACTTGTGGGCGGGGATACTGCAACAGGGTGCGGAATGCTAACCGGCGGCGGGCGCAGGTGATTAGGCGGCGCGAGCGGTGGCATGGAGCTAGGAGGTGGCGATGGGCGACCGTTTATCTCGCGGGATGGATGAAGCGGTGGCGGGCCATGGCCGCTCGAGGGACGGTGCCAGTCGTAGGGCCGAGGGGCTGGTGCATAAGGCGGAGGAGCCTGGACTGGGGAACCCGGGGCGCGATAGTAGGGGGAGCGGCGGGGGAGCCACTGCCGGAGGCTGTACCGCGGGAGGCACCATCGGGTGAGCGATAGGCCGGGTGCTGGAGCCTGAAGAATCGGTGCCTGAATGGCGGGCGGCGGACCGGGAGCGGGGAGCGGGAGCAGGGGGCCAGCCATACGGCACTCTCCCTTGGTGTCTCGGTTCGCTAGGCGGTGCCACCTGGGGAAGAAGCGCTGCAGCTGCTTGCCCAACCTGTCGAGTTGGCTCAGGAGACGGCGTTGGGTCCCTGGGCGGGTGTGAATGGACAGCCGGTTGCCGACCAGCCTTCTTGCATTTGTGGCATTGGAAGCCCCGCTGCTCGACGAACTTCTGAGCCTCCGAGCCGAGGTTTCCGTAATAGCCGTTTGTGAGCTCCCGCTCCTGTGCCTGATCAATAGGATGCCACTTGGGGCTGACATCGACGCCGCATGTCAGGCAGATCTTGCCACCAGGCTGAAAAGCCGCCGGTTGGACGTCTCCATGGTCGCCGTTGACCACTGCAGCGAGTGATACCCGGCGATTGTGCTGAGCTGTAGTCGATGTGGGCGATGTCGACATTTTAGAGGCGACGGTGATCTGGTTTGCCTTGCGCGCGCAGCCCGTCAAGGTCAGATCGGCCTGCTTGAAGTTCTGGACGTAGAGCTGGAGAGCATTCAGCCCGTTCTCGGCCACGAGCTCGTGCATGTGATGGACCGTGGTCTTGGTCGGGACGTGGTCCTTGCACCAGACACCAGCCGACATCGCGCCGCTCTCCCCGTTGATGGTGACGACGCGGAACTGATCCCGACGGGAGCCCTTGACCGGTGTGATGTCGAACCCGAGGACGTACCCGGCCTGATGCGCACACTCGACGTGGACGGGGACGTGGCACTGGTGGCAGTACACGCAAGCACCCTCATCTCGCTTGCAGATCTTACACACTTCTGCGTACCTCGATCGCGGAATCAAGGGGATGCCTTCACTCGGACTGAGAGCCTTGGCATTACCAAACTTCACCTCAGGGGTGAAGACAGCGCAGGTGACATGCACCCAGTTGTTGTCGGCTGTTCGCTTCAGGGGCTCGCGCGGGTTGACCGGGCGGCCCATTTCTTCCTGCCTCTTGCGATAGTAGTCGGCCGCGCGCTGGGCGTTCTCGCGTTCCATCCGCTCCCGCTCCCGCTCCTTTTCCGTCTTCTTTTTGTGAGACGTGGAGATCTTGGGCGGCTCAACGAAGTCGTGGGCGGTGTACTCGATCGGGCAGAGGACACACTTGTAGTGCTGCATTCGGTCAGCACCCCTTGCACTAGAATATAACCGTTACACTTACAATCGACAGCTGCGGGTTCTTGTCATTGATGCACATGTCGCATGTCCACTTGCCCGGAGCGCGGTTATCGACAATGCCATAGCAATTCCGGTGGACCGTCATACGGCACTCCCGACAAGACAGATGCTGATCGCCCGTCGGTTCCATCTCCCGGCAGATCGCGCAAGGCAGGGTCCGCGGCTTGGGAATTTCGGGTGCAGGAGGTGGTAGCGGTGGGGGCTGCTGCTGCTTCTCAACGGCCTTCTCCTTCTTCTTTGAAGCGGGAGCGCCAGAGACACTGCCTGTCTCGGACGGGGTTCTCTCAACCTCCTTGTCATCGCGCTCTTCAGCTTCTTGCGAGGGGGTTCGGGTGCGGCCTGTTGTCCATTGAGGGAAGGTGCTGGGCTTGCCGTTGCGGCTGACTCGGGCGTCGGGAACCGGGTATTGCTGAACATCTTGTCCGCATTGGCAAGCTCGGTGTAGAGATCTTCATCGACCCTGCGCCTCCATCCGCGGCCGCCGGCTTGAGCGACCTTCTTAGCCAGCTCATCGATATCCTCCCACTGGATGGCATAGCGGCGCCACGGTTCTGCGCACCGCCTGCAGAGCGCCTGGATGTACTGGTCTTTCTTCTCCTTGTTGGAGTTCTTGCCGCCGTTCTCGGTGACGGGCGTCACTGCGGCTGCCGGAGCTCGCCGCCACCGTGGGGACTTCTTGGTGCCGCAGAACTTGCAGATAAAGGACTTCTTTTTATGGCTGGCCTTCTCTGCGTCGAATGCGGAATCGTCGTGGTCGTCAGCGACATCATCGGCCAGCTTGTTTGCGGCCGCCTCGGCCTTCTTCGCGTCCTTCTTCCCTTTACGACCGGAGAAGTTGCCCCAAAACCTGCTTTCCGCGCTCCGTCTTCTTCCAGGTGTAGTAGTAACGGGTAATGGTTGCCGCGCTCAGGGTCTTCACGTGCTTCTTGACGCTGTGCAACTCGGACCCGAACTTGGCGACACCCTCCTCGAACTTCTTCTGCTCCAAGGGAGTCAGCTCGGGCTCCTTGAACTCAGTTTCGGAGTCTTGGCAAGGTCCTCGAGAGCCTTCTTCGGGTCGAAGCCGTTTTTAAAAAGGAGATCTCTGCGACGTCCTGCAGGTTAGTCGAGTGAGGTGGCAGACCGAGCGAGACGGCCATCGTGCGAGCCGTAGCCATGTAATCATCCACGTCCTCGCTAGATATGCCGGCGCCGCCGTCCTCGGGGGGCTTGTACAGGAGAGTCGCGGTATCGTCGCCCCCGCGCTCGACGTATCCGGGAGGCTCGTCCTGAATCCACTTAGGACGCTTCTCCTTCTCGATGCGCTCGGCCTCCAGAGCGGCCTGCTGCTCCTTGGTGAGCTTGCTGTTCTTTCCCGACTTCTTAAACTCAAGCGGCTTCACGTATTGCACCGGACGGCCAAACCAAGGCACCACTATTGCCTGGTGGCGGAGGCCCAGCCGGGTGCTAGCACGGGGGAAGATGCGGTCGTCCAGATCCAATGCGTCCTCCACCTTGCAGTGCATCCCAAAGTACCGGTATGGCCATAAGCTGGCGTGGTAGATCTGCTCGGCGGTCGGGGGTGGGTGCAGGTTCTCGTCGACAGGACTGGCGCGACTCGTCCGCCCCGTGTCAATCCCGTCGACGCCACCCATGACCTCGTCCTCATCGTCAAAGCCCTCGTCGTCCTCGTCATGGTGATGGTGTTCCGAAACGTTGGGGGTGTTGCGGGCCTCGAGCTTGCGCTCGTGGGCGCGGCTGCATGCGGCGCAGGACCACGCAAAGCCACGACTTGGCTTTTTGAGCAGGGGTGGCTTGACACAGTTCATGTGGTACGTGTTTTGGCACTCTGCACAATCCACCGAATCATTGCTGTTTGTTTGGCTGTGTCAGCACCCGGGCTCCGCTTTTCGACCTCGCTCCCAGATCCCTCCTCAAATCTCCTCATTGGGTCCCACGCCACCCCGCCAAATCAGTCACAGGGCTTGCTCGGCTTTGGCCATCTTTGGCTGGGGGCCGCTGGCTGGGGGGCCGCCCACTTGGGTCACTTGGGTTGGCTGGATGGGACAAGGACTCTCTCACTTACTTCGCGCAAAATGTGCTGCATCTCTTGCACGTCTTGACCGCACTGGTCAGCTCCTTCCCCCGGCCCTGCTCTGTCAGGACAAACTTCCAGCGCTCGTCCAGCACCTTCTTGACGTGCTCGGGGACGTTGATGACCTGCCGCGTCGGGATCACCTCGTAGTTCTTCTGGATATACCGGTCGTACAGCTTCTCGTACCAGAAGCAGTCGGGCATCCGCTTGTAGGCCGCCAGGTCCGGAATGTCGGCCTTGTGCTGGATCTGACACTTGCCGCGCAGCGACGTCAGAGGGCTGATGTCTGAGTGCATCGTGGCGAAAACCAGGCGTGTGTCTTGCACCTTTCGCCCGATGTCCTTGGGCCGGTAGTACCAATTGATGCGCAGCGCGTCAATTGGGAGCGTTGGGTCGTTTTTGACGTGCAGAAATTCCATGATGCGGCCCAGGTAGTAGGGCTCACCAGGTGGCTCGCAGACCAGGTAGACGTGATCTGCATGTCGTGTCAGATCCCTGATGAAAAGGACAAGGAAAAAAAAAAAAAGAGCAAAGCACCAATGAGTGAGTGAGTGGAACGTTGGGACAAACTTACCGTTCACCTCGAGCACCGTCCCATCATCGGCCACCATCTTCCCATCCTTGGGCCGTGACTTGCAGTTCTCAAAAGTGAGCATGTTCGTCTCGGCGACAGAACCACTGCCGCTTGGCGTGGCAGTTCCGCTGGCCAGGCCGCTGGTGAGAAGGCGCTTCTGCAGAGCCGATGAGGATGCCGTGCCATTTGACGCCGACGGCGTTTGGCTGCCGCTGGCCGTTGAAGCGGTGTCGGCAGCTTTGCGTTTCTTACTTTTTGAGATGCCGTTTGTCGTCGTGGTGCCATTAGCGACGGATGTCGATGAGGGTGTCGCGGCTGCTGCCGATGACTGGTTGTGGCCCTGGGGCTGGTCCTTGGTGCCGTTGCTTTGCTTGCTGTCGTCGGGAAGTGGTTTCCTTGAGGATCCGTTGCCCGATCGGGGCAGTCTGTGATGAATTGGTGGGCGCTGATGCTGAGGATGCACTTTGCTGCTTGCCGCCGCTCCCCTTCTTGGAGTCGGCATCTTTTCGCTGGGGATACACATCGAAAATATCCAAATCGAGGTCCTTGTCCTCTGCATAATTTGGTCGCGCCGCGCCAGCTCGGTTCCGCGACCGTGTGCCGTAGGGCGATGGCTGCGATCCGGCCGCTGATGGTTTCTCCATGGCCTGGGGCTGCGGTGATTCGGAGTTGGAGGATGAGTTTGAAGCCGGGTCAGATAGTCGGGGGAGCGCAGATGATGAGATGGGGCCCGAGCTACTCTTCGCGCTGGCCGAATGGCTGGCCGAGCTTGGTGCTCCTGTGCCGTCCTTGGCGGATGAGGTGCGACTTCCCGAATTTGCCTGGTCCTCGGGCTGGTTCGCAGTTTGGGATTTCTGAGCCATGGTGGGCCGAGAAAACGTGAGATGGCAGAAAGGGTACTTGGCTGCGCTGCTGGTCAATGGGTGCTGATGACGCACCCCGGGACCTTCTCGCTGCAAAGTAGAGGTGTGAGGTGGGTTAAAGGGCCTGCCTGCATGTGGGTACAGGAGATATCGTGACTGAGGCAGAAGTTGCAGGATTGTGGCAGGTGATGGTCCATAAGATGAGACGGCAGCGGGTCCGCTCCCATGCAACAACAATGCCTCCCAAGCTTATTCCCCGCGCAACGTCGGATGGGGAGGAAAGTCGCTGGCAAGGCGACGGGGTTTAAAAGCTTGTGGAGGACGGAAATCGTAAGAGTTCAGGATCGTGATCAACGCGGGTGCGGGAGACCCCAAGGTGGCGGGTACCAAAACCCTTCAGGTTGGGAACGTGGATGGCACGAGAGCGGGTAACGTGAAGAAGAGCCCAAAGGTGAGCGACGCGCTGGTCGATGGGAAAGGGGATGAGGATACGCAGAGCCCTGGTGAGGGCACCCTAAGTTCGGAAGGGCGAGGGCAAAGGCCGCACGGGGTTGAGATTGTATGTTGGGGGGGAGATCTGGCGAAGATGAAGGAAAGGAAGGGAGGCGAGCAGAGAGAAGAGAGATATGTGGGTAGAATGGGTAGAATGGAAAAGGGAATAATGGGGACAAGCGAAGAAACGTCAAATGGCAAGGAAGGCAAGGCACGCAGGGTCAGGTAAGGTACCGGCCCGGTACATGGTCGAGAGGAATCTCAATTTTGGCCCTGGCGTCTCTGCGCTGGGCGAGGCGGCACCCTTTGGGACGACTGATGGGATCCCCCATGGCTTTCCATCGAGCTTCGAATCATTGGGCAGTGTGGGCACAGCATGCTCCGGGCGGGTGGGCCGCCGCTTGCACTGTGGAGCCACAAGTACCTCATTGTGTACTGCAGGGATTTGCATTCCACATCGTCCAGATTTCAACGTCGGCAAACCACCCCCATGCAGCGCCCCAGGCGGTACATCTGCGCTACTTCGGCCCAGAAATCCTCATCGACTTACCTCTCTCTTCTTCACCCCAGCCGGGGCCACTCAATGTACTGCCGCCCGCCCGGCCTTCCTCAGAGATCGCGGGATGCCGTCGCAAGCGGCTGTTCGCTCAGACCTCGAGCAGGAGCCCGGGTGGTGGAGTTGAGTTCGTTGGACAAGTGAGTGTGGAGAGAGGAGCGACGCGCCGCTGGTTCGCCCTGGTCGGCTTTTATCATAGTTTGAGCGATTACCAAGACAACAAGGAAGTTGAGGTCGCGACAGGCGAAGGGTGTCAGCCAGGTGAGCCGCGTAAGGTTACCACATCGGAACGGCAGTGGCCCACCCCTCTTTTGCCCGAGGTGCTTGGATGGAATCTGAAGATGGACGACTGTCGTCTTGACGTTCGCAGAGAATAATGATACGCAACGTGGTCATGCCCACAACACGCGCGCTGCAAGAGGATTTCCCCGACAGCCCGCCTCTAGGTCCCATCGGCTCGCATCATGATGCATTTTCCGCACTGGTTTTCAACAAAGGTACACAGTACCCCTCTTGAGAGGCTTCTTTCTGACAGCCAATTGCCTCTCGGACGGACACAGAAAGAGCACCCCAGGCTGACCTTTCCATTTTCGCCGACCATCCACCTCTGAGAATTTCCTCTGCCGCGCCGTGTGCTTGATGGAAGGATAAGGCTCAGTCTCGCCTCTGACAAGAACAAAGTTGAATTGGGCCCTTGTGCCTGTCCGGCTCTGCCAAATTTGTATCGTGGCGCCGCTGTCTGTTTCCACCCCTGTCTCACTGCCCACCACAGTAATCTCCACCTCATCTTTGAGGATTTACTTGGTTTCGTGGTCGACAAAATATATATTTCGCCTTGGAGACTGAATAACTTGCAACGGCCCTTTCCCGCCCTCTTCGAAATTATTCTCGCCATCATACTCGGCAAACGAGGGTGCTAAGCATCCAGGATGTCCCCGAGTCTTGGCACAACCCACCGCCAGGTCCGTGACCTTCCACGGGAGGAGCATGGACCGAAGACCGGACCACACCGACTGGTGACAAAGTGTCTTGAGATGAGAGGAAACCGGAAAATCACCAGTCTGGATTACGCTCGAGTGGCCGTGGTGTCCTTCTGCTTTTTCGGTCAGGATATCTTTCCGGCCTGATGACTCGGCGACGGCCATAGGGCCAAGCTGAGGTGGGGCATACGGGCTTCCGAGAATCTGAGGGCGACGTTGCCTACAGGGTTACTGTGCGTTGGTTCCTCCAGCAGATCCCGCTCCACAGCTGGCGGCACCTCGACGCGGTGAGTGAACTGGTTATACACATGAGGGAGGAATGTCCCTGGCCGACAGTTCGACTAGAATGGTTTCAAACGGCCCTCTTGCGGGAATCCAACGGAAGGAGAAGAGTCGACAGATGGACATCAAGCGACATGATGCAGTCGGCGTCGCTGTGGCTTGGCACAGTTGGGGCACGAGATGAAGTGAGCAGCGCGTGCTTTGAACCCGCCCGGAGGTGTGGCCATCCATTCGACCAAACGTGTTCCCTGCATGCCGGACTGCTACACAGCAGGCTGCCGGCTTCGTCACAGCAAGATCTCCGAACAGCCCGGCACCCGCTCGGGTTTATGTCACGAGCGTCGGGCCGTGGCAGCGGCGCGGTGGTTTATCTTCGCATGGATATGACGCTGAGAAGAACATCTACTACCCCGAATAAATAGGGGGGCTCTCTTTTATGAAACCGAGGGTTGTTGTGAGCGGATGAAAGAGCGATGAGTGGGCGAGATTGTGAGGGACGAGGCTTGTCGGTAAGCCCAGTACGACACTACCTAGGCAGGATTGGCGCACTGTGTCTCGCCTGGCCCGCGCCGCGGTGGCGGCAAGCGGGTGAGAGCATCCTTCTTGGCTTCCCTTCTTGCCGGGACTGCCGTCTTGGATGATTCGCTGGGGGGTAAGCTCGACAACCCTGAACTTTGGAGGATTTGAAAGACGTCCTGAAAATCGGATGCGGACATGTCCTCTCTGACCGCCAAAGAATAGGTCGAATCGAGAAACAAAGCGATAACTACCGCCTGACTGACCGAGATCGTGAGACATTGATCGCTGTTGAGCCTGCAGCATATCGATCACCGCCATCCCGCGCAAGCCCGAGACGTTGTTTCGTCATGAGACGTGCGAAAAAGGGACGGCAACGGCCAGGGAGCCCCAGAAAGTGGGGAAGGCTCAAATGATGACCGCGAGATTTTCCTGCATCCGAAAGCCAGTGTGCTCCCTGTCTGCTCCCAGGCGATTTCTGAGACTGGAAAGAGATGAAGGAGAGAATACACGTCGGCAATGGGGAAGAGAGAGAGAGGGAGGCAAAACGAAATGGAGAAATAGAATAAAATAATCGAAACAAAAAAGGCAAGAGAGGTATATTGTTTTATGTTTTTGTTTTATTTAAAAAGAAAAAAAAGGTAGAGTAACCACAGAGGAAGAGAAAAGAAGATACTAAAAGGGAAGGCAGACACCCTAAGATGTACTGATATGATGCACAGGTACCAGTACCAGGGGCAAAAGATTGCAGATACGCTGCAAATGCCACATCTTCTTGGGCCTATACCCTTCTTGAATCTTGATGAGATCGCCGACAAACAGTTCTGAGTGGGTTTGGCGTGTTTCGTGATGCTCGCGACTTCGGGGAGCCGTCACCGATGACCAAGCTCTCGTCTAATGTGTTTCAGATTGCCGGATACTCCTCTGCATAAACACACGCCTTGGATGCCTTGCATTCCGTCTCCTCGACATAGTCGGCGGTGTCGATGCTAACAACAAGCCCTGGCAACAACAACCTAAGGATGGGTGCAAGCGGAGTGCTGGACATCTCATCGGCCGCCTCACCAACTTGCGCCATTTCCCATAACAGCAGGAAGCTAGACAGGATGAAGCTTGGATCGTCAAATTGCGGGTTCTGTCCCATGTGCGGCAGGAGAAGAGGAAAGGGGATGGCGTGCAGACTATCGCAGGTTCCTCGAGGCAGTGTGTTTGACAAGACCCAGTGTGGAGGTACGGCGAGTGATCGTTTCCCGCGGTTGGTAAAACCGAAAGCAAAAGTGGGCCTTGATTCTTTGCTCCAATTCCTCCGGAAATGATGAGAGAGCTGACCAGATGTTCAGGGCTCTCGGCAAGCAGGGGCTGGAACAACCCGCCGGCGGCCCACAGTACAAGTGGATCTTCTTCCTGCAGTGCTCCGGCTCTTTCCCAAACAGTCGGGAACCTGGAATTGGAGATGCTAGAAGCGCGAAACGTCGGACGCGACATTCATGCGACCAGGCAACCACTCGCCTCAATGATCAGGATCCCAGGCTCAAAAATGCCACCGAATATTTCCATGACGTGAAACTCAAGAAATGCCATTTTGTTGCATCGGCAAGCAAGGTAATTGAGCCTGAACTTCAGTTTATCTCTTTCTCCTTGCAACACCGGTCCCATGGCAGACAAGGGCAAGCTCGGCATCTGGCACACAACAACCCTGCAGTCCCAAGACAGCAACAGCACCAGCCTTATTCCACAACATCTCTTGCTGGCCAAAAACGGCCATTCGATGCTTCAGTTTCGCATGTTTCCGCCGGGAGGATGAGGATCCGCACAAAAACCACCGGGACCACAACCGGCCTTTCGTCGTCCCTGGCCCCCTTTCTCACAAGTCAGCT
Organism: Achaetomiella virescens; assembly: GCA_031001845.1. Lineage (NCBI taxonomy): Eukaryota > Fungi > Ascomycota > Sordariomycetes > Sordariales > Chaetomiaceae > Achaetomiella > Achaetomiella virescens. The sequence goes on from JARNGD010000030.1 coordinate 227,121, forward strand.
GCCACGGCTGACAGCAAGCCGTATCGAGTCTCTCGATGGAATACACCGGGATGGACCATCCGATACTCTCAGAGACAAGCGTTCCGGCCACGCCTACAGCCACCCTTGACCCATTTCTGTCGCTACGTCCACCCAGCCTACGACTTGCCAGGTCGGCTCGTAGCCAACTTCGCTTCTCTCGTGTATCAAGTCCATCTACCCGGCAGAAGCAGTGCCTTCTCGTCCGGCCAGTTGTGAGCGGGGAGAAAAACCTCGTATATAGTGCTCCAACAGGGGGTGGCAAGTCTCTTGTTGCCGATATCCTGATGCTGAAAAGGTCATTGAGGATCGGGATGCCAAGGCCATTCTGGTCTTGCCTTATGTTGCCCTCGTTCAGGAAAAGGTTCGCTGGCTGCGCAACGTTGTCAACGGAATTTCCCGTGAGGAGCTCGGGCAGAGAGACCAACATGAGGATGACAAGCAGAAGCTGTGGGCTCGGAGGGCGGACAAAGACACCATTCGGGTCGTTGGCTTTTTTGGAGGGAGCAAGATCAGGGCTACATGGGTCGACTTCGACATTGCGGTTTGCACCATCGAGAAGGTGAGGACCCAGCGTCGCTGGAAGGATCCAATCTGACTGCAGCAGGCGAACTCGCTGGTAAATGCGGCTATCGAAGACTGCTCCATCTCCGAGCTTCGAGCTGTTGTCCTGGATGAGTGCCATATGATTGATGACGGATACCGGGGATATTTGCTTGAACTACTGGCGACGAAGCTGCTGTGTCTCGGCCAGCCGGTCCAAATCCTTGGCATGAGCGCCACCTTAACAGTGCGTGGAGACAATCAGTAACCACCCTCTCCCTTTCGTCCCATACGGTTGCTGATGGGAGACCAGAACATTGAGCTCTTGAAGAAGTGGCTTCAGGGCCACTCTTATGAGACACACTACCGCCCGGTGCCCATCGAGGAGCACCTGGTCTATGATGGGAGGATCTATGCTGCAGGGACCACCGCCACTCTCCTAAAAAGGGTCGCTGAATTGGACTCGAGGAGTCAAGCCAGCAAACCTGAACCGCTGAGAATCATCAGTCCGTCCGATCACAAAGAGCTGAAGGATCCCGTTCGGAACGCCGTGGTCGCGCTTGCGAATGAAACAGCAAGGGCCGGCTACGGCGTCCTGGTCTTCTCAAGCAGTCGTGCTGGTTGCGAGTCGGATGCCGTGCTAATCAGCCGAGTGATGCCCACCTTTGCCGAAGCTGATCCCGTCATGCAGGAGAAGAGGCTGGACCTGCTTGGAGATCTGCGGAGTCTGAGCACGGGACTTGACCTGAAGCTGGAGCAAACAATACCGGCCGGCGTTGCTTTCCACCGTGAGCACACCGACCACCCTTCACATGGCAATTCTAACCGTTCACCCGCAGATGTGAGTTTCACCGGCAGCTTCCTCGGTGCCCGACCTAACACCTTACCAGGCTGGGCTTACGACTGAAGAGCGGGAACTGGTGGCGAAGGCTTATGACCAGGGCGTGCTCAAAGTCTGTGTGGCGACATGTTCACTTGCGGCAGGCATCAACTGTAAGTTAACTGACGGGATGTATCCTACTCACCTCCATGGGCGCTCAGCTGAGAGACTGCAGTGCCTGCTAGACGAGTCATCCTCAACAACGCCCGGATGGGCCGTGACCTTGTTGGCCCTGCCATGCTGTAAGTGAGGGGACCCTCTATGGAGACGCAAAGATTGACCAACATTGATAGCCGCCAAATGCGTGGGAGGGCTGGCAGGAAGGGCAAAGATGAAGTTGGGGAAACGTACCTATGTTGTCGACAGAATGATCTTGAGGCCGTCGTCGACTTGATGCATGCAGATCTGCCGCAGATCTCGAGCTGTCTTATCTCAGACCAGCGGCGTATCCGGAGGTGGGCCATCTATTCCAGGCACCATCTGTTCCCGAGACGTATCATACCCGCTGACCAGGATATGTCAGAGCCTTACTCGAAATCATTGCGATCAAACTCGCAACGAGTCGGGAATCTCTGGACGACTATGTTAGTGCAACCATGCTGGCTTATTCGGCAGAGTCGGAGTCGATCCAGGAGAAGGTTGAAGAAAGCCTTGCCGAGCTTCAGAAGATGGGATTTGTTGTCCAAGATGATCACGGCTTCCAAGCCACCAAACTAGGCAAAGCTGTCGTCAACTCATCGCTCGACCCTGACGACGGCATCTTCATACACAACGAGCTTAAGAAGGCGCTACAAGCCTTCGTTTTGGATGGTGAGATGCACGTTCTCTACAACTTCACGCCCGTGCAGGACCTAGGGGGGGCCGTCAACTGGCGTGTGTTCTGGAAGGAGATGCAAGCGTTCGACGAGAGCACTCTCAGGGTCATGCACTTCCTCGGACTCAAGCCTGTCATAATCAATCAGATGTAGGCACGCCCTTGACCTGTGAGAAGCGGGGATCTTGGCTAAGACACAGATAGGCTCCATGGAGGCAAGCTGAAAGAGACGACCCCCGATGAGAAGGAAGTCGCACGGCGGTACCACCGGTTCTACCTTGCGCTACAGCTGCGGGACCTTTGCAACGAGGTGCCCATACACTCGGTTGCGCAGAAGTACGATATGCCACGGGGCTCCGTTCAGACATTGGCACAAACCTGCCAGGGTTTGCCGCTGGCATGGTCAAGTTTTGCGAAACGATGGGTTGGGGGTATGTGACTATACAAACAGGATTCGAATTTCCAACTCACTTTCGTCTCAGGGCCATGGCTGCTGTCCTCGATCACTTTTCAGACAGGCTCAAGGCCGGTGGAGATCAGACCTCCTCGCACTGGCTAAGATCACCTTTGTCAAGAGTAGAACGGCACGGATCTTCTGGGACAACGGCTTCAAGACGGTTGCCGCCGTAGCGAATGCAGATCCAAAAGAGCTTCTGCCGATTCTGATGCAGGCACAGCCAAACAAGGTGAAGCTGGGAGGCACCAGGGACGAGCAGAAGTACAAGGACAAACTGCTCGCGAAGGCAAAGATCATCGCTGACTCCGCGAACCGGCTCTGGCGTAAGCCCATTAGACTCGAACTTCCTCCGGTTATCGGTACTGATCCTTGTGTTTTTGCAGAAATTGAAATGCAGCAGGAACTTGATGAAGTGAGTGACGGGCGTGAAGTTCATCCAAGGCGTGCCCTCATCATTTCCGACCTGTTAGTTGGACGAAAGCCTGGACAAGGCACCTGACGGCACCTACCTTGTGGCCACTTCACAGAGACGCTCAAGCAACGCACGGAGACCAAAGGCGGTGTTAACACGGCCTGCCTCCTCAACCTTTGACAAGCGTACGCACCACGTCCGACGCACAAACAAACTCATTCTTATCTTGCCTCAGCTGGGTCGAACTCCAGAACCGTTGAAGTCCAAAATGGGGATCGAGAAGGCGCCAGGGCGCTTGAAGACCGGGAGCTGGTCGCGAGCGAACGCTGTCGTGAAGATGAGGAGGGGTCAGAGTCTGGCCTGGCACAAGATGGCCGACCAGGGTCATCTTGCATGTGTCTTGCATGCAAGGAGATGCGCGGTGCATCAAGAAACTTTCAGGGCACAGCGCGAAGGACACCCGTCAGCCTGTCGGCTTGCGATTTCCCTTTGCACAGCATATCACGCTGCTTCCTCCGTATCGCATCCGCTCCCAACGTCTCTTTGGCGCTTACTCTGGCGCTTCTCGCCTCTGAGAGACGCCGATCTACTTTATCATCTTAGCAACCGAGCATGTCTTTATTTCACAGAATGGCCGAGTCATAATCGGCTTGGTGTTTCTCAACTTTGACGCATGCACTAACCTCAGCCATTGATTGGACAAGGTTGTCCTTCTCGAGTCTCCGGGTCGTCTTCTTGCCTCTCTTCCTTACTCTTACCTAATCGGGACCCCACCCCAGCCACACTGGGCGTCCTTTGTCCGGATCGAGATCATCCCGTGCGCACAACCAACCAACACAGAAGGTGGCCCCCAACCACGCAGCACGACTGCCCCCGACTTCGAATCGCACCGCGTATCGTTCGACGACCGCTGCTGTGGCTGCCTGAAGACCCCCATTTCAGGGCACCACCTCTGGCGACCCACGGTGGCAAGCCCTCCCATTTCTGTCGTTTCACATTTCAACCATGGTGTTGCCTCTCGGCTGCCTGTTGCTTGCCGGGTTCTCTCGCAACCAATCCCATCCAGTAACAAGAAGTCAGTCTGCCGCCTTGCGACCTCTCACCTCGGGGCCCGCCTTTGGAGTACCGTTTCGTCCCATCCACAGGTTCTAGTGTCTCGACGGCCATTTTCTTTGTCCTCTTGTTGCTTTTCCTACATCTAACAATACGTACGACAAAGATTGATTACTGCCCGCAGTCCAGCTGCACTCTGTTTTCGCATTGCCTCGCAAACCCAACATGTCGGGAGCGACCGGAGACCAGCTCGGGTACCACCGCTGCCGCTGACAATAATGAAAATCGAAGCGCGGCGATACCGGCGCGGGAAGAAGGGGTGGGGTCATCTCGCAGCACGAGGCGCCCATCAGCGAGCACCACTCGGACACTCGGCGATGTGATGCGGGAACCGTCCACGACCGTCCCCGGTGTTGTCGTGCTGGACGCGCTACCGGAAGCGCCAGCCGGCAGAGACACCCTTGATCCGAAAGAGGATCTCTGGTTATCCACCGTCGACGGGTAAGTTCGTTGCAAGGCCATGCGCTGGCCCCACCCGCGGAGAGCGCTCCGGTGGCGTCCGGACGGGCATGGATCGCCGTTCTGCCGCATCAATTTATGTGCTGCTCTTCGAGGTCAAGCTCATTCGATCGACGTCGTGGTTTTGGGTTTCATAGACCACCGTGACTGCTAACATGCCGCTCCAGACGATACAGTTCCCCAATCATCCATTGCAGGTGGGCGTGTCCTCCTCGTCACGAGACATTCTACGTATGCTCCTATCCGTCTGTAATTACCAATGTCTCATGCACTGACAGGAGGTCCAGGTCCACAAGAAGGTGCTTCTGAAGTCCGAGTACTTCGAAAGAGCTCTCTGCGGCGAGTTCAGGAGTCGGGAATGCAGTCTATTGACCTTCCAGAGGAGGATCCTGCCATCTTCCACTTCCTAGTTGCCTACCTTTACGAAGGCAAATATGAGCCCATCAAGCCTGCCGCCTCCGTACTCAGTGAGTGATGTTTAACATGAGTTTTCATCTATTACGAGGCCCTGCTGAACCTCCCAAACAGTCCCCGACGAAGACAAAGGCAAAGCCATTACCGCCACAGACGAGACCTCCGACTCTGACTTGGACTCCATTTCCTCCTCCGATTCCGATGTAAGCGCACGCTCCCGCCGACAACGTGAACGCCGCCGTAGGCGGGAGGAGCGTCACTGGGAGCATATGCGCCGAAAGCATCCCGGCATGCACCGTCCCAACTGCAACTGCCCAACCTGCACCGCCGTACCCCCTGGTCCGCCTTGTTGGTCTTGCCGGGCCACGCGCAACCCCCCTCCGGGACACCCTGCTACCTACTCTTACGACCCTTGGGGCCGCCCCGATCGTCCACCTCCTCCCCCAGCCCACCGGCCCCAGCGACGCCGCCACGGCCCATTCCCTCGAGCCCCAATTCTCCCTCCGCCACAAAACGACCCCCCATCGCCCCAACCCCCTGGCTCAGCAGCCTGGCTGGCGGCCACAACAGCAACCGACCCTAACGGCGGCCGTATCACAGACGCAGAGGACCTCCGCACCTGGCTTCTCGCCTACGAGCTGCACATCGACGTGTACATCCTCGCCAATAAGTTTCTGCTCGACGGCTTCAAACATGAAATCGCCCGCGCCGCCGTCGATATGCTCGAGAGCGCCGGCTCCGATGCCGCCGTCGTGGAAGTCCTCTACCTCTGCCGCAAGCTCTACGACGGCTTGCCCGAGAGTGACCCCCTGCTCAAGATGATCTTTGCTCGGGTGGGCTTTCTCCAGCCATGGAAGAGGGCTCCGCAGGAGACGAATGAGTTTTTGGTGGCGAACCCTGAGATTGCGTCGCTGCTGCTGAGGGAGATGGCGGCAAGGAGGGAGGAAGATGTTGGCGGAAAGGGCTTGCCGAGTATGATCAGACCGTGGTCTACTTTTGGGAGGGCGCCGGTTCCGTGGGTTGATCCGGGGCCTGGTGCTGGTGCTATGGGTTACAGAGGCCCGCCCCCGCCGTATAACGGCCTGCCGCCGGGGGCAGGTTATCCGGTGAGGGGCCCGGGAGGGGTATGCGGTGTTGTGATCTGAGGTGGGGTGGGGAGTGGCGGGGAAGGTCGGGATGTACAAGAGAGGGTCTCCCGTGGAGGGGGTGGCTTTCACCGGTTGCAATGCAGGAAACGGCAACCGTGATGGAGGGTTGGACCGCCGGCGTTTTGCCTGCTGATATGTGTGTTCCAATTTGCATTCCTTTGGAGCGAGCAAGCGTCTGGGAGTCATTTTTGGATGAGATCTAACGGTCTGTTACATTACAGCGGCCTTACCTACCTTAATATATCGACGGTGGACATATTCCTGGCCAACCTCGGGTTTCATACCTTGATTGGTTTCATGAGAATCTTGCATGGAGATTACCCAAGATCTAAAGGAAACTCTTCCGGCTAGCGCGCTCCTGCTATTATCCTTAGCCCGAAGCATGGTGCTATGTGCTGGGAAGAACGGCGGGGAAGGGGGTGGGCTGGGATGAAAGGTTCCACCCATAGATGGTTTCCGGTACACGCAACATCATGGTCTGATATTTTAGTGCTCCAGGCCGTGGCTTAGCCGTACATTGAAGCTCTGCGTACTGAGGTACGACGTGACACATGATGATGACGTTACACAGCGGCTCCACGGTTCCATGGTGGGACTTTGAGCACCAGAATGCTGCCATGGCGATCCCGAGAGGGCTGATAATGATTACCCAAGGAGGCTGTTCATTGTGAAGGATCTGACGTGAACACGCTGCCTAGAACAGCAGCGAACCTCTCAGTCAATACAATCATCCTGCAACTTAAACAGCATCGCAAACACCTCGTCCGACTTGCTCCTCACCGCATCATGATACCACCCGTTCGTCTCCCGGACCTTGATACCCTTTACCACGTGGCCGTCTCCTCGCCAGCTCAAAGTCGACGTACATGTCGTCGATGTAGCTGACCGCATACACGGGCACTTCATTCCTCTGCAGCTGCTCCTCGTCATACAAATCCCGTCCCACACCTCGGTCGATGCCAGGATTTCGGCTGCCTCCTTCACGCGTGCGAGCTGTGGGCAGACGTCAAAGTAGAATGGGTGGACCATCTCCCCTGAGAAGTAAATCGGTTCCGAGGACGGAGTCGACTGGAGGAAGGCCGCCGGGTCCGCGAGCCAGGAGAACGGTTGGAGGGTCTTTCCGACACGGTGGGCGCCCAGTTGGAGGCTGGGAAGCCTTTCTGCTTGGCGTTGTAGATGGCCTCGTGAAGGATGGCGTAGATGGGGTAGAGGTCGAAGGGAATTTGGCCCTCAAGCATCGCGAGAGAAGTCCGTGTGAAGAAGCCGAACTGATCGAGGTCCGTGGCTAGCTGCAGGACGAGCGAGTGGATGTCGTCGAGCCCGCCATGGGAACCAAACGCGAGGCCGATGGTCAGGAAGAGAGGGACGGTGAGCTTGCCGCCTGACGGGAGGACGATGCCGGCTTCTTTGCCGGTGGACTGGATGTACTCGGCCAACCGGTGGACGGTGGTGATATCCTCGGGATATTTCTTATAGTACCTACGTTGCGCTCCATGAGCTTTTATAGGTGGCAGCGTAGACCTCGTCGGCGGTGCGCTTGACAGGGGCGAGCCCGCCCGTCAGAAAGACTTCCCGGAGGCTCTGGGGATACTTGGATAGATAGGTCAGGCGACGAAGCCGCCGAAGGACTGGCCAAAGAGGGACCAGGGTTTCTTGCACTCCTCGAAGTTCTCCGTCAGACACAGCCTAACGGCCTCCAGGTCGCGCACAATATGGTTGGCGCGGAACAGCTTGAGGTAGTCGGCCTGTTCCTGTGGCCCACCTTCGCGGAGCAGAGCATCGGCGTTGATAGGGGTGCTCAGGCCCAGTGCCACGGTAGTCCAGATACAAGACTTGGTAACCCCTCCGGAGGGCGATCTCTGTCAGGGCGTGATGCTGAGGTTTTCGGTTGCCAAAGCCCGGTCCACCTTCGAGATAGACAAGGTAGGGAAGCTTCTCCTTGTCGGCGAGCTCCTTGGCAGAAAGAGGCACAATCGATCGCTCGTGCCTCCTGACACTGCGGCCGAAGAGCTTCAAGGTACCGGCCTCGGGACGGGCATGGTTCTTGGGCACCTCGAAGAACAGCTCAGTGACATAGAGCTGGCCTTGATGCGCGGTGAGTTGATGGACTTGGGCGCATGGCATGGGCGGGCAGGTCTTACCAGGAAGCACATGGGCCCTCCGACTGAGCAGACGGGCGGCCTGGACGACCGCCCATTCCAGTTGATCCCATTGCCAGTGCCACCAAGAACAAAAACAAAAGCCTTAATGCTGTCCAGATCTGGCAGTCGAATGACAGAGGACACTGGCAGATTGGACGCGAGGTAAAGCGGAAAACACTGTGTCTGTTAGGCCTGGTCGTACAATTCGACCACTGGTTTCCCGTGCTGGTAGAATGAAGCAAGGTGATGATCTGCAGCCAAGAGGGACGGTTATTGCCGGTACTTGGATGCCAAACTGAAGGCTTAGCCCACAGTGGTGCCCACGACTGCTTTGGAAGGGCTTTGGAAGGGAAGAAGAGGATGAATCAAGTCACAGGAAGGCGCAGTCCAGGGTTGGATGGACGTTCTTCAACGCGGTAACTCAAAGTCAAACATAGATATTTGGACAGCTGGCGTAATGTGCAGAACTGCTGGATTGCGTACCTTGGATACTCGCCAACCTGGAACCCATCTCCCGTCACCTGGTGATACCGACAGGTTGGCATCGACTCGGAGGAGGGAGGTTGCGGGGTAGCGGAGTGGGGCACAGGATGGGACCCTCTCTCCGGAGCCGGCCAAACTTGGTGCTGGCGGAGTGGGGTGCGGCTGCCTCCCCAAAAACCCGAAAAAGCTTGCTCGGCTCGGTTGCAGCTCCTCTGCTTTTTACAGCGTATGCAACCCAGATGCTGACGAATTTACGGTCGCCCCTGGCCTCTCCCATGTGACATGAACAACGTCAACTCATCAGACTCTGACCGAGTCCTTCATCGCGCTCTCCGATGAGGTCCAGTCGCTGATTGACCGCAAGACTATACTGGAGCACAAGCTGCGTTATGCACACGAGCAGGTATGCCAGGTCCTGTTTTCTGTTTTTCTTGATTTTATTGGTCCCCTGTATGATGATTTCCTTTAGCCTAGATCTGGAGCTGGCTTCCTCACGGATGCACAGCAGATGGAGACAAATTTTCATGTCTGATTCTCTATTCACCGCAGCATTTCTTGCGACTCGGCTCTGAGCCAGCAGCCAGCTAACTCTACCCTACCAGTACCAGTGCCTTGCCGACAAGTATGCGCCCGCGGTGCCCGAAGTCTCCGAGACCCTAGCGAAACTGCAGCTTCCGCCCGACCTACAACACCCCCTTGCGACGGCGACCTCAGCGGTGCCCTTGCCGAAGCGCAGCCAAGCTGGCAGCAGTCAGCACCAGATTGCCCTGTTGATTAGAGCGGGCCGCAGGGCCGCACAGCAGCTTGCGGCGGACATAGTCTATAAGGATAAGGACCGAGAGGGGATAGACAAGGAACGATCGCTTCCCCCGCGATGGAAAACTTAACGTCCGTATCCACGGTCCTGGAGAAGGACTTTACAGTCGAGGGCAAAGAAAGGTTCCCTGGCCTGCCCATTCTCGGTTAAGCCGAATCAAGACGGCGACCTTCCGAATGGTGCGGAGCCGGCTGCCCCAGCCGACCGACTCCGCACCATGCCTGACCCATCTGCGCTGCCATGCTCGAAGAGACCACCGCCCGCCTGACTCTGCTCCCTCCAAGTGCCCGATCCGCTTCCTTGACAAGCACTCGCCGAAGAGATTGCCCGCTACGTTAGACGCACAAGCACGCAATCCCCCGAAGCCATGAGGTCTGCGTCCGGCGGTACCAGCGCAACGAGGAGCAGATAAGAAAGCTCGATGCCAAGTACGGCAGCCTTGTGAACATGGTCAAAGACCTGAGCCACCTTCACCGCCCGATGATGCCGCCGTCCAAAGGACGACGAAGTGGAAGCGGATAAAGCCTCCAACAAGAGAGTAGAAGACTGGCACAAACCGTTGTGGCGGGCGATCCCAGCAGGCTGAGCGAGCGGACCGGACGTAGACGAGGAACGTGAGAATAGGTTCGACCGTTCCTTGAGGTGTGCGGCTTGGAGAATCCCCCAGCCGGCCATGGGGATACAAGTGCCTCTGGAAGCCAGTGCCGTGCCGCAGCGCGAGCCATCCTTGCCTCGCCCTGTGCAGGATCCTGTGGAGGCACCGAAGCAACCAGGGGCAGCGAGGAAATGTCCTTTTGATCATACCAAGATGTTTGGGACGGCTGTCAAACGGGAGGATGTCGCGGATGCTCAAGTCAAGCAACCGATCACGCCGCAAAAATAGATGTGCCGCCGTTGAGCACCACCCAGCCGACATTTGTCAACCTCCCCTCGATGCCGGCACCAACGGAGAAGGGCGAGCGTCCGCAGGTGGTGTTTAACATATCTGGGCCGGTCTTCATCGGCTATCCCATGGAGCAGGCCATGGAGTTTATGAAGCAGTGGCAGAAGAACTGAGTGTCCGGAGTTGGGTTAGCGTTGTGTTTAATGGCGGTTTCATTGGATGCAGGTAAGGCGTTATGGTAGCGTACCTGAGGAGATACCCCTCTAGTAGCAGGCGTTTGGCGTCGAGCTGGAGCAAGTGTTTATTTCAAGCCATATAATAACTTACACAATGACTTTGCCACGCTGCTTGAGCCATGAACTATCTATCCCATTCGAGTATCTAAATGCGCAAAAGACCGTCCAACACCGCCCTATGCAGAACTGAAGAACCGACTGGTCATCTATACTTTAAAAACCCCCTATTTCTTGGCCCCGTTTGCAGCTCCGTTCCCAACAGCTGCCTCCTCATCCCAGCTGTCATGGTACCCATCGCCGCCCGCCGTATCCCACAAAGAGATATCGTCGTCGTCCATGAGCGCGGCAGCATCCAGCTGTCCGTCCGGGTCCACCATCCTCCGTTCTCCAGATCGCCGTCAAGCACGCCCTGCTCCATGTCATCATCCCGGACAGAAGGGCATCCCCCGCCTCAAGGCCCTCCTCACGCGCCAGCTCGGCCGCCCGCGCCATCGTCCGTCTGTAGATGAGTAAGCCGACGGTGAAACCAAGCAAACCGCCAATGGCCAAACTGGCATAGTTGATGGCGCGGTCGGCGCCCGACATCTTGTCGCCAGACTCAAGCAGCAGCGCAATCCGCGAGCGATGAAGACGTGCACAAAAAGTTTCGGTCAGACAATTTTTCCCCAAGTCAGCAATCCTCCTTCTCCCAATACAGACAGAATATGCGGCGCGCGCGGGAGATACACATACGTCGAAGCCGCCGTCGCCACGGCATACACCCTCGCCCGGATACTTCCCACCGTCGCCAGGAACCCGTTGCTCAGGCTGTACGGCAGCGGGCACAGCCGGATCATGACCAGCACCGCGATCCCGTCGCGCCGCAGCACCTGGCCCAGCGCGACAAACCGTCTGTCGCCGCCAACCAGGCGCTGCACGTACCCCGCGAACACGCCCCGGCTCGTCAAGAACGCGGCCGTCGACCCCGCCACCGTGGCGCTCGCTGCGATCGGCCACCCCAGCGGGAAGCCGTAAACGAACCCGGCGAGGGTCACGCATGTCGAGTAGCCGATGAGCGGCGGGAAGGCGGTCGCGAAGGTGGCGAGCCAGATGGGCAGCCACCCGGCGGGGTGGGCGCGCCACGAGGCGGCGAGGGGCGAGAGCAGCCCGAAGATGCGGTGCGAGTAGACGAGGAAGAGCACGCCGAGGACGAAGAGAGCGGTGGCGGCGAGGAGGAGGAGGACGCGCTTGAGCGGGGTGAGGGCGAGGTAGAGGCGGAGGGATTGGTGCAGGAGAGTTTTGATGGTGGTGATCACGGTGGTGAGGAAGTTTTTTGGCTGGTTGGAGGAGGAGGAGGGGACTTCGTGGAGGGAGCGGCGCGAGGAGAGACGGCGCGCGCCGGAGGGAGTTGGGCGCGGGGCGTAGGGCCGCGAGGTTGCTGAGGAGGATGGAGGGGAGGGATTGCGCCCTGGTGAGGGGAAGTCGTCGGGGAGGGATATTGGGGGAGGATCGCGGTGGTTGACGCCGTCGTCAATGCTCGCCTTGGGGACGCGCGGAGCGGAAGCGGGATCCCCGGAAAGGGATGGGTTAGAGCGGCAGTGTGGGCAGAAGCGGCTGCTACCTGCGCATAACGCTGGCGTCTCTGGAGATCTTTCTGTCAATATGTCGATTCTGAAGTCGAATTGGCCTCATTCGAAATTCGGCCTCCGGCAAGAAGCGTGTTGGTGGGAAAAAAGGACAGCTGAAGTGGTCTCAGTCCTTGTTGGTCAGCTTGCTGCGGGTCCCGATCTGGCCAGGCTCAGCCACGAATCTCACGCCGGGTCGGGTAATTCACCTCCACGCCAGCATGTAACTTATTGCAGACGAGGATGAAACAGAGGCGGCCCGTTTGGGAATACTAAGAAGTGGGAATACTAACAAGAACAGATTAAAAGAACGAAGGTTGCTTGCGGCAGAACTGGAAGTTACATCAAAAATATGAGGTTAAGGCTCAATATTACGCACTGTGTTCACGTAGGATCAGCTCCCGCTGAGCGGGCGGGAAACGTCATTGCCAAGGGGCAGCCAGATCGAGGTCTTGGCATCGGGACCGCGTGGCACAGCAGCATACGGGGCGGTTGACCAAAAGGGACGGGCACAATCGGTGAGAGGTTGAACAGCGCCATGTGGTTAATGGAAGCATTTTACTTCTGCGAACGGTAGCTACGGTCCTCTAATCCAAGCGCCTTGCGCGGACCGCCCCATCCCAGCCGCTCTCACCTGGCCCTGGCGCCCGACGGACCCTTGGGCGGCTCCTTGGATACCGACGTGTCTCTAACCAGCAGCTTGACCTTGCCCTCGCCGATCTCGACGCCTGCGACAGGATGTCCACCGCCTCCTTCTCCTCCTCCTTGCGCGTCAGCGTCTTGCCATCCTGCGAGAGCGATCGGTCCCAGCTGCGCGCATCGATGCCCAGGATGCCGCCCGTGCTGTTGCGGTCGCCGGGCACCGAGAACTCGCGGTACGCGTACCGCCACTCGTTCAGGAACGCCCGGACCGCCTTGCCGACCTTGTCCTTACCATTCTTGCTGTGGTGGCCCGTGCCGTGATGGCGTAGATCGGCCGGCTCTCCGTGATGTTCTCCATCAAGATGCCCTCAAGGTACTCGACCGCCTCCTCGGGGTGCAGGCCATGCAGGTCCACGTAGATCTCGGGGCAGCTCTCTCGGTCCTTGTTGCGCTCCTCGTAGAGCTGCTGCGCCGCCTCGCGATGAGCTTTCCGCATGAGATCGTTCTCGCTCTGCCCGCGCAAGCTGAGCGCTTTGGCGGCGCGCGCATCGTTGCGGTTCCATGCTTGGGCGGCACTGGACATCATGTCAGCATCTTCTCTCTGAATTATCAACCGCGGTAGTGCGACAAACCTCTGCAAAAACTTGTTTCGGAGGCCACCGTGCTTGATGGCCTCCTGCCGCGCCTTGAGATACGCCTTGTTGGCTCTCTCGCCAGTCTCCAACCAGGGGATGTGCTTCGGGTTTGGAATAGCCTGCGCAGCCGCGCTGTTCTCCCGTTGCGGATGTTTGCCGAGCTGCCATTGCGGGGAACCCTGCGGTTCTGTTGCATGGACGGCGTCGGAGATGGAGACATCTTCACATATCAGCGAGCGTGCTGGGTGCGAAATTGTCCTTCTGGCCGTGCCCGTGGCCGCCCCTCTTGCCATGGTGTTTCTTGCCCTGCTTGACTACCGCCGCGCCGAGAGACGGGAACGCGTCGGCGTCATCCAGTGAAGGGGCAGCTTGCGTATTGTCTTTCTGCTGGTGCCGACTGCCGGGTCGGGATCTCGGTCGGTCAGGGTAACCGTGATGCATTTTGAAGCCAGGCGGGGGGTTACACCCAGCGCGGGGTAGTTGGCAGTAGCGGCGAAGATCTGCTCCGGAGTGCCCGGCTGCAGCGCCGGAAAGCTGCTGTAGTCTTGCAAGTTAACGGTTGCGTGTTGTGTGGGCGGCGTCCCGGAGCCGTCGATGTGAAGCCGGTTAACGAGATGCGACGGGTCGTGGGAGAAGATACAGGTGCTCCAGCAAGGCAATTGCCAGCAACCCAGTATCTGGACCATGTTAGTTCGGAAACAAGCCGCTGTCCTTTAATACTCACTTGCAGATGTGGCTGCTCAGATCGTGACTGAATCGGCAGTCGGCACGCAGGCACTGGCCCGTAGACAGGTAGAACTTGCAAATAACGCCCGTCTTCTGCTGGTCCGCCGGCGTGCCTGGACGGCCATCGGGAGTCATGGCCTTCCCGATAACCACGCGGTTCTCTTCGGTCTGCGCAGCCAAGGCAAGGTTGTCCTGGACCTGCGACTCCATGATGGCCGCAACAGTAGCACCGAGATCGTAGCCGTGCATGGCGAGCGCCGCGCTGATCTCCTCGTCTGACTTGGTCTGCCCGAGTATCGAGCGCAGCATGTCGTAGGGGGTCATGTCGTTCTGCTGCTGCGTGGAAACAAACTCGGGAGCACTAACATTCAGTCCGCTGGAGCCACCAATTGAGGATGTCACGCTGATCGCATCGTCGCTCACGAGCCAGTCCACATTGTCAGACTGGTAGTCCCCAAAGACCTCTTGGGAAGGCGTGTCATCGTGGGCAAAACTGGTAGGCGTTCAGGTTCGGACTGTGCGGCACGGGAGTAGCAAACGCCAGCCTCGGAGAAGGTCGTGGGGAGCCGAACGGCGAAGCAGTCGACGATTTTGCGCGACTAAAGGGCGTAGGCATGAAGCCTGGAGGGGCAAGCGGGCTGACACCCAGGCGTGGTGAACTCGAGAGCGGGTTCCCGAACCACGCCACGGAGCCGGCGACGGCCGTCGCAGGATAGTTTGTCGGATCGGCGGAGGCGAGGTTGTACTCCCTCCTCCTTCTCGATATCTCCATAATGCATCTAAAACAGCGTTCTCCAGCGCTTGCCCCGTCAAGCTCGTCTTCTCTTTCAGCAGCTCCTCGAGCTTGTCCGTCTTGTCCTCATCCTCAATGTCAGGGTTCTGGAGGACGGGCAGGCAGATCTCGTATGTCTCGTCGGAGACCATTGTTTTCGGCGGAGCGTGCGAGCGTGTGTTGGAGGAGGTCGTGAAGCGGCGGTTACTCAGTGACTAAGAGATGGAGTGGGGGAGGACCGACGTCGGTAAAGGATATTATGTTGGAAATGGTTGCAAAATCGGAGAAGGGAAACCAAAAACTGCCCGTTGGCGAAATGAGCGAGGAGTAGAGCGTGTCGGGAGGGATGTAGCGACGTGTCTGTACTGCAGCGATTATACCAGCCGAGTGTTGAGCGGAGTCGGTGAGTCGCCTGGGGAGACTTGGGCTCCGGCGGCAGGGCGACTGGGGCTTCACCGCGTGGGCGCAAGCGAGCTGTTGTTCAAGAATCGGGGGGCGTCGATGTCGCAGCAACTGTCGTAGTCTAGTCGCATATTGTCATCGTGCAGTGCTGTGTCTAGTGTAGTCTCCAGGGGGAGAGCTTGCTGGAGGATTCGAGAAAATAGGCGGTGGAACGAAGCAACGGTGCGATGTTTGGAGATCCTGGCGTCAAGGAAGGGCGAGCGCAGGTTGGGCCTGCAAAAAGCACAAAATCGAACGTCAAAAAGAAGGAGAAATCGGACCAAGCGCGAAGTTCAACTTGCAGGTTGAAAGGCGGAGGGCCCAAGGCAACCTGCGCGTTCAGCTGAAGAAGGGGGCGGGGACGGCAGAAAGAGGCCTGGAGTCCCCGCCTCGACAGGTGCTGGAGACAGTGCTGGTGCTGAGGGTGGAGACTTGATGGGGCCTGGGGAGTGTGTGGGACTTCGGGGTACAGTACGCGAAGCACCGACAACACTGTACTGGAGTCAGGCGCCCGGCAACCTTGTTGGTGCTCTTCAACCATCGACAATAAGCGACGAAGAGGGCGGATGGCAGGACCGAGAGTTGGGTTAGAGATTCCCGATCACTTGCTTGCTTTGGGATGAGAGACGGGAACCGAGAAGCTCGAAGCAGCGTGGACAATTGTTGGTATTACGGTAGCTATGAGGTGAGTTGGCGTAATAATTGGACATACACAGTAGGTTCCTCAACCACATGACAATGGCCGCGATGTGGTGTCGTGAATGTTCTTCTGAGGACAAAATATCGCCGACATAGGCATCTGCCTTGACTAGAAGAATTAGGGTATCTCTTCATCGTCTTCGTCCCCAAAGCCAAAACCAAAGCTGAAGCCAGTGCTCTTCTTTTGTGGGGTCTGCGGAGTTATCCTCCTCCGCCACCACGCTATCCCATCGTCTCTTCCTCTCCGCTTGCCTCAGGCCCTCCTCAAGCAGATCAGGGCGCTTCTCTCTCAAGCGGTTGACGAAAAGACTGTAAGGGTCAGAAACCTCCTTCTTAAACCCAGACACCTGGTCGGCCTTGTCCCTCAGGAAGGACAGGACACCGCCCAGGTGAGACTCTGGCACAAAGTTTTGTGTCAGAGCATCCCGTCCTCCAAGTTGACCACGAGATGCCACCAGCCGCTAGGGACATGGAGGATTTCGCCTGCCCGGCAGATGCCCTCCCTGCACCCCGGCAGCTTGCGAGCCTCTGCGTGGAACTCCAGAAGCCATTCGGCGATACTGAGCGGGCTTGTGACCTCGCTGCTGTCCCGCGAGACAAACACGCCGGGTACCGACGCGGAGGGAGGGAACATGATCCAGTACTTTGCGCCCTGGATCACGGCATTCCACGCGCTTGTGGCATTGGGGTCCTTGTGGAAAGTCGAGCCGCTGCGCTCAGGCCCGATGATCAACCAACGGTGCGCCGGCCGCTCGGCCCCTAGGAGCTCAAACAAGTCCGGACCGAAGCAGTCCGGCTTCCAGTACGCCGCCCCATCCTCCTTGCCGACATTCAGCGACATTTTCTCTGCAAACCTCCGGTCAAACAGATAGAGCGGGCTCTCGTCGTGGTTGTTGCGCATATACTGGCAGTAGGTCGCAAACGACCAGTCCACTGCCTCCGCTCGAAAGACGACATCCGAATACTGCGAAAGGAAGCTCTCAATACTCCAGGACTTGGTGACTGGCCAATCCCGGATGCACTTGGTGAGTATAAAGGGCTTCTTGCTCCATTTCTCTGCGAACTCGGCGTACGAGAGATCGTCGAGGCGGTCAATCTCGTTGGCCGCCGGGATGTTTTTGGTGTAGTGGTCGAGTGAAATATGGCTGCAGAAAACGGGCGGTGCAGGACATCGGAGAAGACTGCCCTGCAGCCTACCTGGATTTTCTTTTCAAAAGACAGGTCGAGGACCGTCGCCCTCCAAGATCCTCGCCACTCAAAGGAAGACTTCTTGCCAAGTTCTGACCTGCAGCCCTGGTCAACACTTGTTTCCCACATATGAGACGCCCAATGAGCCGCTTGGCTAGCATTGACATGCACAGATTGAGAAGCCATTGAATCTTGGCAATCAGAGTTGCGGAGACATAAAACCCCTGTTTCCCATGGTGCGCAGAGCGTCACATGCTGCGAGATGCCATGTGCCTGATGCTCTGGGTTTCTGCAGGACGTGCAGAGGCTGACGGTCGATGCTACCTGAGGTTTGGGCATGGGCAAAATCACTCTAAGAAGATGGTCTTCCAGACATCGTCTGACATGCAGCAGGCAAAGAGAAATTTGCAGGTGTAGCCCAAGAGTCTGAGACTCCGTGGGTCCAGATATTCCAGAAGCTGAATGAGCATCTCATCTGGCAGTCCTGCAGCGCACCCATGCACTTCCGGGCGTCCCCGACACTGGAGAAGTACTTGTTGCCCAGTGGTTTGATGCCGAGAGGATGCGGAGGGATGGATGAGCCGAGGCTGGGCTCATCGAGGACGCCAATTTGGGTCACTGGGTGATTGAATGGCAGACACCTATCGCCATCCTGTCCGAAGGCGTCGTCCCGGATTTGCCGCGGGTGCGAAGGGAGAAGCATGGCGGGGCAACCTTAAGTGCAGTCGAGTGTTGGAGCTTGGAGTGCAGTGACTGCGGTCTGGGAAGGGACTTCCAAGACTACCTGATCGATAACAGGCAGCAGGTGGTTATCTGTAAAGGGACTCGGGGGTCAATTAGTGTAAAACGTAGGCAAACCAAGAGAAGACTTCAGAAATTCATGGCCACTGAACTGCGAGTGGGAGGCAAATGCTGCTTGTGAATTTTTGAATGTGCTAAGAGCAGGAATCTGGAAAACAAATGATAAAACGCCCCACCATTGAGCTTGTTGGCGTGGCGGGGTTGGTGCCTGAGGCGGCCATAAATTTCTTGTCTCCGCCAAAAGGAATTTTTATCGGCCGCCCACCTGCTCGGCCTCCTTCCTCTCCTACCCACACAAACCCAGGAACACCACCACAGTACCACAACTTCACATAGATTCATTCGTTCTCAGTTAGAATACTGGGAACTTTGAGTCTATATTTCTCTTGGTAACCCTTTTCGCCGAGATCCTCTGCACCGCTCGCCGGAGTCGTTGCGGATATTTTCTTCTCGCTACCCCACCATCACTCGACGGTTTCTAGATCTAAGCAGGGCTTGGATCTAGAAATTTTTGCGCAAGCTCTATCGCAATCATGGCTACCGACAAGGGACTCGAGGACGTCCCCGAGGGTACGTTTGCTCTGTATTCTTAAC
The DNA here is from genome assembly GCA_031001845.1 of Achaetomiella virescens. NCBI lineage: Eukaryota > Fungi > Ascomycota > Sordariomycetes > Sordariales > Chaetomiaceae > Achaetomiella > Achaetomiella virescens. Next base: position 246,041 of record JARNGD010000030.1, read on the forward strand.
GGATCTGGATCTTGGTCTTCATGTTGCCGTTCGCCAGCATGCTGCGCAGAGCGTGCCTGCGGCTTATTGCCATCCCCGCCCGATTCTGTTCCGCATCACCCCGCCCGCAACATTGAACATGATCGCTGACGGCACTGCGCGCTACAGGACAGATCGAGTCCAACTACGATGAGACCGTCGACTCCTTCGATGAGATGAACCTGAAGCCCGAGTTGCTTCGCGGTAAGAAGCCTCAACCAACCAACAAATTTTTATGTGGTGGCAATCGAACCCCCGCTGACGCTCGCAAAGGTATCTATGCCTACGGTTTCGAGCGCCCGTCTGCTATCCAGCAGCGCGCTATCATGCCGGTCATCAAGGGTAAGAAGAAGCGCTTCATCACGTCGACCGCAGCGCAATCAGCGGCTGACACAGCGACCAGGTCACGATGTCATTGCCCAGGCCCAGTCCGGTACTGGCAAGACTGCCACCTTCTCCATCTCGGTGCTCCAGAAGATCGACCCCAACGTCAAGCAGTGCCAGGCCCTCATCCTTGCTCCCACCCGTGAGCTGGCCCAGCAGATTCAGAAGGTCGTTGTCGCCATCGGCGATTTCATGAATGTCGAGTGCCACGCCTGCATTGGCGGCACCAGCGTCCGTGACGACATGAAGGCTCTCCAAGACGGCCCCCAGGTCGTCGTCGGCACGCCCGGCCGTGTCCACGACATGATTCAGCGTCGCTTCCTCAAGACCGATGCCATGAAGATGTTCGTTCTCGATGAGGCCGACGAGATGCTCTCGGTGAGTAGAGTGAGGAGGTATCAATGGTGATCTATGTGCTAACGGTGTTACAGCGCGGTTTCACCGAGCAGATCTACGACATCTTCCAGCTCCTCCCTCAGTCGACCCAGGTCGTCCTGCTCTCTGCCACCATGCCCCAGGACGTCCTTGAGGTTACTACCAAGTTCATGCGCGACCCCGTCCGCATCCTGGTCAAGAAGGACGAACTTACCCTCGAGGGTATCAAGCAGTTCTACATTGCCGTCGAGAAGGAGGAGTGGAAGCTCGACACCCTGTCGGATCTCTACGAGACCGTCACCATCACGCAGGCCGTCATCTTCTGCAACACCCGCCGCAAGGTCGACTGGCTTACCGACAAGCTCACCGCCCGCGACTTCACCGTCTCGGCCATGCACGGCGACATGGATCAGGCTCAGCGTGACCTGATTATGAAGGAGTTCCGTTCCGGCTCCTCGCGTGTTCTTATTGCCACCGACCTTCTGGCCCGTGGTATCGACGTCCAGCAGGTTTCCCTGGTCATCAACTACGACCTTCCCGCCAACCGGGAGAACTACATCCACCGCATTGGTCGTGGCGGTCGGTTCGGTCGTAAGGGTGTTGCCATCAACTTCGTTACCGCCGAGGACGTGCGCATGATGCGCGAGATCGAGCAGTTCTACAGCACCCAGATTGAGGAGATGCCCATGAATGTGGCCGACCTGATTTAAAGCGTCTTTCTCATCCCGGATCACACAACTCTTTCTCAACGGCATACCCCAACACATATCCCGTACATCGGCATCGGCATTTCGCGCTATACTGAGAAGGGGGACATCGTGGTGTGGTTAGCTAGGAGGAGGAGATACGAGCTGCTTTGCGTGCAGGGTTTTTCCGTTTTTTCTCCCTTTTTTTGTGGGGGTCTGGCATCTGGTGACGTCGTTACCAAAAAGTGCTGATAGGGGTTTGGGCGCTTGCACCTTAATCAGTGGGATGGTGCGTGCGCTTGGTGCCTATCAAGGAAGGCTGGTTTTCTCTATTTCTCAAGTGGCTTCACCGGCTTTCCTCGATGTCATATGTACCCAGAGTCAGGGAGGTTACCAAAATGCAACGTAGACTGAAACCCGGCAGACCAAGTGACTGTGTGCTCGCGATGTCGTGAGAAGAGTTGGTTTTGGTGTTGCGACGTCGCTGTCTCTAGAAAATGGCCAAGATCTTGGAGAGTACATGCTTATCGCTGTGGGGCAACCTTATCAGTTGCGGCTCCCTCACGCCGCCTCTCAGGCAAGCCTCTGCTTACCCATTTCCAAACAACCTGCAAAGAGCGCAACCGATCCTCCAACAGCGATTCTGAGACATTGCCAGACACAATGGATCGTGGGCTTGATCGCAGTCTTGACGAGATCCTTGCCGACCGCAAGCAGGTATGCTGCTGGCCATCCTCGGCCCCGAAACCACGAAGAGTCATTTCGTTGACATTCGACGCTCCAGAACAACAGAGGTTCTCGTGGCGGCCGTCGACGCGACAACAGATCCGACTATCCCAGAGATGGCGTTAGAAAGGTACAATTTGCCTACTTCCAAATAACGCGCTCTGTTTTAAGCACACAATTGCTGAACATTCGCCATCGGGTGGCAACGACTCCATAGGTTGATAGAGCCCTCTCTCCTCCTCTCCTCTCCCGTCGTCCTTCGCTCGGTCGGAACCCTCAGATGTTCGTTCGGACACAGCCATTTGCATAAACCCGTCGTGGTCAGCATGGGTGTGCCTGCTACGGCGGATCGCTGGCGTACTCAGATCGGATCACGACCTGGACTGGGGAAGGTAACATCTCCAACTTGAATCTTGCCGGCTAACAGCTCCCGATCTTGGTTGGCGGGACAGCCCTTCAGGGACGATGCGCCGCGGAACCTGGACTCGTGCGTACACCTCTGGCGTGGTTTGGGATGAATTAAGGGATTGATATGGTCACAGCGAGTGGGTTCACGACAGATTTGAGGACTATGGTGCGTTCGGGATATGCTGCCTGAAATTAGGACACCGCTGACCATATCACTAGGGAGCCGCCGCTCTGCTCCTCGACGCCGTCAATCTCCCGATCCGTCTAGGTACGACGAAGTCGCCAGTACCACCGAGGCATCCATTAATAACCAACCCACAGCGACTCCCGCGGCACCAAACTCAGGGTAGACAACATACACTACGAGCTAACCCAAGAAGATCTCGAGGTACTTCCTCACACCTCCTCCCACCGTCACTCACTCACTTGACTCACCACCCCTTCCCCCACAGGGCCTCTTCTCCGCATCGGCCCCTCATCAAGCTCGAAATGAAGTACGACCGCGCCGGCCGCTCCGAGGGCACCGCCTTTGTGACCTACGAGTCCCACCGCGACGCGACCCAGGCCATCCGCGAGTTCGACGGCGCCAACGCCGCCGGCCAGCCAATCCGCATCACGCTGCTTCCAGCGGCCCGCGCCGCAACCCCTTCGATACGGCCATCGTCCCGGGCCGCCCGCTCGCCGAGCGCATCACCGTGCCCGAGGGCCGGTCCCGGTCGCTTTCGCCGCGAAGGGAGTCAGATGAGGAGGCTGCGAGGAGGGGTGTGGATCGGTATAGACCGCGCGGGGGGAATGGTGGTGGTTCTGGGAGGCTGAGTCGGTCGCGCAGTCCGGTTGGGGGTGGTGGAAGGCGGAGGGATGGTGGTGGTGGGAGGAGGCCGGGTGCGAGGAGGGATGGTGGTGGCGGGAGACGAGGTGGTGAGAGGGGGGCAAGGCCGAAGAAAACGCAGGAGGAGCTGGATGCGGAGATGGAGGACTACTTTGCTGGTGGTGGTGCTGGTGGCAACGCGCAGCAGCAGGAGGAGGGTAGTGCGGCTGCCCCGGCTGCAGGTGTCCAGCAGCAGCAGGATGGGGCGAGGATGCGGATATGATTCTATAAATGGGTGGGCGCGGAGCTTGAAAGTTTGTGGTTGTGGGTTAGTGGGGGGTGGATAGACTGTCTGGTTTGATTAATGCTCAGAAAAGAGTTGGTATGCACGGCACCATCGTTGGTTACTACCACTCAGGCTGGCCTCCGCTCTTATAAGAAACAGATTGTATACTGTCATACCTGGCTTTCATCTGGTGTCATCCTGCGTTGCGTCGGGTTGTGGAAGTGCTTGTGCGCGTGGTGCTTTGACTTCACTTGCCCTGTCTTTGCTTGCCCACCTTCCCGTGGGCGGAGGCCTGGGCATGGGATATTATTGAACTCGGGATCTTGTTCTGTCAGCGGCATGGCTTTTTCTCTGGGATCAACATCAGTGTACGGGGGGAAGGAGCGTGGGAGGATGCGAGCTAGCTCAAGCTGCTCTTTGACCAGCACCAGTGTCAGGACGATGGAGAAATGTTACTACCTGTTCCTATGGCAGCTGCTATTCAGCCTTATCAAGGCTGGGAGTCAGGCTCTACCGGTCAACAGTCAGCGATAAGGCTCGACCCAGTACCATGGGCAAGGAGGGAGATTGGGTGGTCTCGGTTGCGGCTTTGCGGAGTTGGAGATAGCCACAGGCTAAGTAACGGGTAGGTGGCCAAATGCATGAGCTTCTACAAGTTCGTCTGGGAGTACATTGAACAAACAGCAACAGTATAGTACACTGTACAAGCAGTAGCAAGTTCCGCCCCGTCTATCCTGACCACTGAGACATGACCCAGCTGGCGACGATGACCCGGGCCAGTCACTGTCTTGTGTTGGCCCCTGGCTCCGATGCCCGAAGCCGTGGGTCTAGTTGTGGTGGCTGTGAGAGTCCGCTCTGCTCGGAAGTTCGCGATACGGGCCCGATTCAAGC
>JARNGD010000031.1:0-252949 GCA_031001845.1 Achaetomiella virescens
CGAAAAACCCGACGGTTTTCGAGATCTTCTTCAGGGGGTGTCATGATACCAACCATGGCTGGGTCCTGCTCGCCGATGGACCTCTCATCCCGCGATAACATCCAACCCCATTGATATCACTAACAGGAGACCCTCACTCCTCAAATAGGTTGGTTGGTTGGTTTTCGATGATGGGCATCAAACATAGGGTCAACACAGATCGAAGCAAGCCATGTTCAACCCTAACCCCTCCCTATTGCTGGCTATCGTTAACCGATCCCAAGCCGAACTTGGAAGGACTTCCTCTCACATTCGCATGCTCCCACTTACACCAGCTCCCACCCACCTCTTCCAACAACCCCCAAAGCAATAATCCCCAAATCCTCATTTTCTTCAGCCAGCTAAAAACAACAATGCGCTCTCCACTCATATCCTTCCTCCTCCGCCCTTGCAGCACTCAACCATCCATCACACCCATCCTCGACCGCGCCTCTTATTTCTCCTCCCTCCTCCTCCCCCTCCTCACCACCCCTTCAGCCCCTCAACCTACCTACCCCTCGCCCGCCAAAAACTCCTCTCCCAACCGTCCACCTCATCCCGGACGTCCTCTCCCCCACCCCGTCCCACCTGCTCACTCTCCCTCGCAGACCATTGTCCTTCCTCTTCCCCGCCAACGTCCCAGCTGCCAAAAACCCTCCCGTCTACGCTCGCCTCCCCTCCGCAGGACCTGGTGCTACCGCAGGGCCACCACCTCGTCTACTTCCCCCTGCAGCTGCCCCCTCGAAGCTGATGGCTGACGCACAGACCCCGGGCACTGCCCCGGCGCGCCGTTCGTGAGGCGTATGTGGGCGGGCGGGGAGGTTGTTTTCCATCCCGGGTGGGAGAGGGATATGAGAGTGGACGGGCGGAGGGCGGCGTGTGTGGAGACAGTGGGTGAGCCGGTGTTGAAAGAGGGGAAGAGGGAGGGGGAGAGAAGGTGTTTGTGGAGGTGCGGAGGTCGTACGGGGTTGGGGAACGCGGGGGAAATGGCGAGGAGACGATGGGGGATGAGGGGATTGAGAGAAAGGTGGTAAAAGTGGCTGGGCCGGTGGTGGAGGAGGTGAGGAGGTTGGTGTTTATGCGGAGAGGGATAGGAGGGAGGAGATGGGGGTTGGGGGAAGGGTGATCAAGTGTGAGTTTCGGAGGAGAATCCAGTCGAGGATGGAGTTACTGACATAGACAAGCCTCAACCACGCCCGATTCGCATACCCCCTCAAGCCCGACGCGACCCTGCTCTTCCACTTCAGCGCGCTCAGCTACAACGCCCACGCCATCCACCTTGACCCGGACTACGCCCGGAACGTGGAGGGATACAAAGAGCGGTTGGTCCACGGCCCGCTGACGCTGGTGCTCATGCTGTCGGCGCTGCGGGCCAGTCTGGCGCAGTTACAGTCCTCAAACCAAGCCTGGCACAACTGCTCCTCCTCCTCCTCCTCTTCCTCCTCAAGGAGCGGAGACAGAAGATGCGCTGTGGATGCCATATGTGAAGTCCCTCAACTACCGCAATCTCGCCCCACTCTACGTGAACGAGGAAATGAAAATCTGTCTGCGCAGGACGAAGGCGGGGCCAGAGGAGATGAAGTGGGATGTGTGGATTGAGGGGCCAGAGGGCGGGCTGGCTGTTAAGGGGCAGGCGGTTACAACGGGTGTCTCCCAGGCGACTTGACACAGAGGAAGATATGGGATATGCTCGGTTCTGGGGACTTGGAACTGGTAGCGCAGCTTTTATAAAGAAAGTGCGGACGATGATGATGACGGCTCGTCAGGGCGAGAGAGCCGACCTTGGCCCGGGGGTGGCGGAACTGATGGCATTCTATCTACGTAATGCATTACAGTAAGCCGGTTGCCGCAATCAAGGAACCGGTATTTGCCTACACTTTCCATGTCTTGCCTCCTGATACGGTCCGTATCGGTCGCCTTTTCTTGCGGATCGCGTTGTTGTGGTTGGCTTCTCAGGTAGCCTCTGGGGAGCGGTTGTCGAAGGCGCACCACATGATCATGGCGAGAGACAGGGTGCAATCTGTCCGCGGCTATATGTATTTCGTCCGCCGACATCCCACCAACTCTCCCAAGTACCACACTTTGCCCCATGGCGTAGTGGCATTTGGGGGAATAGTCGAAGTCCTGGGGAATCACCATGCTCTCGGGGCCATTCATCTGTCTCGTTTCCAGAAACCGCCCTCATTGACCTCCATCCTATCCCAAACACCACCCACTATCACCTCCCCAGCCCCTCCTAGCCCTAGGCAGTGCACTACCTTTCCCCCCTCCGATTCAACCAACTCCCCAACCACCTCCACCTCTCCGCGACCTTCTCCAAATCCCCAAACACGCCTCAAGCCGCCTCTCGGGGTCATCAAACCTGCTCCCCTCAAACTCCACGAAAAACAAGTACTGAAATGGCGCATCCAAGCTCGGCACGCTGCTAATACTCGTCAAGTTGAGCCCCTTGGCCTTAAAACAATCTAACACATCCGCCAGCGCACCGGGCCTGCGATGCGGCACGATAAACGACACCAGACTCTTGTACCTCCCGCCGCCATACACATCCCTTCCCCCCGGGGCCGCCCGCCGGGTGGAGGATGCTCTCCCTCCCTTTGCTCCTCCTCCCCCTTCTCGGTAGCAGCTTCAAGTTGTTGTCTACGGCGTAGCACGAAAACCGCGTCGTGTTGTCCTCCCTGTCCTCGACGCACCGCGCCAGCACGTCCAGGCCGTACGCGCGCCCCGCAAACTCGCTCGCGACCGCCGCTGACGCACCCGTGGCGTCCGCCGCGGCAAGCTCCGCGGCGCGGCTGGTCGGAGCTGACCTCGATCGTCTCGGCATGCGACAGGTACCTACGCGTGAAAGCGCCCGTCTGGCCGAAGGCTTGCGGGTGCGAGTAGACGCGGCGGATGTGCTGCAGCGGGACCAGCGGGTGCCCTTTCTGCGCCGAGGGGGGCGATGCCGGGGCAGCGGGAGGGTTTTGAAGGGAGGAGGAGGGCATCCTTCCCAGAAGGAAGTGGTGCACGTCGAGGTAGACCTCGTCGCAGACGACGATGTCGGCGTACTCGCCCGCACGGTCGGCGAGGTTGTCTAGAGTAAAAGTAACGGTGCCGTGGGTGGAGTTCTCAAAGGGCACGACGCCGTAGGGCGCGGCGAGGGATTGCACGCGGTCGAAGACTTCTGGGGCGGGTGTCAGTATACTGTTGAGAATATGTGAAAGATGGAAAGGGATGGACCTTTTATCGAAGCCGTTGGCTGGAGGTTCCACTGCTCACCAGGGAAGGCGGTTTTGGTGGCCTGGTGAGAGCGTTAGCCAGAGAGTATATCGCTGACAGTTGATATATGAGAGACGCTTCATACCTGGTGGGAATACGAGTTGTATGGGCCGAGAAAGGCGACGGTTCTGTTGGCGCTGCCATCCCCCTGAGGGGTGCTTGGAGTCGCTGTGTTCATGGTGGAGGAGGAGGAACAACTCCTGAATCGGAGATCAAAGAGCGAAAAGGATTGAAGTCATGAAATTTTCGCCTGACCAAGCCGCTCCAGGTGCCGAGACAATTGACGTGTCAAGTGAAGGGCGCAACAAGGTCGTGTGACGTTGAGTAGAAGTATGGACCTTGAGAGCTGCCCCTGGCGACGGGCCAAAGTTGAGTGCGGCTTCAAATGCCACCGCCAGTGGATCATAGCTGCACCCGAGACCCCGCAGAAGGGTGTGGGAACGGCCGAGTTCGGCTGCGGCCCCAACAACTCGCTGCATTTGGTCAGAAGTGATATGGCGTCTCTCTCGACCACACGGTAGGATCAAAATACACCGTCACTTTACGATGGGCAAGATGGCAAACGAGTGTTGGTCCGCAACTAGCTATCTCTAAGTCTCGCAACCTCCCGAATCGACAGTAAAGACCGGACAGACACCGCATGGCCCGGAACGGCTGCGCGTACCAGGACGGCCGCTAGCCCGGCCAGACCGTGTCCCCCAAGCATTTTATCAATCTGGCGGATTGATGCCCTGCAATGAACTTGTTGTTGGCCTTGTCCGACTTCCCGATCCTAGGGCAACTTCCTACATTCTCCGTCAGCATGCGTCAAGGAGCCGATCCTCAGAAAGAACGCACCCTCTATCCGCCGCCTCCATCTAAGAAGCCGTCATCACAGAGCGAAGCGGGCTGGGACGCGACACCTGGTGGTCCTGGCTCGGGCCCGCCGAGAAGCCGTTCAGCAGCCGCCGCTGCGCTGGCGGGAGCTTCGCGGGGGATCGCGGCGCGGCGGCCTCCTGGTCGGCATGTGGTGTCGTCGGCTCGGACGTGATGGCTTCAGTTCCGGGTCCCTCGTGGTCGACGAGGGAATCAACTTGTCAATCGTCATAGTAGTCATCATCGTCGTCCACTTCGGCTAACTGCTCGAAGTTGACCTTGTAGCGGAGGATGCCGCCGATACCGCCGAAGCCCTTGACGAACTGGTTGCCCTCGGTCGAACGATCCGAGACGAACTCGAGGGTGGTGCCGAAATCCTTGTAATGCTCGGCGATCCACTCGAGGAACGACTCCTGCGAGACCACCTCCATCTCCTGGCCCGTCTCCTTGTCCATGAACTTATCGCGGCTGGCCGCCTCCTGCTGCTTGGTGGTGTGCAGGATAATCTCGCTACCGTTGCTGTCCTTCAGCGTCCAGCGGGTGACCTCAAGGTTCTCAAAGACGATGAGCGTCTCGACGGCACCGAGCTCCAGCGCCTTGAGGGTATCCTCAATACCGTAGCAGACGCGGCCGGTATCCTGGCTGATCTCCTCGAAGTACTTGCCGATGAGCTTCTTCTCCTGGATGAACTTGACGTTGCCGAGAGTCTCGGACGACAGTTCAATGGCCTGGTTAAAGCCGTTCTCACCGCCATACGAGACGTCGACGACCTTGATGACCTTGGCCTGGAGACGCGGGTCAAACATGTCGGACGCGTTGAGGTCGTTCTTGAAGTCGGCCGAGCCGGCCAGGACAATACCGGCAACGTTGACCTTGTCGTTGGTAATGAAGTTCTGGACCGCCAACTCGGCAACCTTGCGGACGTAGTTGTGGCGTTTCTCCTCTCTCAGGCGGGCGAAACGCAGCGCCGACTGGCCACCACGGCCGTGCTTCTTGGGAAGATCGACGCTGAACTTCTGGACGACATCGCGGTGTTGCCACTGAGGGTGCCGAACAGCGCGCCGTTACCGTCCATGACGATGAACCCGAACTTCTGATCGGATTCGAGCAGCTCGGCGAGAGCCTCAGTGTGGAACTTGTTGTCGCAGAGGTAGAGCGACGTGTTGATGGGCTTGAACGGCTCGAAGTCGATGTTGACCTTGCGCTCCTTGCCTTCCGACGTCAAGATTTCACCGCAGTAGACGACAAGGCCGTTAGGGGGGACCTTGTTGTAAAGCTTGAGACGCTGCTGGGTCGACGTAATGGCCGAGAGGACCGACTGGCGGTTGACACGCGACTTGATGTTCGACGCAGTACCCTACTACGCGTTAGACCTTGCCCATCACCCGTGGAGGTTTCTTCCAATACTGTGGAGACGTACGTATTCTTCAGCCAACATTTTCGCCGCACGAGAGACCTGGTCCTTCGGCGCTGGAAATCATCAGCTACGGCTTGATACTCGGTCGTGGAACACAGCTCGGAATCCGGGCTGGGAGACGTACGGATGATCAACGAAATCATGCTGGTGCCATTGCCACGAGCGGCCTCAAGACGCTTAATAAGCTTCTTGACCTTCCAGATCTCGATCTATCGGGCAAGACCGTCAGCAGACACAGTTATCATCGACACACCGGAGTTGACCTAGATACTCACGTTCTTCTCCGCCTCGCTGGAGTTGGGGTCGCTCATGGTGAACGATTGTGACGAAAGGATCGACTAGAAAAAAGAAGGGTTGACCTCGCCAAACTCCTCCTCACGAAGAGAAAAAGTGCAGTTCCTTTTAGGGGGGGGGTTGGAGGGTATGTCTTTGAAGCCCGAAATCTCGAAAAATAGTGGTGGGGTTAGACCTGAGGGGTTTCATGGTTTGAAGCCTTTTTATGGGCTCGGACCAAGTGGCGGTCCCCCAGCCCACCCGCTGCCTGACGCGCTTTGTCATTGGCCATGGCAGCCCTCGACCCCAGACACAGTTTGTTGGCCAGGCTAAGGTTAGAGGTGGGGCGTTCAAGTCTCCAAGTTGCACCACGCCAGTCGCAAACTTCATGCGCCTGGATTACAATTGCATGTCCAGTTATCGAAGAGCGAGAGGCGGTCAAGTATAGTGTGAACTCGGTCAGTCTGTAATCAATCACCAAAAATTCTGCGTTGGTAATGGGGGAGCTTCCCCCCCCCCTAGGTAAATCTTACGATAAACAAGGTAGATAATATGAAAATAGGTAGAAAGTCAATTAAAAAGAGTTTAGGAGAAAACAAGGTAGAGAGACAAGGGAAAAATATATAAACAGAATTTCAAATACAGTAATTGTCAATAAGAAAAAGAAGAAGAGATGTCAAAAGGGATGGCAATAACTGAGAGAGCTTCTAACTATTCCCACAGATGTGATAGTACCAGTACAGGGGGGTAACATTAAAACTTTCGCTCCCAGCTCTGGTACATGCGTGGATATCAGCGCCACTTGCGCCCCTGATAAACAGGGCTGCTTTTTGTGGGGCAACTTGAACCAGGAAGGGAAGCTATGATGCACATACCACCGACTGCTGGACCACACCGTTCAACTGCCCAGTCAATCCACAGCACTCGACAACCAACGGAAACCGCCCAAGTCACGCCTGTCTACCGACCTTGGGTAGGAACCAGCCCTCCCTCAAAATGTCCACCTCCCTGCCCTCCAGGTCGCCGAAACCGTCCAAACAGCCCACCTCAAGCGCGACCCGTCTCCGACCCACGACCTCAACCCGTCCACAGCCGCTTCTAAGAAGGAGCCCATCTCCCTGGAACCCGTCTTTTCCGACGATGGCGGGATTGACGAGGACGCCAATCTGCGCTTAGACGAAGATGAGGAGGAGGAGGAATCAGAAGAGGACGGATACCCGTCCGCGCAATCAAGCCGCGCCCTCGGAGGCTAGGCCGACGCCACCTCCCGCCCATGCCCGACCTGCGCTTCGAGCAGAGCTACCTGTGGAGCATACGGAATGCGGACACATGGTGGAAGATTGGGTGGATCACGGTGAGGGATCAGGTATATTGCTTGTGTTGTCCTTAGAGGGGTGTATCGCAGGGCTGACGAGGGCTGCAGGTTATGATGCCGTTTGTGCAGGGCATTCTCTACAACTTGGCTATCTGCGGCTGGCAGTGCTACAACCGCAACGCGCGGATCCATGGTCGTCGATTGGCGCCAGGCTGAGGAGGTGGTGGTATGGGGTGAATAACTGGCCGATACCGCCTGAGAGGAAAGTTGACATGAGAAAGAATGCATGGCGATAGAGGGGCCATAGATTACGGCATGATGTGTTGGGTTGGTGGTTGGTCTCCATATGGCGGTCACAAGTCGTAAATAATGGTGGCATTTGAGTTGCAAGCGATCTCACATGTATACAAATCTATTAATGACCCAGAGTCTGAGGACACATCTCAGATGAATCCCGCTTTTGCGCACCCTGATGGCTCAGAAGCCTTTCCGGCTGGAACATCACCGGCCACCCGAAGAGTATCATGCCATCTGACTCCTTTCATGTCTGCTCATAACCTCTAACTCCCCTACTCCTAGCAAAAAGTCGTAGTAGCATTCGGCCCCACTAGGAATCTGTCTCCATGGCGGTTACACCGAGTGGACTGAGGAACGGCCTTGCTCATTTCCGGGCTGCCTCTAAGAGCCAGAGAGGTGGCCGGCTCGCTGGCCGGCGTTGGCGGCGACTTGACCGCCGCGTCTGCGTCTGTCATGAGATGATCGCCATCGGCCTTTGGTTGTTCCGCCGTCTCCGTTGGTTTGCTGGCCTCAGGTCCAGGCTGGGTAGCCGGGGGCTCAAGCAGCGTCGCCTGCTTTGTCGCAACGGAAATGACCTCCGCCGCAGGCGCCTCCGGTTCCGTGATGATCGGCTCCGCCTCACCAGACTCCGAGTCGTCGCTCACGATCACCGCCCGTCGTGCCGCGCTGGGGTGCATTTGATGTTTTTGGACCACAACCGGCGGCCCAGGGATCTGCTGCACCTTGTTGTTCTCGTCGAACGAGACCCTAATCGGGAACTTGAAGACGAAACTGTAGTTCGGCGCATCCTCAAGGTCCTCGTCCAGCAGCTCCTCCTCCTCAAATTCCTCCTCATCTTCGTCCTCTTCGTCGGGGATATGCTCGTCCTCCTCGTCGTCGCCAAAGTCAGGTTCACTACCCTCGTCGTCGGACTCATCCGACTCGTACTCCTCGCTCTTCCGTTTCCTGTTTGCCCAGCCGTTCATGCCGTGATTGGCTGCAGCCGATCTTAGCGGGCGGCCTGTGCGGGTTGTGGTTTGCTTCATCTGGACATCGTCGCCATCGCCCTGCACGCTGGTGGTGGCACTTGCGTGCGCCGGTGCTGGAGTTCTCTGCATTCAGCCGGTGCGGCGCCCTCACCTGCCGGCCGCTGGCCGTGGTGACGGGCTCCGCCGGTGTGTGGTGCCGTGTGTTGCGGGTTGAGCGGCGATTGGTCGAGTCCGAGAAGAAGTCGTTCTCATCATCTTAGGTGTACTTCATCCGCTTGCCTCTTGTGCGGCCCTCGTAGAGCGAGAAACCGGGCTCTGGCCGGCGGAACTGCTCTTTGCGCATCTGCCGGTACTCTCTCCCCGCCGCCGCTTCTCTTCTGTAGCCTCGAATCGGGGAATGCTGTTGATGATCTTCTTGGAAAATGCCTTCGCCTTGGGGCCACCGTCCTGCTTCTCGAGCTTCTCGCTGAGCGCCCGCAGCTCGTCGATGCTGCGGCCACGCTCCACCATGTCCTCTGTATGCCAGCCGGATTGCTCTCCTGTAAACGCGGAAACGAGGTGTCGTCGTTGCCCTCGATCAAGAAGTACCGTCGCTTGTCGCCATCGCTGCCCCAGGGTGGACACTCAAAGGAATGTTGAGATCATCGTCGTGCCGGTTCTTGTATGACTGATTGATGATCGTCCTGACGGCGTCGGAGGAAGAGAGAGTCCATTGCACGAGGGTGCGCAAGAGTGTGAGCTAGCAGCACACACGTTAGCGACCGATCTACAGCAGTTCAAGGTCGACTGCGCGAAGAAATTACCCTCTGGACTGGCGTTCATTGAAGAAATGTTGCCTGGCCTGCGACCGGGTTCTTGCTCTCCCAGTCCTTCGCCCACTGCCCTTTGTGCGTCTGAATAGCTTCCTCGAGCGCGCGATTGTAGTGTCCGGGTCTGTAAATTGTAAATCCGCCCGAGTCAGCAGGAATCTTTCTCCGTCGCTCTTGGATCATGGTACGCACTTGACATCCTGCTTGCGGTTCAGCAGCAGGTCAATAGGGCGCATAGGAAGTGCTCGACGCGCTCGCCGGGGATCGTCTCGACGACGTCGCGTTCGAGCTCCTGAGGACCGAAATTCGCGAGACTCTTTGGAAACGCTTCGCTAAAACGGGCGCGGAACATGACAATGAACTGAAGCAACCAGCGTTAGCGTGGGGCTCCATCACGTTAAAGGCGCGATTTCTCGCGTTGCAACGCGGCAAAGAGCGAGTGATGGCGTCGGCAACGTACGGCGATGTCTGGATTGTCTGCTAAGACATTATTCGTGTGGCGGCGAAGCCTCTCGCTTGGGTCTGGGGGGTCTTCTCCTTGGGTTCCAAGGCTGGGTTCTTGTCGACTTTGTGGAAGAATTTCAGGATGCCTTGTCGCTCCTCCAATTGGATGTCGGATTCATCCTCAGAAGGGGGCTCGGAGAGAGAGGAAATCGAAGACAGCTCGGAAGAATCGTCGTCGGCCATTTTGGAGGCTGCTCCGATGGGTTCTGCCTGATGCGCGTTTGCTTGACGTTGGGGCATAGCGCGTTGGAAGTGGAGGCAAGGTGAGGAGCACTTAAGGTTGACGGAGAGAGATCGGCTCCAAGAAATTACGTACCCGGCCGGCCGTGGCCCAGGGCTTCCCAGCTTACCATTCTCAGAGCGCCGGGACATGATAGGTCAAATCTCTCTGTACTATCAACCCAGACATATTGTTGCACTCCGACTTCACGGCCTCAAGGCTGCCAGTACCCCGGAGAGCAAGTCATAAGCCCCTTCCTGCTGCGACCCATCGGCCCAGCGCCAGCCCCCATTCCGTCACCACGAACTGTCGCCACCCAGGTCTTTCATTGTCCGATCCCCGAACAGATGCTTCCGTCCATTCAAAATAAAAGTCACCCGTCTCCAAATGATAATAATAACAGGTCATGGGCCAACGTTCGATGGCTGTGGGAAATCGTAACTGCGCTCCATTCCTGAGGCCCCGTGAAAAATGCTGGCGTGGTGACATTCCTCCTTGGTGTTGACGTGGGAGGTAGTGGTGGGGTGGGACAGCGATGCTGTTCTGGGCGTGGATTTCGCTTTTGACATAAGCGGTCTCGTGTGGTGAAGCCAGAATTTTGCCCGCTCTTCGCGTCTCCCCTAGTTCCTTGGTGTTTTGCTCCACCAAAACCGTGACCACCCTTCTGCCAAGCCAGTGGTGAGATGACCTCCAAGGGGCATTTTCAATGGGTTTGGTGAGCAAGTGCCGCTTTCATCCGGATGTCTGGAGGTGCCGGCTTTGTGGGATGCAAAGGAACCACGCATCGTCTCCACAACCACAGCTCTGGTGGTTCCTTGGAGTTCTGTGCTCTTTCTCAGCCATAATCCCAAAACAGTATGAGACTTAATGAATGACGCTCGTCATGTAGCCAGGAAAATATGAACCTGAACTCAGGGGTGAGGGACGCTGGTGCTTCCTAAGCACCGCAGAGAAGATGAAATCGACGTCCTGGCCCAAAGGGGAAGTGGCATGCGTGGGAAGCGCAGCCTTGTGATGTTTGTTAGAAAGATCCGCTGGGCGTTTCGTGGTCAGAGCCTCCTGGCTGCGCCGGACTTGCAGCTTGATCAGGCCTTGGGGCGCGGCCCGCCTCTCTCGCCAGCAGCCAGATCCGCATCGCAGGAACAAGCCATCAATGCCAAACACTGGTGAAGACTTCACGATTTCGATGGAAAGTCCACAAAACACCGGGAACGACGCTCATCAAACGTGGCACAGACTTGCGACCTGAGTAGTGTTAGCGAGAAGGCAAACCTGAGAGATAAGAATGCGATGGTGTTGGAAACATACTTTATTATGTTAGTTTCAATAGCGATATGATGTTGGCAGACGCTCTCGCAACAGTTCGTCTTGACCGTTCAGCGAGAAGTGGTGAGGTGGTCGAGCGAGGTTGGGGGAACACAGTCGGTGACTGCAGCTTCAGCCTGATGACTGATTCGCGTAACGTGTGGAGATGGTCCATATTAACACGGTGCACGAGTTCGCACTTGTGAAGCAATACTAGTAGGGTTTAGGGACATTAACGGGACTCGTAAAATTGCGGCAAGTCGTGTGAAAGCTCCTATTATCCAGGACTTCGCAAATATTCTGCTGGTGGTGCTGCCGCATGGAAAGAGAACGGGTGCTGGTCGAGAAGCTTTGGCGCTTTCATTGCTCAAGTTGCGTCAGCAGGGCCAGCAGTCTTGGCATTTGCAGCGCCACATCCCTCCCCGCGTTAGGGCACTCGGCAGCCACACCAATCAGCTGTGGCTGTTGCATCCACACAGAAATTTGGAAAAATATCGCTTCAACTGATTCGGAGCTTTCCCGTGTCGCAACCTCAACCTCCTTCAACCACCAAGACACCCGGTCCATCCACGTTTTTCAGGTAGGAAGGGCACAATGGGTCGCGTCGTAAGTACACCTCGTTATTTTCCAGCTGTCGAACTTGGCGAATCGATTCGGCACCGAGAACTCGACAACTGCGAGCATGCGACCGACTTGAGAAATTGGAGTTGGGGATCGCGAAATTTAGGACGCTGCTGGAGATGGTGCTGACAGCTACTTCTTTCGCATCCAGATCCGCAACCAGCGTAAGGGCCGTGGCAGCATCTTCACTGCCAACACCCGCTGCGGAAGGCCCCGGCGAAGTTCCGCAGCCTCGACTATGCCGAGCGCCATGGCTACCTCCGGGGTATCGTGAAGAGATCATCCACGACCCCGGCCGTGGTGCGCCGCTCGCCGCGTCGTCTTCAACTCGCCCTACAAGTTCAAGAAGGTCACTGAGACCTTCATTGCCAACGAGGGCATGTACACCGGCCAATTCATCTACGCCGGCAAGAACGCCGCCCTGACCGTCGGCAACGTCCTGCCCCTCGCCTCCGTCCCCGAAGGTACCGTCGTCTCGAACGTCGAGGAGAAGCCTGGTGACCGTGGGTGCCCTCGGCCGCACCTCGGGCAACTACATCACCGTTGTCGGCCACAACCCCGATGAGGGCAAGACCCGCATCAAGCTCCCCTCGGGCGCCAAGAAGGTTTCAGTCAGCAGCAGCGCTCGCGGCATGATCGGTATCGTCGCTGGTGGCGGCAGGACAGACAAGCCCCTTCTGAGTACGTCTCCTCGCGGATGACCGTAGAGTTTCTGGGATGTTGGATGAGGAGGGTGCTGACGGAGTATTACAGAGGCCTCGCGTGCCAAGCATAAGTTCGCCGTCAAGCGCAACCGCTGGCCTAAGACTCGTGGTGTGGCCATGAACCCCGTCGACCATCCCCACGGTGGTGTAAGTGCTGGACGCCATGGGAGTAGCTGGAACGCTGCATATCTGACACGGTGCTACAGGGTAACCATCAACACATCGGTAAGGCGTCGACCATCTCCAGGTTCGCCGCCCAGGGTCAGAAGGCGGGTCTCATTGCTGCGCGGAGGACGGGTCTGCTGCGTGGTACCCAGAAGACGAAGGAGTAAGGCGGCTTTCATGGTTCTACATCTGGGCAAGGGGTTCATCGGATTGCATTGGTCTTTTGCTGCTTTGTAGTTATGGGACTGCGAAGGCGGACGGAAAACTTGCTCTTTTGTGCAAGCATCATGGCCGTGAAATGAACCACAGATTCCCAAGCGCGGCAGGGACGAGGCTTGTTTACAGGGCAACGTACTCGGAAGATCCGGGGTCGCAGGGAACAAACGGGCAGGCCATGCAGTCGGGGACTCTTGGGAATCAAGCAAGCGCGCACTCCTCGCTTCCGGGGGTTATAAGCGAGGCATCCTGATCGACCCATCGTGACTGGGTATGAATGGCATGATGATCAAGTGAGGCCGGGGTATAAAATAGTACGGATCCGTACATCATGGATGGACGGGAGCAGCTCAAGCCCCATCCTCTGACGTCAACGGACGATCGGAAACCAGTCCCTCTCTAAGGTATGAGTAGGTCCTCCTCTCTTTCGGTGTTAGAGTATTCGGGGCCAACTCTCCAGCATCCTCACGACAAACCGGACTCTGAGTCTCCGACCAACCCTTCGGTCCTTCAACATGTTCCGAACCGGATCGGCGCTCTGTTCAAAGTCCAGTGTCTTTGCCAAGCCCCTGTCGTGGACCTAAACAAGACAGTCTTATCGCTGGCCGATGGCGGCATCGGGAGCGTGAACCCCACCATTTGGGTGCCCCGCCTCTGCTCGAGCTGGGCTTCTACTCCCGCCCAGAAGAGGGGCACCACAAATCCTTTCCACCGCAACTTGGCTCACCACACCCGCCGGCTCAGCAACATGGCATCCACCAAGGAGTATAGACTGCTCTGTCTGGAGAACCCTCTCCTCGGTAAGTACAAGAGACCATGACGCCAATTGAGTGATCAACTCGGCACTGTCGCTCCAGTGCTCCTCTCCTTGGTTCGCATTAAGAATGTCGGTGTCCGAGCTCCGACTGACATACCCTCCCCAGACATTCAGGCCTTTGGCAATGAGGCTCTGCTCGAGAAGTACGGGCTGAAGGCCAACGACGCCATCCTGGCCGAGCCAAAGCACCAGGACATCTTCGAAGACCTCCTCAACAACTACGATGCTAAGCTGATCGCCGGCGGTGCCGCCCAGAACACCGCCCGCGGTGCCCAGTACATCCTCCCCCCAACAGCGTCGTCTACCTCGGCGGCGCCGGCGACGACAAGTACGCCGCCATTCTGCGCGACGCCTGCAAGCAGGCCGGCCTGCGCGTCGAGTACCGCGTTGACCCCAAGATCCCCACTGGCCGCTGCGGCGTCGTCATCACCGGCCACAACCGCAGCATGTGCACCGAGCTCGGCGCCGCCAACCACTACGACCTCGAGCACCTGAAGCGCCCTGACATCTGGGCGCTCGTGGAAAACGCCGAGGTGTACTATGTCGGTGGCTACCACTTCACTGGTGAGTTTCGCCTTCCTCCGCTCCCAAAAGCTATTTTTTTTTCCTAACCTCTCCGCTTTCAGTCTGCCCGCCCGCCATCATGGAGCTCGCTCACCAAGCTGCGTCGAAGAACAAGCCGTTCATCCTGTCCCTCTCGGCACCCTTTATCCCGCATTCTTCAAGGAGCCGCTCGACGCGTCGGCTCCCTACTGGGATTACGTGATCGGCAACGAGACAGAGGCCGAAGCCTACGCCGACTCGCACGGGCTCGGCACCAAGGACGTCAAGGAGATCGCCAAGGCGCTGGCGAACCTGCCCAAGGTCAACACCCAGCGTAAGCGCGTCGCCGTCATCACCCAGGGCACCGAACCGACCGTCGTCGCCGTCCAGGGCGAGGATGAGATCAAGGAGTACCCCGTGCACGCGATCCCAAGGAGGAGATCAACGACACCAATGGCGCTGGTGATGCCTTTGCCGGTGGTTTTTGTGCGGGTGTCGTGGAGGGCCGTCCGTTGGAGGAGTGCATCGATATGGGCCAGTGGCTGGCGCGGTTGAGCATTAAGGAGTTGGGTCCTTCGTAAGTTTCTCCTTTTCTCGGGCTTGATTTGCCGATGAAGGAAACGACCTAACCGGCACTCCAACAGCTACCCCTTCCCCAAGCAGACCTATTCCCGCCAGTAAGAGAGGGAATGCGCTGGAGAAGAAGGCATTTGACAATGTCAAAGACAGAAACCAGTAGTTGGATCTTTCCCTACAATAAACTACCCAGAGAGAGGATACAAAGAGAGGAAGTTCCACCTTCCGTTTTGCAGGGCAGGCGTTTGCGGTGACATAGGGAAAAATAACAGGCAGGGTAGAAAGGTTTCAACAACGGTGAAGACGGTCTGGACCAGATGAATCTGAATGAATGAATCTCGAATTCGCAATCTTTAAAGTTTATCCGAACTTGATAATGGGGTTAGTTGTCTTTTTTTCTGTTTTGTTTTGTTTGTATCGTGTCGTGAGTCTGAGGAAGAAATTCTGGCAATCTTTTTTTGATCAACAAGGGCAAACTCGGGCAATTTGATGAACCATCACCCTTCCACCCTCTCGCTCTCGACACCCTAATCGACAATCATCCCTTGAAATGCCTCGATACCGGTGCACTAGAACCAAACGCGGCAGAACATTCCGGGCAACCCAGACAGAAGCGTGTCTCCCAGCCGCCTACCCGCTGCGAGTTGAACAAAGCTGGACTCTGGCGAACGGAAGCAAGGGAGTAAGGCAAAATCCGCTACCGCAGAAACGTGAAGTACCGCACTGCGACTTGAGGTTGCCAGTGTGATGAAGTGCAAGATGCCGAACCGGCCACTAGATCGGAACAAATGCAATGAATGCAGTGTGATCGAGATATGGCGGTTGCTTCAGCTCGGTATCCACCGAGCGGGCAAAAACCCCAACTGCTTAGGAGGAGTGGGAAGTGGAATGGATCGATTCGTGCCGAGACACCTTGCTGGTAATCTCGCGCCCTCCGACGGACTGCTTTTCTTTCCGGTTGAGGATGTTGTCGCTCACCGGAACCTCGGCCGCCAGATTTGGCGAGGTCAGATATCCCTTGGGACAGGTGAACCGGGGAGGTACTTTGTGCGGGGTTCGGCGCAGGTGGCTATGCCAAAATGTTGAGGGATACGAAGCCAGCAACAACGAGACCACAACTCAGCGCTTCGGGAACCCCTGTGCCACCCCCTTCCCAGCCCCGTCAACCTTCCTCGCCCGGTTACCCCACCGGTCACCACCCCCAGCCGCTGGCTGGTTCTGGCTCGCACCTGACCGCGGCTGGCGGACGTCGCTCCAAGCGTTTCCTCGCAGCCTGTGAGATCCGCTCCTCAGCCGCCGCGGCGGTGGCCGCACCGTAGCTGCAAGCAGCAGCATAGCCGGTGGTTGACGGGGGTGGGATGGGTCCACCTGGGTATCCAGCATTGGCTCGGACATGGCCAGGAGACGTGGTGACTGCGTGCCTGAGGCAAATCTCTGGGCTGTGACAGCCGGTATGCCCCAGGGGCTGTTGACCTGTGGAAGGCTCGAGGTTTCAGTGAACTCGAAGGTCGAGAAGGGCGAGGTAGGGATGAGGCCGGTGGTGGTTGTTGCTTGGTTCTGACTGCCGTAGGTGGTCTGCCACGGGTTGCCGGAAGGACCCCAATGTTTTTGGCTCTGGCTCTGGCTCTGGTAGAGAGGGTTGGAAGACCAAGCTCCATTGGCACCGCCATAGCCTCGTTCCAGGCCCAAACTCAAGGCCCGGAGTGCTTCAGCCTGACCATCGGCGAGGGTAGACTGGCCCATGCTAGAATACCTCTGGTGCGCCTGGCGCGCGAGCGGGTTGCTAGCGGCACCGCCGGTTCCATGCTGCGCAGCGTGGCCTGAGCTTGCTGGTCGCGTGAACCCTGAGCCATTCGCTCCCCAACCAGGGACTGCGCCACTCGTACCGGTATTTACACCGGGGGGTGCAGGAGTGTAGAAGTAATCCCACGGCAGAGTGGGGAATGACTTCGTTCCGGCAGATCCAGGTACGGGGCTGGCTGAGCTCCCGCTTCCGAAAGCTGCAGCCACCACGGCCGAGTCCATGCCGTACGGGCTTGACCGGGCGGCCGGGCGGCTCGGGGTTTCGGGGTTGGTCGTGGAAGCGGATTCCGGAGGGGTCAAGAAGTCGTTGAGAAGGTGGAAGAGTTGCCTCTCACGGGAACTCGGAGGTGGGCGCTGCGATGGACGCTCTCTGTACCTGTGCGACATTCGACTGAGCTCGCCCATTGGAAAAGCCGCTGGTAGCCTTCTGCAAATTCGGTCCATAAAAGTCCCGGTCCTCAGAGAGTGCATTAGACTCGCAAGGACTGGGTGCCTCCACAGGCCTTGGAGCGGCCTGCTCTACGGCGGTAGCGGCGGAGGCTGGGGCGGTATGCTGGACTGTGGACCGCTCGGGCCGGGTTCCGGCTTTCCGCCCTCCAGAAAAACGAATGTCATGCGCTCTTGCGAATCCTTCATGGTTGTGGTCGTGGGGAAGGGGAACTTCGACTCTGCTGCAGACAGATCGAGGGCACAGAGGAGAACGTCCAGGGCGCGGGTGAACGTGACATCATCGTCCGTATGTTTGGTACTTGAGGCTTCCTCACGACGCGGCTTAGGCTTGTGAGTGAAGGTGTCGTAAGACAGCTGGCAGCCGTCATGGAGATCCGGGCCGTTGAGACACTGGATGCCCAGGGTCATGTCATCCTCCGGGAACCGCCACGACACTGGTTCTCCGAGTTTTGGCTCGCTCCCCATCAGGCCGAAGAGGAGGGTCAAGGTGTTGCTGAGCGCCGTGCACATGCTCCCGAAGTGAGGTTCGAGATGAGGCCTGTACTCAACCAGCTGTGAGCTGTAAGAACAGAGCCAAGCCATGTAGACGCGAAGGAGTGGCAGGGTGCGATTAAACGCAGGCGTGAAGTTGGTCGCAATCTCTCCGTTGGCTGAAGTGCCAGATGCGTCGGTGGGCGTCTCTGCGCTTCTTCGCTGGATGAGATCGGCGATCTCGTCTCCGAGCAGACGCGCAATCGCGTGGATTGTTCGTACGTTCATCAGCAAGGTAAAGCCGCAAAATTGAGAACCTTCCTCGGTCCATTCTTCTGTGACACTGTCAGCGAAATGCCACGAGCAGGAGCGGGGAAGGGCTTCCTACTGTTGATCCTGTCCCGGGCGGTAGCATACGCAGTGATGTTGATGAGAATGATTGAGAGCAAGTCCGAGTCCGATCCATAGCCTGTTCCCGTCTTCATGGCGACGGCGAGGCGGTTGTCGACCTCGCTCTCAAGCTCCTTACGCTCGGCGAACTCCTTACCCTGGGAATAGAAGGCATGGAGCTTGACGAACCACGTCAACAACGCATGCTTGCTGGCGGAGCACTTGCGCGTCTTGATATCATTGAGCGCGCGCTTGAGGTTTTTCCAAGCATTAGGGTGCGGCAGTTTGCAGGCGTAGGCACGGTACAGGTGGTAGACAACCTGAAGATAGTCCTCAGTTCCGATGTAAATCATGCCGCACTGGTGATGCCCATATCCCGAGTCCGGAATCAGATCGTTCGCCAGCAGGTAGTATGTCAACGGGCCATCCCACTTGCGGTCCTTCGGACGCAGCAGCGTGCGATACCTTGCCAGGTCGCCGAGGCAAATGAGGGTTCTGTGGCACGAGCTCCTGACGATGTCCTCGAGCTGTGCGGCGGCAGGGTCGATCTTCTCCTTGTCTGGGACCGCCATCTCGTCGATTCCAGCCTGGCGGGCGATGCGCTGGAGATCGTTCATGTTGAACCGCGCACATGTTCGCTGCAGGTAACCCTTGTAGAAATACTGGGCCGTTTTGAGATAGGTCGAGTAGAACTTCTCGAGCTTCCGTCGGAATACGACGTGGTCGGTCCCCTGGGATTTGGCAAGCACTGAGCGATACGTCTGGGTGACAAGAGCATGGGTCGTCCACATGGCCTCCTCAGCCCTCTCCTCGTTCGCAGCACGGGGGTCGATCCAGATGGTTTCGATACAGGCGAGGCGGTAGCTGAGCCGGCGTGTTAGCCAAATTGAATATGGCAGGGCATGGATGGAAGATTGATGCCCGGCACAACTCACTTCGCCATCAATTTCTCAACCTTGTCAAACCTGGCCAACTCGGTCCTGCCTTGGTCGCCCTTCTCGATCTGCTCGAGCTCCTTGCTTATCGCTTCAGACAACTTCCTGGCGGCGCTGTCAAGACGAGTTAGCAAGCTCGCACCACTTATTATTGTCAAGAGGCCACCACCGCCGAAAAGATCGCTCTGGTCCAAGAACCCGAAGTCCAAGCAACGAGGGGCAACGGCGACTCACTTCCAAGCTTCATCAAGCGACGGCATAGCAGCCGGGGCTGTGGCAGCAACCGTCACAGTCGCCGCGGCCATAGTTTGCGTTGTCGCTGCCAGCCAAGTGCAGGCGAAACCACAACGCAACAAGGCGAGAACTCGAGAAATGTCCGGCGGGGATTCGGGGGGCCCGGCGGGTTTATGTTATGAGCCAACGCTTAGCTAAGTCCGGGGCTCACACG
This sequence comes from Achaetomiella virescens, assembly GCA_031001845.1. Classification (NCBI taxonomy): domain Eukaryota; kingdom Fungi; phylum Ascomycota; class Sordariomycetes; order Sordariales; family Chaetomiaceae; genus Achaetomiella; species Achaetomiella virescens. The sequence goes on from JARNGD010000031.1 coordinate 19,379, forward strand.
CAGTCTTCGAAGAGCGGGCGGTGCGCAGACGGTCCATAACTCGGGCGGTCTGGTCTCTGAGTCTCAGCTTGGGAGGGGTCGCTGCGGATTGCGGCTGGCAGAATGGCGGCGGCAGGTGGTGAGCGCATTGGAAACGGAGAACACGTAGGCCACGGCCGGCAGCAGACGGGCGTAAGTCGGAGTGTTCCGAGCACTGGCAGGCCAAAAAAAAAGCGATCAAGGGATGCGCGACCGAAGGGGCGCAACGAAGCTCAAGGGCGGTGGTTCCAAAAATCGAAGCAATTCGCAATGGCGCCCACTGGACGTGCCCCAGCAGCAGCGACACGACATTGGACAGGGAGGCACTTGCCCAGCTGCTTGGGCATGGCGGCCAATCAGCGGCGGTAACTCGGGTGGCCCCCACAATCAGGTAGTTCCTTGGCCAAGGTGGGGGCCCTTGCATCAGTCATCAAGGCAGAAGCATCTCGGCTTCTATTTCACATCAACAAATTCACAGACAACTTCGTCCATCAGCGTCTGTCAGATTCGATATGCGCAGGGACCTCAAAGATAGTTCAACGCATCCACGTCTTTGAGCGACAAGGACTAAAGAAAAAAGGACGACTTGGAAGATGGGGATAGGCATCCGAATGTAACTCTGCCCCGCCTCAGCCTCCTTCCACTCTGAAGCTTGTCTTACAGAATGAAGCGCTCACGCGACCCCGAAGAGGCGCCATCAGAAGACGTCGCAGCATCCGTCCAGAGCATCATAGTAGACTCTGGAGATAGCCATGGGCTGAAACAAACCACTGTCGGCGGCAGCGATCCTTCGCAGCCTGTCGCCAAAATCACCGAGCTTGACCTCTCCGACCGCGAGAATGATACCGGCATCAAAATGCGCTGCTCGCTGCCACCCCACAAGGAACCCCTTACATTCTCCTCGTACGGCGAGTATGAGACCCATTACAGGGACCAGCATACAAACCGCTGCCTGGAATGCCGCAAGAACTTCCCCTCCGCCCACCTCCTCGGCCTCCACATTGAGGAGACGCACGACTCGTTCGTCCAGGTGAAGAGGGAGAAGGGTGAGCGAACCGCAAGTCCCCTAGCCTTCCCCAGCTTGCAACATGGCCGCCCCGCTAACCCTGCCTCAGTACTCCTGCTTCGTGGAGACGTGCGAGCGGAAATGCAGCACACCGCAGAAGCGAAAGATGCATCTGATCGACAAGCACATGTACCCGAAGAACTACTTCTTTGCCATCACGCGGGACGGCATCGACGGGCGGCGGTCTCTGCTGCTCGAGGGTGGCAGTCGCCGTAGGAGGTCGAGTGCCACCAGTGTCGCGCCGCGTCCGAGGGAGGCTTCTCTGTTGGAGCCCGCGGAGCATGCCGCTTCAAAACACCCAGCACCGCCAACCGGTGACCGCACTGTTACTGTTAGAGATCTATCTCGAAATGGCCCCGAGCGGCAACCCGACGTGGAGATGGAGGATCTGTCGAGCGCTATGTCCGCGCTGCAGTTTGTTCCGCTGAGCGTCCGGTTTGGGCGGGGCAAGAAGGCCGGCTTCGTCAAACGGTAACCTGGCCAGAGTTGGGACGCTTTGTTTGGCATGAGCACAGGATACCACGCAACAGAGCACCTTGGAAAACAGAACGTACTGGTAAAAAAGCGACATGCTTCATTGTCATTACTTCGTAGACCTAGAAGCACCGGGCAACCGGCTTCATTTTCCCAACCGAAGCCCTGTCCCTAACGCTGTGAGCGTGATGAAAGGCAACCTGAATCATGAAGGGCAGTCCTTACAGTGTCTAACCCGCGCCCCGACCTCTAGCCCCAAGCACCTCTGAGCAAGGAGCGGGATCCCCAACCCAACCCCGTCCGGAAACCATCTCCAGCTCAATCCGTCGAAGCGCACCCCCTACACCCACAACTGACACACTGAATCTCCTGATCCTCCTTCAACTGCGCCCTCGGCACGCGACAGACGCACGTCGAGTTGAAATTCGTCTCCTTTGTCTGGATGCACCGCAGGCAGCACAGCTTCTCATACCCCTGCTTCTTCCACTTGGCGATGAGCATGGCGTCGGCGTAGCCGTTCTTGAGCAGCCACTCGTACAGCTGCTTGCTGATGGCCTCCTTTTCGTAGTACAGCTCGTAGACGTAGCGGCTGCGTTGGTGCGCGATCTGAAAGATGGGCCACTGCGCCTGGTGCTTCGGGATGTTGTCGGTCGGTGTGTTCTGCGCGTCCTTCATCTTGTTGCTGAAGATGAGCAGGTCTTCTTCAATGTCGCTGAAGCCGTCCGGAGGGGGCTTGCGTTTGGAGGAGGGGCGGATGGCGGGCATTTTGGGGGCTTCCTTGGAGGGGTTGTGGTGTGGTTGGCGAAATTTGATTCTCGGTGGCCGATTCAGTATTCGCTTGGAACCGAGACTTAGTGGCTTCTTCTGGGAATCGAATGCTTCGGCTTGTTTGATGGGAGTTGGCAACGGAGGGGTCTTGAGGTTGAAGGTGCTTGGCACAATCGATGACTAAGCCAGCCTTGTCTGGGTGGGGGCTGCGTCATGGTAGGTGGTCCAAGCTTCCGCAGTGCAGGCAATCGGGGATCTCAACTGCAAGACTGCTGATTTCGAGTTGACCGCCGACGACGACGACGACGACGCGACAACAAATTCAGCCGCCATGGCGATCTCACCGACCCAATTTGCGGTTACCACGAGGCAGTGTAAGCTCTGGGATATTCGCAACCCCAAAGCGGTCAGCGACTGACGAGCAGTAGCGGCCAATTGGTCCGACGCGAAGCGGAGGGTGCTTGCGGCATATCGCAACTGATCCGGGCGGTATGATGCCTGCAAAGGCTTCCGAGATTGCGTATCGATCAGATCGCTTACCACGGCTGTGCTTTTAGGCGCCCGAGATCCAGACCATGTACTCGGTCCCGCTACCGGTCGCATCCATCCGGTCCCGCATCAGACAGGAGTTTGAGCGCCACCGCTATGTCAACAAGCTGCCCGTGGTCGACGTCCTTCTTATGCACAGCAACGCCGATTACCAAGTAAGCGACTCCTTTTGGGCACCCATGGTGGACAACTGCGAAGGTACAATGCCTTTCTCAGAGGTCGGGGGAAGGGGGCCGGGCTGAGTGTTCCAACAGATGGATGTTTCGGGCACATGGCTGATATTCGACTTCTGCAGGAGACCATGAACTTCTGGCGCCAGACCAACCACATCATGTCCTACTTCAAGGAGGAGAACTTCAGGGGCGAGAAGCGGCTGCCGTCAAATTTCATGAGCGGGTTCCTAGAGGTACGTCATGCGCCCTGTCTGTTTGTCGAGTCCATCCCCTCACACATGTCTTAAGGGTCGCAACTAGAACGAGACATCATGCGCTCTTGTTTTTTTATTGTATATAAGGCAACGAAAAATCTTATCAAAAAAGCGGCGACCTGCACAACCTGCCCATGAGTGCCCACTTTATCATGCATAACCCAACCGAACCACGCCCAAAACGCCATTCTCTGCTTGACTCTGAAAAAGAAAGAATTTAGGAAGAAGCGCTGGCCGCAAACCTTTCCCTCGCGTCGATGAATTTGTCGGTCACGACGTCGCAGAGCTCTTGAAGATCGCGCAGCCCCTTTTCCAACGCCTGGATTGCGGTGGTACCCTCTGAAAGTGGTTAGCATATCTTGAAGGTATCCCAGACGAGATATCATGGACTCACCGAAGGTCTGGATGCGGACGTTCATCTTCGCCTCCGAAGGGTGGGGGATAGCGTAGGCGCAGAACTCAACATCGGGGCTGGGTTTGCCGGTATTAGCAGAGACGCTTGTGGTAGCAGAGTGATGAGGATCAAAACAACGTACTTTTTCATGATGATGTACCTCAAGGCATTTCCAAGGGTGTGACCCTCGTTGAGAAACTCGAATGAGGCGGCAGTGGGTGTTGAGCCAGGGAGCTGGGCATCTCATTAGCGTCTACCGCACTCTCACTTGAAAAAGAGCCGTTTGCGGGACAGGACATCCAACATACCAGCCTGACTCTCTGGACCTCTTCCTCCTCCTCGATCTCCTCATCCTCGACCTCATCGTTCTCATCCTGGTCCACCGACATATCATCCTCGGGCTGGTGAGAGGTGGGCGCCTCCTCCATCACGACATCAGACCCGGTGTCCTCGGGCTCTTTTCTGGCCTTGGCTCTCGGCATTTTCAACAGTCTTGAATCTGTCCCGGCGATGGTAATGAATCTGCGCTCGGTCGTCGAGGTCGAAGATCTCGCACAGAATGATCGAGATTCGATATGTGCTATCGGATCCGGAAAATTTTATTGGGCCCAGGCTTTTCAGTGGCCCGCCGTAGTTGCCCCACCATCTCACCCCGCCAAACCAGACTCTCGCATCACATCTCACCACTACTTCAGCCCTACGGCAGGCAACGGTCTCGAAAAAGACGGTTTTTGACAATGGCCCTCGGGCGCCATCTCAGTTCCAGCTCTGGAAGAGTCCAATTCTAGCATGCCAAGACAAATCTCGTATTCGGACGACTCTCCAAGTTGGCTGTTTCTGATTAGGTACACAACCACAAGAGTGTGCACGCCACCGACGTCCATGGGGCGGCAGCGGCAGCCAACAGCAGGCTGATCCATCGCAACGGTCCATCTCGCAAACAACCAGCGGCCATTGGCACCGAAGACGGCGCACGGCGCATGGCGCATGGCGCAAAGTGCCAATGGACAAATATTAAGCAGTCACATACCCAAATTTGACTTTCAGCACACTTGCATACTCATAGTACTTCACAGATGCCAACTCGACTCCAGGATGCAGTTATTCTCAATCTGACGGATAGAACGGGTAGCAACATGATCTCGTAGCGGGCAGTCTGCGGTGACTGCTCGTGTCTGCAGCTGGCGGTGTCTTCGTTGAACCTGCCAGCATACTCTGTACATCTCTTTGATGAGCTGATGTCATGTGGGCGACAGGCTCGTGTTCGAGTCACCTCAGCACCATCTTCCAGCAGTTAAATCCCAACATCAGGGTTGGTTCAGTGTGCGGCTGACCGCCATCGCCGGCTGTCTCAGGGGATGCAACCACAGAACTTGGGACGGGAGCTGATTGGTTTGGCCCTTCACCGGAAAACCGGGAGCCTCCGGAAATGCGACCTTCTCAACACCAAAAGAGGGGGGAGAGGAGCATACCAAAAACCACCAATGGCTGGGTGCCAACCCTTGAGGAATTCACGATGGCATTCAAGCAAACCTTGGAACTCGCTTCTGAGGGAGACGGGGATCCGGCCTACTCAGACATAGGCAGTCTTCAGAACGGTGGTTCGCCAAAGTAAACTATGCTTCAAACAGCACGGCTTGCCGGTTCCTGGAATTGGACCGGTGTCTCGTTTCCATGTTCTTTATGATCTCTGAGACAGACTGCTATGCGAAATACCAGAGCTTGACTGTGGTGACACGATAGTTAGGGGAGATGAGATGCATCGTGCCGTCAACTGGTGATTGAACTTGCTGCAGACCCTCTGGCTTCCAAGAGTGGACTTGCCGATCTGTTTGTCACGTTCTGGGTTATCAAGAATGAGTCTTGAAGCCCGGCAACGATGGTTCCGGATTGGCGACGCGGGGACATGAAATTCGGGGTTAACCAGCGTCGTACTCTCCACAGTAGCAGCGAACAAGCCTGCGTTCTGGACCTGTATTTCTTAACCGTGTTTCAACTGGACGATCAAGAGATAACATCTGCGAATAACATGGTAGAAATTCCATCACGCACGCATAGCTACCGTCCGAAGTCGCTGAGAACGCCCGTCACTCCAACGTCTTTTTCCAAGGCTCCAGGTGCAACTTGCGATGATGCCCGTGGCCCGCCAAGACTGCTCGAGCTGGACCTCCATCCACGCTGCTCCTGGAAGCACAGACGAGTTTCAGGCGGTGCTGTCGCAGCAGCTGGGGCCGCAAGTCTGCAGGAACCTGGGCGGGCAGGGGTCGAAGGACCGGTGGGTTGCCAGACGAGCCAATAAGATGCTGAACCGTACTCGATCCAAAACAGCCAGCGAGCTTGAAGCCCTCCTTGCAGTCCCCCTTTCACTTAGTTATTGATGCTCAAAATTATCGGGGTTCTGGCCGACGCGATCGGGCCATCACCGCCGCGGAGCACAAGAGGCTGCTGGGTTGCTAGGCAGTGCGAGAAAAAGCCCCAACCCCTAAAACCAGAAATCCCCATCGATCTGCTGCTGCCCTCTGACAAGGGAGAGCTGCGGCCAAGACCAACGGGCCTCCACTCTGGGCTCCACGGCGCCGAATCTCAAACACTAGAACCACTAGACCGCAGTCGCCAGCTCGTGATCCCGTCTGACACCTCGACCGTCAACCAACCGTTACGGCGCCCACTTCTGCATCGTCGTCCTCTGCTGCCATTGAAGACTGGCTCCCATCCGGGCTCCGCTGGTCTCCTCCACCGTCCAGGTCTTGTCGGAGTCTGTTCCCCCTGAAAGGTTCCCGCCGCCGCCTCACTCAAAAAGAGCCCCTCATCCTGATTCCACCCCGTCCCCCTCGTAGCAAACTTCACAAACTGTGCCCTTCCCACCGTCGCCGAGCCTCTCGCTTACTCCCTTCCCTTCTGCTTCCCTCGCACCGGCCGCGGGCTTGTACAATTGCCGGCCTCGGTTTCCAGCAGCGTCATCCCATCGCTCAATCAGTCAACACACACATCCGAAGCTGGGTGGGAAGAGCCAGGCCCATCAGCCATTATAGCACTGTCAACGCCGCTCGAATTACTTACCCGAAGCTCCCCAAGTCGATCGTCTCGAAGCGTGCAGTCAAGAGAAGGAACTTAAACCAGCGAGGGACGAGAGGAACGTTTTAAGCAAATTTTGACGCGCACCTCACCAAGAGCGGCTGTTTCGAGCCTCCATTCGGCCCCGCAGGTTGAAGCTGTCCCTTTGGCCTCCACCACCGCGTTGCCAAAAACAGGAAGGTCGGTGCCGCACTGCGACGGGCGTCAGTGCCATCAGTGCGCCGTGTCACACTGGGCTGCCAGTCGGAACCTGGAACAAGCGCCCGCAGCCCACACGACGTTATTGCTGCCAAACCCCTAATCACACGCCCAGTCAAATATCGCCGCGCGCAGATCGCTCGGCCTGCGCGGTCTCGTTAAGTGTGCGTTCTGGCTATTCGGTGCCCGGGACCACCAGCACCAATATTTTCCCCCCCCGGTCGCCGGGTCTGGAATCGAGTGTTGTCAGCTTGACGACGTTTCCGAGCTGAAAAGGACGTCCACGATACCAGGTCACTACGGTGTAGGTACCTTACCTGCGACTAATAAGAGAAGGCGGAACCTGTCCAGTGGCTTTCTGGTCCAACAACGCCCCTTACTACGCCACACCTTCGCTTCATCCGCTGCACCAGTGCAGTGGCCGTCTCCTATCCCAGCAGCGCCCGCCCGCCTCCGAATTTCTGGGGCATTGCCGATTCTCGTCGGCTTTCCCAGCAAACCGCCCGCGCAACACCCTCACGGCCAACTCCTCGATCATGAGCACCGCCGTTGCAATGGGCCCTTCTCCGGCTCCCCATGACAGGCCTTCTTTTGGCTCCGACGTCCCTCCTGCCAATTCCACATCACCTACCGCGCAGAGGACAGCAGCCGGCCCTCCGCCTGCATCTTCCGCTGCCTCTCCATCGTCTGCGCTCCAGAGTGCGCCTGCACCGCGACCACGGTCCGGCAGCGGCAGCCCGAGGGGAGCGGGCGCGGCAGCAAGCACGCACAGATCCTCCCCGCCTAGCGCGTAAGAAACTCGAGATATTTGCGTTCCATGTCTTGTTTGCCTCGAGGTCGCTGACTGGGTTCCTGTTCAACGATGCACAGATCTCGAAATACCGTGGACCGAAAATAATCGTCAAGAAAGAGCCCGGCGGCTCGCCACCTCCGCCCACCTCCAGACACCGGCCGCGGAAGCTGGACCTTTCCAAGAACACCACAAATATCATCTCCCCGGCGACCGGACGGCCCCTGACCGCACGAGAGTCACTGGGCATTCAGGAGGTCGGCATCGCGTGCTTATCGCCAGGCTTCGTTTCCCAAGGATGCTCAGGAGCAGGAGCAGCTGAACCGCAGCATGAGTGTTAGGGAGCACCAGCGGCAGATCATCGAGGCGCGGTTACAACAGCAGTCGGCGAAGCTCGACAACCCGGATAAGGAGAAGGAGGGAAGCCATTTTGCCGCCAAAACGCCCGGCCTCGCGCGCAAGCGCGGTGCGCCGCCGGGCTGAGCATCGTCGCCCCATCGCACGAGCAGTTTGCGAACGAAAGGGTCATCCAGTCCGCGCCGCTCGGCCAGACGTTCACGGGAGGCACAACCCCCCCCGCTGACGCGGCACATCACCAACCAGCCGTCCAACCTCGGCAACACATCGCACATCCACCACGTTCCCGCCAACCAGACAAACAACCGTCTGCCCCCGATCGCCGACGTCTTCGGGCAGAACCTGTCGGGTCACCCCGACTCAAGCGGCCACGCGCTCTTCGCCAACCAAGGCCGCCCCCTCCCCTCCCCACACCAACCGCCGCCGCGCAGCAGCAACAGGCACCTCATTCTGCCCGGCCACGCGAGTACAAGTCGGCCGAGGAAGCCCAAGCCGAGCTGGCCGGCGGCCGGCCCGAGCTCCTACCAAAGTTAGTACGCTACGGCGGCGGCGGCGGCGGCGGCACCCACCAGCCCCCGACGCCGCCGTCCCCCCCGCAGCAGCAGCAGCAGCAGCAGCAGCAGCGTGACCCCCGCGATCCTCACCCCCATCCTCATCAGCAAAACCACCACCATCATCACCACAACCACAACCACAACCACAACCACCACCACCCGCATGCCCCCGCCTCCACCACCAGACCCGCAGCAGCAGCTGACCCGGCCAGCGCCCGCAGACTGTCCAATAATCACAGCCAACATGGTGCGCCCGCCCCGCACAACATGGGCCCCGCCCGGGCAGCAGCGCCTCCATGAAGCGCAGGCGCGCAGAGTACGAGGAAGGGGCAGCCCGCCGCTGGGGAATGGTGGGCGGCGCGGCCGCGCCGGCGTTCCCCCCGCGAGTTTCAGTGCTGCCGTTCCTTCTAGCGGCGGCGGTGGTGGTAGTTACGGTGCGAGGAGGGGCCCGTTTGGCGAGGGGCGGGATAGCCCTGAGACGCAGGAGGCCAAGAAGGAGGAGTTTCTGAGCTTGTGCGCAAGGGCGTGGGATTTGTTTCATTCATGAATTTGTCATTCTCTTCGCCCTTTTTTTTTTTTTTTTTTCCCCCAAGTGAAGATGGAGGGGTTGGAGGGGTTAGTTTGTGGTTTGTGGCTCATGGTCTGGTTTGGTTATATACCTGGTGCTTGGATCCAGTGATGCAGTCACGGATGGTCCTCTCTGCTTGCTGGCGGTATCAAGCAGGTTGAAGTGGCGGTTAACGACTAGGTTGATACTGATACTGGCGGAAGCGGAAAAGAAGGAGAGTTGGTAACTTCATTCACCGCCTGGTTTTCTTGGATTGGATCTGACGGCGGCGTCAGGGGTCGGGTTGTCAAACTGAGTGATGGGTTCGATGGACTTGATTGCTTTGTGGATATACTTACCTATCTACTCATACCTCGCTCTCCTTTTTGCTCATTCTCGGTTCTGGCTGTTTCAAAAAGCCAAGAGCGAACGAAGTATCGAGCAAACGGACCTGGTGTTTTTCTTATTGTCGCCTTCCTTCTCTCTCGCGCGCGTCCTGGGTTATGTGTCGAACTTGGGGTTTGTTCAGCTGTCTGGTTTGTCTCTTGCATAATCGTTCTGTGGGCTGCTCTTGAACAGCGGTGGCTGTCCATGGCTGGGCGGAGATGGGTCTACCATGGACAAAAGGGAGGAGATAGAGATGATGACAGAGGGGCCTGGATAGGGGATGTACAGCTCTATGTTTTTGTTGCTTCTTGGACGGGATGTGTCGGTCGGTGTCGGGGTGGGATGGACGGGCTGATATCCACGATGGGAGATGGAGACTGCTGTTCACAAAAGGAGGATGATGATTTGAGCTTGGCTGGGGGAGAAGGGTGGAGGCAAATGGTTTTTTTTCTTACGTGGTTGTCTTAGTACATATCTACTGCTCGAGAGATCTAAGGTTTCAAAAGTTAGTCTTTCCCGGCGGCTTGGCTCTCTACGCAAGAGGGCGAGAGTACGAATGTAAGACTACTGTCGGAAGCAGCTTTCGAGAATGTGTTCCAAAATCGTACTACGGCATATGTATTTTATGGAATACTAAAGTAGCCTCTAGCTCACCAAGTGTATTGAGTGTGTCTATGGGAAATGCCATTTTAATTGGCGAGCCCAACGGGCGTGGCCTTTCTGGCACAACCAATCTATGACTCAAAAGCTGTCGTTTGACAATTAAGGCACATACTGTAAGCCGTAAATATAACAGGTATTATTGAAGTCGGCTGCAGCAAAACCTTACCGCATTTCCACCATATAGCTGGGGCAAGATGTTGTCTCGGGGGTGATAAAGAGCAGGACCGAGTCACCTGGCGTAGGGGATCAGCGTGAAGGGATTCGACTCCGGATCCTGCGTTATGGACATCAAGCTGTCGATCCCTTCTTAAAATATGGCCAGGACCTACACTTGGATCTGACAGGATTAACCTTCTGTTCCGAGCGATCGATGAAATTCCCTTGTCATCGACTTTAGGGAGGCAGAGAATCAACGAGGAGACCCGGGAGTCTGATGATCCGTCTCACCCCTTTGACCTTGACTATATCAGGATATACGTAGTTCTCTCTTGTCCCTCTCGGCCGGCCACGCCAAAGCAAGTATACAACAGCAGATATTCCTTCTCCTAGGCCCCCCAACGCTTGATATCACAGCCATGCCTTGTCAAGGACACAGTTTACAACAAACTGATACGAGTGACGTTCTCAGTAGTTCCCGCAGAGCAGGGGAACAGCATATTCTCAGACATGTTAAGTTATGGACGATGGCATTCAGGTGATCAAGGGTCAACGTCGTGGCCTCCAACTCTGGACCTTTCTTAGGTACTTCCCTCGCCCAGACCCGTACCCACACCTGCTGAGACTGCCACAAGACTTTTCCTAACAGCTGGTGAATTAGTTTCTCACTTCAAGTAGCCGAGGCTGAGCCAAAAGCCAAGAGGAAGAAAAAAAAGAGCCAAGAACAACTCCCGTGCAGCCAAGTCCAGAACTGACTAATAATACAAGCAAACAGGCGGCAGACAATCCCCCTTCGCCGATGACTCACGGTGTTCCTTCTGCCACCGCTCCTTCCACGCAGAGAAGACCCTCTCGTTCCAGGCGTCGAAGCAGTCGTGCCATGCATGAGGCTGGGCAAGAAGGGGCGAGCAAAGGGCAAGCAAGGAAGGAGAACGCGATGTGAGGAACTGGCAGACCACGAACAACCACGTAGTATCTAGTGTAATGCCCTACACGGGTTTACCTGAGGATGGACGCACGTTGACCATTGAAGGGGTAACCAGCGTGGAGGGGTTATCGATGATCTTCGGTTTTGTAAGATATGTAACGATGCTTGTGGCAGAAACAAAGGCCGCTTAACCGAAAGACAATCTGCCGTCCACCCCCGAAGTCGTCCGGCCCCCTTGTGAGCAATGGGCATGGAACGAGGCAGCCGCCTCACCAAAACCTCAACTCGTCTTGCTTGACCACTGAAAGGGGAAATGCATCAAATGTATTTACCCACCCCACGCCACCCCATCTCTCTCGTAGGGTGCACGATTAACTAAGAAGAGCCGAAAAAGAAGAAAGATATACTTTAAAAACGGCAGATCGCCTACCACCCGATCCTCACGCCCCATCCCGTCCGCTAGGACCCCCGGTCTCGAGGCAACTTGGGAATAAAGAAAAATGAGCCTAGAGCCAAAAGGGCCGCAGCCACCATCGCCGCCTTCACCCTCCAAAATAAAAGCTGTAGCAGGAAAACGAGAGCCGAAGCGAAACGAAAGCAAAAACTCCAAACTCCGATGCTGGCCCGAACCGAGGCATTCCGTGTCGTGTCGTGATAGTACGCCGTACGTGATAAGCCGTCGTCGCCTGTGCCATCCATGTGTGCTGTGTTCAGTTCTGATGAGACTGGGTGTGTATGCGGGGCATATCGTGAGGGCATCATCATTCGGGAATTGGTAGGAAGGAATTGTTGCCAGCTGGGCGCGGAGAAGAGGTGGGTAGCTGGCGCTGGTCAAATGGGAGCGGTCATGGGAAAGAGCGCGTCCAACATGAAAATTCACGACAACAAGTTCCGTCAGACGGTGGCTGCTTGGCCACTGCCTGACGGAGCATGTGTTAGAGGCCCTCCTCGCCGGCCTTGCACAGTTGTATCTCGCGGCCCCACTCGGACTTGAGGACCTGGGACGCCGTGATTCTGCGCGACGGGTTGGGGTCCAGGATGGAGTAGATCACGTTCCTGCACCGAGCCTGGTTGGCGGAGTCAATATCATGAACACACGGGACCCCCGCCAATCTTTTGCCTTGTCCGAGACACTTACCCTATGCAGCGCTTCGATCGGGGCGTAGCCCTCCTCGTCCCGGCCCTTCGAGGTAGCGCGTGTAGAACTCGTCCTCGTCCTTGCGCGCGACGCGCCAGAGGTGGCGGCCGGTGCGTCGCCATGTAGATGACGCCGCAGGCCCACACGTCGACGGCGCGCGCGTCAAACTCCTTGGCCGTGTACTCCTCCGGGGCGATGTACGGCGCCGAGCCGCAGAGACCCGACACCATGTGGGCGTCGTTCTCCCAGGCCATGCGGAAGCACTCGCCGTTGCCAAAGTCGGTGATCTTGAGCGCTCCGTGCGTCGTCAGCAGCAGGTTCTCGGGCTTGAGATCGCGATGGGCGACGCCCATCTCGTGCATGTACTCAACGCGCGCATCATCTGCTTGAAAAAGCAGTCGGCCTCCTGCACCTCGAGCTTGCCGGCCGACAGCACGAGCGTGTACAGGTCGCCGCCGGCGCAGAACTCCATCACCTCGCAGTAGTCGCCCTTGGTGTCCTTGAGCAGGTCGAGGGTGTGGATGACGTTGGGGTGGCGGAGCGACGACGAGATGCAAAACTCGGCCGTCAGGCGCTTGCTGTACTTCTTCTCCGTCTCCTCGGGGCGGCGGCGGAACTCCTTAACGGCGAACAGCTTCTCGCCCAGGCCGTTCTCGAGCTTCTTGTGCGATATCCTTACGATGCCGAAGGCACCGCGCCCCACGACCTCCTGGCACTTGCCGTACTTCTCCACTAGGGTTGCCGAGTGCTTCGAACTGCTCGTCTTGTCCGACGCGATGGTGTCCTTCTCCTGCCTCAGGCTGTCGACCCAGTTCGACACCAAGGAGAGGTCGTTGTCGGGACCTGCTCGGGCTTCTTGCCGCCGAGGAAGCCCTTGATCATGTCCATGAGCTTTTCTTGCCTGCGGCTGGACTTGAGGTGGTGCTCATGGCCGCCCTGGAGATCCGGGTTGACGACGAAGCGCTGGAGCGGCGCATTCCCGTTAGTGGCCTTGGTCGGGGGCGGCGGCGTGGTGGTGGTCGGGCTTCCATCCTGGGGCTTCGCGTGGGCGGTGCCGTTTGCATCGACGGCCACGGCACGCGGGGATGCGTCTCTTGTCGAGAACATGCGAGTCAAGCGGTCCTTCATGGAGCCTTCTCGGCCGGTTTTTGGGGGTTGGGGGCGGCGAGAGTCCCATTTTGGCCGTTCAGTTTTGGCGACTTGGAAGGGGCCTCAACCGACTTGATCGATGGCGGTTGCGATGAGCGCGGCGAGGCAGACGCCACAGAGCCGTTGAAGCTGCCATGGTGGGTGTTGATGAAAGACGGGCTCTAGTTGTGCTTGCTGGTAAAGGCGTTGGGAGTCCTGGGAGTGGTTGGTGGTGGCGCAGAGGCTGGAAAACAGGAGTCGACAAGATGGATGATGCAAGGGTCGATCACCGGAAGAGCGATGCAAGCGATGCAAGCGATGCAAGCGAGTCGTGCGGTTTAAGTCACTGCGCTTATGCAAGCGGCAGCGAACTTGGCGGCGAGATCGCCTTGGGGTGATGGGCAAAGCCCGCGTTGTCGTCGCCGAAGCCGATCAAAACCGCAACTGTGTTGGCGAGGTTCCTCGGTTTTCCTGCAGGAAGAAAGGAGGAAAATACCGCTGAAAAAGGCCTCGACTTCCAAAGTGCGAGAAAAATCCAGACTTCGAGAGGGAAGCCAAGTGGGGTGTGGAGGGTGTGGAGCTGGCAACGGGTGGAAAGCTGGAAGGCGGATGGACGTTATTCCCTCTTTTAGGTCTGGGCCTCTAGGTCCTTCTGTTTTGTTTCTTTTCTGTTCTTCGGTCCCCTGCTTGTCTTGTTTATCGTCCAAGCAGAGAGGCAAGCAGAAGAGGTCTCAGGAGCTGTTAGTGAATCCGACAGCTCAAGGTAGATGACTGAGAGGTCAGGCGGAGAATCGACATCGTGGGAGGGAGGATCCGAAAGGGGGTGAGTTAGTTGGTTCCTGTTCCAATGCTGTTGGTTTTGTGAACGGGGAAATGTCGTATGTTGATCAGCTTGAGCTGGTTGCTGACTGATGTTGCGTGTGGTTGGACGGGGCGGTGAAAGTGCAGTCTTCTGCCTGGATGGCGCTGGGATCACAGCAGGAGGCAATGGGAGGCGAAAACCGTCGGCTGATGGCAAAAGGAGGATGACGGAGATGGCGGTGGAGCGACCTCGTCTGAGCAGCAACAGTGGCAGCAGCGAAGCACAGGCACTGCCGCCCACGTTTGGTGTTACCGGACTGGCCGCAGCGGGCTGCGCTGGAAATCGTGGTGCGTAATAGGGGTCCAAGGCCAAGTGACAGCCAGAATCAAGGAAACGGGCTAAGAAGCGGCCAGTGGCGGGAACCAGGCTGGTAAATTTAACAATAACCAACCCTTAAAGAGCTTTCGTAATGGGATGGAGACAGCCCCGTCAGTGCTAGACGGCTCCGAACCGAAAAACCTTCGCCGGGCGCCGAGTGGGAGCTCTTTCCGTGCTTTAGCCAGATGCTGCTCGGCTGCGGAGACAGACCTGAGTCGTCTTTATGAGCTGGAAGGAGAGAGGGCGGATCTTGGGACGGTATGGTACTAGCGCGTAACTATCGTGACACGGCACTTACATGGGCGCGGGGAGGGATGTCCTGTGCGAGGTACCTTTGCAGGATTCCACCCGCCCGATTTGGCCTGTAATTGGTTTAGGTTGGTACCTCCTGTCTTCCTGCAGGCCGGACTGCCCCATACACAGGAGGTGGCCGCGTCTTTGTTCAAGAAACGATGTCATCCACGCATTGTCGAGTTTGCTGCATGCGGTCGCGCCTGCCCTGGCGGCAATGTTTCAGGCAGCGTCACGCTGACCTCGACCAGGGTTGGTCCTTCCATTGTTGGGCCGGCGCCAGCTGCTGACGCCCCGGCAATCTGGCCGCGGCTTCCAGGTAGGGTTCTTTCCCTCCCGAGCTCATCTGCCAGAGAGCTCTGTTCTTCTGGCTTCTGACAATGGAGCCAGGTGCGCATGCATATGAATGGAGCTCCGTCCATTACATATAGCGAGTCATGAACT
Organism: Achaetomiella virescens; assembly: GCA_031001845.1. Classification (NCBI taxonomy): domain Eukaryota; kingdom Fungi; phylum Ascomycota; class Sordariomycetes; order Sordariales; family Chaetomiaceae; genus Achaetomiella; species Achaetomiella virescens. Next base: position 34,911 of record JARNGD010000031.1, read on the forward strand.
CAGCGTCACACAGCAGCGCTCGAGGACGACTACCTTACTGTGTACTCTGTAGTACTTGCCATGATCCGGAATGGACAAGGTTGGCCGAAGGATGGAGCTACTGCCCGCCTCGTCCATCTCATTTGGCTGCCGGACCCGAGGTTCCTCCCTCGGCATCATCCACGAATCACCAACAGCCCAAAGCGCAGCAGATGCACTAACGTACCATCACAAACGCTCCTCCTTGAGCGCCGCGGTCCCTGGCTTGGCACGCCAATGCTCTCATCCTGGCCTGCGCGTGGGATATTTCCAATTCGTCCATTCGACTCCACCTGCAGATCCAAACGCCACGACGGTTCTGCAGATGCCGCGTGCTTGGCAGCAGGCTTATTTCCACTGTCTCCAACCGACTTCGTCAACTGGCATTTCCTTGCCGTTGCCGGCGTTGGCGGCCTCCTGGAGCGCGATGCGCGGGTGCCGGGCGGCGACCGAGATGACGGCAGCGCCCGAAGCAAACCGCGGGCCCCGGGATGCTGATGGCCAGCTCTCCTCAACAGCAGCTGTGGCACATTGTTTGTGCGGTTTCTACGGAATCCGACCGACACAGATCCTGCATCGTTCCAGGCGGCGTTCAATGGTCTCAACAACATGGAGTATCACAAGCTGACCGCCGAACCATAAGTCGATGTTCTTATGGACACGGATGCCCCCTTCCCACGTCGTCCGAACACATCCCTGCCGCAGCATGCATTGCAGATGCACCCTCGTCTTCGCGGCGCTCGTTCCCCGGCCTGGGGTTCTTCCCCCCCAGGCTTCAGATGCGCGCTAGGCCAAGCCTGGGTCCATGCCAGCAGATGATGGTCAGTGTCGTGCAGCAAACCACCGCCACTGCATCACAAGCCAGATCTGTTCTGTATGAGGGATTTTCTGCCTCGCTTCTCCATCGCCAACTTCACCTGGCCAGGTTGTCGTCCTCCACCGGAGGCGCTCAGCAATTGTCAGCATCCACACAGCCCGACAGGCAACCATTGGCCACGGCCAGCTCACCAACATTCCCGCGAGAACTGGAGTCCCAGCACCGCCAGAGCTCCATTCACGCGGGTGGTCTCAAGGATGCAACCCACGGAAACCTCTCCGCTGCCAAGCGCCGCGTGTCGGTATGCGACCTCCATGAGGACCAGGTGCCCACCCTTGGCATTGGCGAGGTGTCTCTTACACAGTATAATCAAACGGCTGGACATCCGGGATCTCCACCAGGCTTGCAACCACCAAAGTGGTGCTTGTTGTACGGGACTGGGATCTGCTTATCTTCCATCTTATCAGTCACCTTCAAGAGGCCTCAAGACGATGAAATGCTCATGCCCAGCATAGGAGACCACCCGGTGACCACCGCCATACGTTTCACCGCAGCCTCAAGCCCGGGCATCAATTCCGAGCCCGCTGCCGGGTAATAGTCCCGACGACAGCAGCACACAAATCTCCGGGAAGGGCCGCCCAGCCAACGCTGCCGACGTTCCGTTTCAACCAGGATCATACCCTGACAGAACGCCCTGGAGGATGGGTTGCGGTGCACCGTCAGACATTTGGCGGCGGGAGACACAACAGTATCCAAGACACTGAAAATTGGGAAAGCGCCGACCCCTTGTCACAGACCCTGCTTCTCGGGTCCAAGATGGAGCCCGCTTGCCTACACGTGGCCGAGATATTCGCTGAGAGGCCGACGATAACATCCCGCTTTAATGCAACGCAGTTTTGCCTGCTTAGGACCCAGCACACATACATATATTGCCCGTGCACCACCCAATATCCAGGGCAGGCACTGTTTCAGCCCTGACATACCGCCGGGAAACGATCCCAACATCCGAACGGTGTTTCACGTAATTCCCTCGCTAACTTACGCTCTCTCCCTCTCATCGCAAGCGCGTCCCCTCGAGATTGCGTCGCCCAGCGGAGACAAGCTTTTGCCAAGGGCGCCAGCTGGACGACAAGCCGGACAACAAGTGCCGAAACGATGACAAATTTCTGGCCAAAAAAAAAAACCTTTCAGCACTCCCTGCGGCCGCTCGATGTGTCAGCACAGCCCGTTTTCGGGTCGCTGTTTGGAAATCTTGTGGTCTGCGAACTGTGACCCGGGGGAATTGGGTACTGGGTTTTCTGTTTGTTCGACATGTGTCTCGGACTGCATACCCCGTTTGAAGCTGGGAATCGATCGAGTACGTAAGTCTGGTGGATGCGGTTGGGCCCTTGGCGGAGAGGCCGGTTGTCATTGTGTACTCTTTGATGTCCCGTTGTTGATGTCCCGTTGTCGATGCCATTTTCGGTGCTTCTTTAAATGTCTTGAAGCCAGGAACAGCCTGGACGCCCGCCGACGTAGGACATGCTCCAGGACCCTTGGATGTCCGTTTGACTGTCTCAGCCACCGGTCTAGGCTGTTGTTATTCTAGGCTTTTGGGGGTGTTCCTTCCTTGTCTCAGCCAAAAAGGTGCCTCGAAGTCGTCGGTATTCTGAACTTCTCCGGTTTCCCTATTGTCTTAGCCAAGCGGTCGAGACTCGAGGTTCGAAATCTCGAGGAGGGAAATCACCACCTCAAAATAGGACCAGCGCAGGTCAGTCCCATTCCGATTTTGTCTTCGTCCCTTGACGTTCTTGAGGTCTGCAGTGTTTTCTCGGTCCACTTGTCTCAGCCCGCCTGTCACGACTCGAAGCTATGGCACCCTTACCAACACTCTCGGAAGAAGCTCAAGGTAAGCAGGTGGTTACGTGTCTTTTGGCTTCAAATGTAGAGTAAACAAAAGCAACTAGACCCCGTCAGCTAGTCGTTCCAAATGGGAGTGTATCTATCCTCCAGACTTGGTTCAACCTCGCAATTGGAGCGGAGACAACCGTTGATAGCCAACGCCGCGTTCTTTGGGGGGAACCGACAAAGGGACGAAGCTCTCAAGACCGAGCTTGATCCGACACCAACATCCTACCAATACTGCCTTACCACGCCACCTACCACCGAAGTTTCTCATCTGCTTTGTGGGCCGACGTCGGTTTGTTAAAGCTCTGCATGTGGTATGCCGTAGGAGGTGGTTGCAACCCTTGTCAACAGATTGCCCACACATTTGGAAGCCTCACACACATTTGTTCAGTGTTAGTTGTGGCGTCATGACTATACCTTCTACGGGTGTAGCTACATCAGTACATACCTCTCTGCGTCTTGTTCTCCCGTGAACATTTATCCGACGAAGGATTTCTTGAATCAAGATGGACAAGGCATCTTGATATTGGTGGGATGTGCCGCGAAGGTGACGGTCTGGTTTAGTTAGTGTGTGGTGTTTCCGGGCAGGGGGGGAAGGGTGAGAGAGCTACGTCTGCCGGCCATCCCTTCAACCTCCATCCATCACATTAATAAGCTGGAGAGTGAGCTTGCCAAACTACAGTTATTGTCAACGTGAACAGACATCTCACTGTCCCATTACTTGGTATACCCCAAGAAGCCAAAGCCATACTTGCGCATTGCCTACTTCATCCAATGCATCCGTCCCAGCGGGGTTGTGGCAGTGGCAATCCGCTTCTCACGGGACGGTGAGCTTAAAAGGGGGTATGGTGCCCAACAGAACTACTCTCTTGTCGGGCTTTGCCAGATCCTTCGACATGGATATCTTGCCTAATTTAACTGAAGAGACATTACCCAAATACTCACTCGCCCTCCCTTCTCCGGGTCCTGTTCTCAACCTCTTCCCGGCTCCCAGCACTTGCCTCTTGCCCACTCCGCAAGCAACCAGAGCCCAGATCAGGAGAAAAGAGATGAGACCAGGTATCATTGCCTCGTTAGAAGAGGCCCATCTTCCAGGACATACAGCCCATCGCTCACCAGGAACCAGCCTCTGTGTTTGGCCTCCCACGCGCCCCTGAACCAACTGAACCCAAAGGTTCCCTACCCCCTCAGCCTAAGTCTGCATCTGATCCTGCTCCTGACCACGGCCTTTCGCCTCTCCACCCTCACTCCCCGGTTCAACAGCCTGCTTCCTGCCCTTAGACTCCTCCATAGCCCTCGCGACCAGCTCCACGAGCTCCATCCTATCTGCGACCCGATTGGTGCTACTGCTGCTGCCCACCATCACCGCCAGCAGAAGGAGCAGCAGCAGCAGCAGCAGCAGCAGCGTCCCTCATCAAGCCGGCTAACCCCTTCAGGCTACCCCTCTCATTCTCCTTCCCGGCCAACCTCAACCCCGCAATACGACCGCTTCCGCCCAGCCCAGACCGTTCACTAAACCTCGTCCCATACACCACTGTCGGCCCCAATCCCGAGCCGGCAACTGGCCCCTTTCTCCCTGCCGCCCCACCCTTCCTACTGGAGCTCCGTCTGATCCTCTCCAGCTCCTGCTCAAAGGCGCGATCATAGACGTTAAAGTCCACGACGCTCGGCGAGTCAGACACGACACCAGCTGCGGGATCGGCGTGCTCGCCGGCGGTGGTGAAGTCGTCTATCCCGCCTGTTCCGATGCCGAGTAGCAGCGTCGGCTGGCCGTGCTGGGATGCCCCACTGGTGCTGGAGGAGGCGGAGGTTGGGGATAACGACGGGCCCAGGTCTTGGTGGGCTTGCAGCAGCAGCTGGTCGATGCTGGCTTTGCCGCCGCTGGCGAGGAATTCTTGGCGCTCGCGGAGGACGCGGGCGGCGAATTCGGCGGTGGAATCGGGCGGGTGCGGGTGGTCGGGGTCGACGGCGGTTGGTCTAAGGCGGGGAGGGCAAGGGGGTGATGGGGCGGTAGGGGTCGAATTTGCGGCGGATGGTTGGGCGGGCCAGGAGGCTCTTAAATTTGCGGATTGCTTTCATCTGGGAGGAATTAGGCATCTTTTCTGGAGTGGTTGAGTAGGTGGAGACTTGCCACGCAGATGAGATGGCTCATCCGCCTTGTGAATGCGTGGTTAAGCTCGAGAGGGTTTGGGGCTTCGACGGGCTCGGAGCAGTTCTCGTCGGCGCTGAGGAGGGGGTCGGTGCCGCCTTTCGTCACCCACGGGTGTTCCTGGGATGGTCAGTAGTATGATAACAACGGATCCGTGGAGAGACGCACCCTAAGCTCATCCATGGTTATCCTCTTCGCAGGGTCCTTCTCTAGCAGCCTGGCCGTCAGATCTACGAAGTCCGGATTCTCGTCAGGAGGCAGCTTTGGGGTGTCGTTCTTGATCGCCTCATAAATCTCGGGCAACAGCTCCCTCTCGAACGGTATCCTGCCGTAGCGGAGGCAATACAAGGAGACACCCATAGACCAGATGTCGGCTGCCTTGCCCGAGACATCGCCGTGTTTCCCACACAGCTCCGGAGGCAGGAAGGCTGGTGATCCGGCCGACTTGGCTGTCCTCATGTCGTCGGATTTCTCGAACATCTCGGACACGCCGAAGTCGACAATTTTCAGCACATCGTCGTCGGTGAGCAGCAGGTTTTCTGGCTTGATGTCGCGGTGGACGACTCCTTGTGAGTGCACTGCGGTCCGTGTAAATAAGCAAGTCCATTGGCTCGCAGCCCAAGGGAGACTTACGGTACTCAATGCCTAGGATGAGGTCGCGGAACCAGTAGCGACACGTCTCCTCGGGATAAGGGGTCGCAGACTCGCCAAGGCCGACCTTCATGACCACCCCCTTCTTGCACATCTCCATGACCATGTACAAGGTGTCTTCCTCTGGGTCGTCCAGGACCTCGATCAGCTGCACAAGATTGGGATGGTTCAGTTTCTTCATGATGGCAACCTCCTCGCGGATGAGATAGAGGGCATCCTTTGCCTCCTTGGCACGCTGCTCGGACAAGCTCGGGACGGAGGTATTGGGGGCGCCGAAGCCTGCCCGGGGAAAGCCTCTCGGGCCATGGCGGAGAATCTCTGACTGGGCTCGTTTCCTGAGCCGCGTCTTGGAGAAAGCCTTGACAGCCTGGGCGGGAGTTAGCCGTCTATCTCTGATCCCAGCAAAGGCCAACGCACGTATTCGTCCCCGAACTGGTCGGTGGCTAGGTAGACGGCGCCGTACGATCCACGGCCTATCTCATCCTTGATGACATATTGGTTGATGCGATGCTGCGAGCGGCCCTCTGCATCATCGCTGGTGTATTCAGACCGGGCATTCAGGGTTTCCTGCATGTGACGTGAGCACGCATGTTTATCATTTGACGTCGCCGAACAAACCTTGATCTCGCGGTGAGCCGAGGGCGTCCTGCGGTGGTGCCTCATGGGATGGGAAAGCTCTGCATGTTTGCCGGCGCCGAGCTTGAGCGCTGTTAACGCCCATTCCAGGTGAGGGATACGCAAAGCTACCTACCGTGGACAGTCAAGCGCCGATTTCGCCTCGGGATCGCCATGGAACTCGACGGAGATGCCTGGGGAGGCCAAGCCTGGGGGTATCGCGGTCTGCGCTGTCGACACCATGGTTTCTGTGCTACCTTCTTGTGGTCTGAGCGGTAGGGCAAAGGTGGTAGGCTGGACCTGGAGGTGGTGGTTTTGCTGGTCTGGGTCTCCAGCAATCACCATGGTTGCGAGGTTTCTTGACCCACTCACGGTGGTTCGGGCAGCAAACCGTGGCGGCAGATGCGATCCCAAAGGGGCGGGCGACCGGGGCTGCTCGCGGCCTCCGAATCGGTCGGCGAGGCCGAGCTTGCGGGTTGGAGGGGATAAGGATGGGTACCTTGCCGGCGGTACTGATTGCGGACTCGAGTTCTGAGATGTGGTTTTGGCAGCGGAAGGCCTTGTCATAACTATGCTACGAGATCCAAAATGTTCCCTTGTCTCTAAATGCTGCGATGTTGAACGAAGGCTTCTCGGCTGATCGAATTTTGAGATAAGCAGCCTGCTGCCCTCCCTAAGTATTGACGTCTTCCCTGAACCTCAGGTGACCAGCGTGAGCACAAGGGGAAGCACTGCTAAACTTGGAACAACGGTCGCCAGTGGTCACAGAACGAAGAGAACGCACCATTAGGGGCTTTAACGAGATTTTGGGAAATGGAGGGTCAACGACAGCATCTGGCCAGAAAACGACCAGGAACGACCAGGCAGGCACCGCCATCAGCCCACCGCGATTTCCGTAGGGCAGATGCAACTCTCCCAAGCCCCACTATGAAGTGCCTGCCCCGCCCACGGACTGTGAGCCAAACATAAGGGAGTGACAGTCCGGCCCGACCTTCGAAGTCCATGGTGCATAAACGTTTTATGCGGTCCAATCGTGATGAGAAACAACCTGAAACCTTCAGATGGATGCCCGTACCTGCCATCCGGAGATAATGGCATCTTCAATCCTGACTTCGAGCATCTCGGACACTCTGGTATGAACAGTATTTCTTTAATCAAAATAACTCCTCAAGCAAGCGCTGTCTCGCTTCCGACGGATCCCAATCAACGATGATCCTGTCCTTGGACTCCCTCATCTTTCTCTCCACGAACAGCTCCAGTGCAGCTCTCTCCCCTGCAGTCAACAAATGCACTCTCGTCTTCCACAAATCGTTTTGGAGACATCGTTTCCCCGTTCGCAAAAGAACAGCTCATCCAAGAACTTCCAATACACGGTGCCAAACGCCCAGCTGTTTCTCGCGCCGTAGCTGAGCCAGAACCGGCCGGGTTCCCAGCTCTCCTGCATGTAGGTGGACAAGGCCACCGGCAAAGGACCACCACCAGGTTGGTCTATACTGAGACTCTCTTTGGCTCGCATCATGGCAGATAGCATGTCTTGAGCCGCAAGTCATAGGTCCGCGTCCAATCGTCCAGATCAGAAGCCCGTGTCTCGGCCATGTTGAGGAGCAGCCACCACGGGGTCGAGGATGAACCGTATCGGCGCAGCACATGCAAACTCCCAGTCGACCGCGGCGACCAGGTTGCCCGAGTCGTTTAGAAGCATATTGCCTGCGCGGAAAGTCATCGCCCCAGAGCCGGAACGGCCCCGACGCAGCCGGTACTGGGCGACGAAGACCAACTGCGCAAGGTGCATCTCAGCCAGCGCGACATACCACTCGTCTGCCGTGCGGTACGCCGTGCCCGGCGGCGGCAGGACGGTGTGCGGGATGTTGGCGGGCCGCACCATGTCCGCCATGTTGTGCGTGGGGGGCCGCCCGGCCACTCGTAGGAACCCAGTCTGTTCAGCCCCTAACAGGACGAGCCGGGGGCAAGGCAGCCGCACCATGATGTCGGGCGAGACTCCTGCAGGACGGACTCTATACAGGATATTGAAACCGCCGACAAGCAGAGGCGAGACGAGGGGTTACGAGTTTTCCAAATTTCTGCTTTGCGAGACGTTCCACCTCGCGACAAGTGGTTCTGAGCCGCATTTGTTTCAGTGACGTCTCCGAGTCCTCATCATTCTTGTCCCAAACAAGGTTTTCGAGTTCTTCTCTTCTCGTACATCTTTCTTCGAGGCCGGCGGCCAATGGTTGATCGATGCTAGGTAATGACTGCAGGTGCGTGACTTGGGCCGACCTTACACACAGAGGTTCAAAGAGGATCAAAAGGGATGTCACAGGCGGCCTATATCCATGGGCTTCAGGTGCCCCACATGGATTCTTCCGAATCCGATAGGTTAAATAATTAATTACACTTGACAATATTCGATATCTACTGCAGCATTTGACATCTTCCCGAACCTTGGGTGACCGTGGTGAGCAGAAAGAGGAATCATGTCAACACACTTGGAAATGGTCGTCGAAGGGACCATCCGTCAGGAGCAGTGGTATTTACAAGGCTTCTCGCCAATGGAGGGTGAACAGGTTCAACCCCTCCTACTCCATCCGCGCCCCACCCAACCCGGGAGCCTCATAGGGATGGCGCAGTCCCGAGTATACATACACCTGTTGGCGACCAACGTCGTTTTTTTCTGGATCATGTGCTACTTTATCAGGGACATTGTAACGTGCTTTAGTTTCGAGAGGAGAAGGATAACGTATTGAGATAATGCCTTTTCCATTCGCAAGCTGCACGGATGGAATAAGGATGGCTCTGTCATCTGCGCTCCAGAGTGGTACCTTCCCACCATCCCAGGACGCCAAGATGTGCATGGGCCAGCCTGCAGGGTTCCAGGGATGACGGAGGGAACTTCAGCTCGTCATCTCCAATCAATCAGACGCCAGCACCGCGACACCACCGCGGCGTCCCGCGTCCCCTTATTCGAAGAATCCCGAGTCCGGACCACCTCCCATTGATCAACCAGGCACCGCAACGCCGCTGTCCCCCCCGGCCCATCCCATCCAGCTCGACGGCCTCCCGTCCCCGGCGCGACCTCGTCCGCCCAGGGGTGTCCTCCCCGCCCGCCGCCGCCATGGTCGTCTACTCGTTCTACATCTTTGACCGGCACAGTACCTGGCCCTCCCCCCCCCCCCCCCCCAACCTCCTCCCTCTTCTCCCCCCCCTCTTTTCGTACCGCACACATACAACTAACATGCGCACGCCCAGCGGAGTGCATCTACTCCAAGTCGTGGCTGCCTGCCTCCGCCACCACCTCCTCCGCCGATCACCACCTCGCATCCAAGTCGGCAAGCGACGACGCCAAGCTCATCTTCGGCACCGTCTTCTCGCTGCGCAACATGGTGCGCAAGCTGGCGGCGACGACGACGCGTTCGTGTCGTACCGCACCGCGCACTACAAGCTGCACTACTACGAGACGGCGAGTAGCCTGCGCCTCATCATGCTGACCGACACGGCGACACTGAGCATGCGCAACGTGCTGCATCAGATATATATCAATCTGTGGGTCGAGTATGGTACGTATCCCTTCCCCCTAACCTTCCGGGCGGAGGGAATTGTGTTGAATGGCGGAATCAGGAGGCTGACGACGGAGTTAGTGGTCAAGAATCCGCTGTCCCCAGTTGAGCATAAGGGGGGTGCCGGGGTGAGGAACGAGTTTGTTTGAGCTGGGGCTGGATCAGTTTGTGAGGGGTTTGATGTGAGCGACGGCGAGGGACGAGAGAAGGGATTGGAGTATAGGTCGACGTCTACGACGATATCGCTAGGGCGGGGATATAACACGTCTTGCGGGGTCAAACACCGACACCAGCGGCGGGCAGAGAGGGGGTGCCCGCGCCAGCGACTTGCGGCTTGAAGCATCACATAGGCGGTAGTCAGTCAGTCGCCCCTATGAGATAGCATGATGACGGTCAGCAACCGTGCCGCTGGTGCGCCGAAGGGTATGGCGGCGCATGCGAAGGCGGAGGATGAGGCGTGTATCGCTAGTGCGATGCGGGGATATCCCATGGCAGGCATGGGCTGCGTTTTCAGAGTGTAGGATACAGAGATAGATACCCGAGGAGATACACGGCAGATGACCGGCAATAGAAGGTAGTGCCGATTCCAGGACGCCATGTTGAACTACCTTAATAAGTAACAATGCACATGTTGGCCTGAGGAGGCCGCTGAGACAAGTCCAACGCGACGTATTATTAACAACTTGTTTCACCAACCCACTTCATGCAGTGATTGATGGAGCGCGCCAGACCAGTGAACCAAACCAACTGTATCCACCACCCTGGTTTTATGCTAACTGAACCGTACGAAAAGAAGAATTTATCCCAATCCATTATCATGCCGTGTTTTGCTCTCCGTCTTGTCTTCCCGACTCCCAGGCGAGCATAGCATAGTAAAATCCAGTAATCATCAGAATCGATAATACACAATGTACAGTCATAAAACGCAACCCCCTCGTCATTCACACTCACTTCCCCGCGCTGGCACTCGCCTTCTCCCACACGCTATCAAACAGCGCACTGCTCTCCCCCTCACTTAATCGCCGTCGTCGCGGGGGCATCCACCATAACCACGCTCTCCGCCACCTCCGCTTGAGAGCTCCACCTCTCTCCCCCCCACCAGCTGCTGTGGTTGCTGCTGCTTCGCACTCTCAGCATGCTGCTCCCCGGCCGCCCCAATAAATCTCGGCCTCCCAATTGCTCGAATACACCACGGCGGCGAACCCCTCCAGATCCCGCACCGCTTCCATCGCCTGCAGGTATTCGTTCGGCATGCCGTTGCCAATCGCGTGCGCTTGGCGGGTTAACACGCTGAGTATCTTGGGCAGCAGCACGGCGCGGCTGATCCCTCCGTTCCCTGCTGTGCCCAGCATGCCGCCGAGCGGGTCGACTGCTGCCGCGCTGACGGTGGGGGTGTCGAAGACTCCGGCGCGGACCTTCTGCTCGAGCAAGATGGAGAAGCCCGCGTCGAGGAGTTGCGTGAGGACGGAGGTGAAGGTTGGGGAGTCGATGAGGTCTGCTGTTTCGTCGAGGAGGCGGCGGAGGGAAGCGGGGAGGAGGCAGCTACTGGGGACGGGGTTTGAGATGGAGAGGTGGGGTTAGCGGGTGGGAAAGCGGGAGGGGCAGAGTCAAGGATGCCTGATTCACGCAGGACAAAGTCCTCCATGTCAGAGGACGGCAGCAAAAAGGGCAGCCAGTTCGTCGCAACGCCGCTGCCGCCCTCGACGAGCGTGCGCACGTCGCGGCTGAGCTTGGCAAAGGTGTCGAGTGTGAACCGTGTCGCGCGGGCTGAGGTGGCCGAACACCTGGCGGACCGCGGCCTCGACGCGCTGCATCACGTCGACCCAGCCGCGGTTGAGCAGCCACCAGGAGAAGGTCAGGTACTTGCGGTTGACGTCGAATGTCGGTGCCGTAGGCCTGCTCGGCGCTGTCGTCATCGTTGTTTTCGAGGCTGATGGTGCCGGGGAGGTGTTGCTGCCGCCGGTGGCGAGGGAGACGACGCTCGAGAGGTAGCTACGCCGCCCGAGGAGGTTGAGTTGTATCCTTGTTAGCATGGTGAGCAAGCCGAGAGTGTAGAGGAGGGTGTAGGCGCGTGTGATTGCTGGTATGTTAGCATGCGGTAGGCCAACACACAAGGCTATGTCGAGACCTACAGCTAATGGTCAGGTCGTCCCACAGCTGCCGCTTCGTCTTCCGCGGCTTCGGCGGTGGGAGAGTCTCCTGCGGAGCATCGGCAGTCCCGCTGCCTCCGTCCGTAGTCGTCGCCGGTGTGGCCACTGAAACCTGCGTCGTGTGCACGCCCGCCTCGCTCTGGGCGCTCACGGTGATGATGCTGCGGCCGTCGTCCTCGGTAGCGTTGGTCTCGGATATGCTGGGCGGACTCGTCGAGCCGATGCTGCGAGCCCTGGCGGCAGCGGAGCCCTTCATCTGCTGGATCTCGTACGTAATCTTTTCCGTGTTCATGGCCTCGAGGATATGGGTGGTGGCGGTAGGCAGGAGGGCGAGCACGGTGAAGGTGCAGTCCTCCTGGTTCTGCTCGAAGCGGCGGCGGAGGCTGCAGTCTCACAGTCAGCTCGGGGCAACCGGCAACCCAGCTTTCGCCAATCGAAGGTAACTACCTACTTCTCCTTGGCGATGCGGTCGCTGCTCATGCGCTCGCGCGCGTCGCGCAGCTTGCCCAGGACATAGCTGGTGACGACGTAGCCGGCGCCGACGACGCCCACGCCAATGGCAATGGGGGTGCGGTTGCGCCGGAACCACCGTCTCGTTGCGGCGAGCATGGTGTCTTTGGCGGGTGGTGGACGCTGCTACGTGTTGCCGAGCATGCGCCTGAGCCTGTGCGGTGGTCTTGGTGTTGGCTTGTCCAGGCGCCTGTTTTCGCGTTGACATCAGTTGCCAGCCTCCAGCAGCCCCTGCTTGAGTGCTGCAGATAACGACCTTAACCTCGGCACGGCGGGTCCTGATAGGGCTGATGCTGCCGAGCTTGGGTTGGTGGAGCAGAAGCAGGTTAACCCTAACCCCGGATCACGAATCTGCCTCGCCAGCCCAAACCTGGTTATGTTGCCCAACCACATTGGGGCCATACAATGGAACTTCGAAGACCGTGAGTCCTGTTTGGTTCTAACAGGCACAGACTCGCGTCCGGCTCGCTGCTCCTCTAGAGACACCCGACATACCACAGTGAGATGACCACCATGGCAGCACCTGTTCACCACCCTGTTCGCGTTTCCCGTCGAGCTCCGGCTCCTGGTCTGGGCTTCTCTTTCCGAGCCGACGAGGACGAGGACCTGGCCTACACAAAACGCAAATAGACCGCAACCTGTCCTGCTTCGCACAGACGTTCGTGGAGTGGCGGAGTGTAGAGTGGGTTGAGACGTGTGGGATGAGGAAGCTGCCGCAGGAACGCTGGTCAGTGGAGTAGCGATTGTCTGACCAAATAAACGTTGATTTAGTGGACTGGACCAGCCGGGTTCTGAAGTCATCGGTCTAAGGCGAGTTGGAGGCGGCACTGGAACCCAGCCCTGGATTTTTTGATGTTGTCTGCATGGATGCCACCTTATGTGTCACCGTTGAGGTGTCGATACGCTCCTAGCAAAGAAAAGGGAATACTAAATGAATCATTAAGATCATAATAGATCATAACCAAATGCTGTCTGAGGCGCTGTTGGCGAGCATGTCGATAGATGTTGTTGTGCTTAAGACGCAGTGTCGCCCGTGGATTTCACAGTCCATAAGCTACAGTACCTAATCCACTTCCATTAGGGTGGGCCCTGCACGGGCAATCCGGGGCCGGCGTCGCACAAGCTCGGACTCCACCACCAAAACGTCACAGCTCATTTCACACCCGGTTCTCAGCTGCCCCTCAATTCGGATCGATGCCCCTCCGCTGTTACCCATCCAGCCCCTTTCGCGCGACCCTGCCATACACGCACCCAAGCCACGACGACGCACCACAAACGACACCTCACGATGGATCAACGCGGCGCGCCCGAGTTCATACTCGAGGCCTTTGCAGACCCGACGTCGGTGCGCGAAGTCGTCCGCGGTAAGCCGCCCGCCCCACCAGATCACTCGCTGCTCGAGTCCAGCTTTCTATCCGAGCCCACCACCAACCCCTAACAAAAGAACCGAACACGCTGACCCTTCTTGTTCTTGCTCCCCTGGTGATAGGAATTCTCCACACCATCTTCTTCCTCCGCTACTTCCCCTCCGTCCTGCCCTCCACCCGCGACGTCCTCGGCCTCGAGCTCGCCTACGTCCCCGATCCCGAGATCGAGACGCTCATCGACCAGCGCGTGGCCGCCCTCGTGCGCCAGCTCGAGGCCGAACGCCACCAGCCGCACAGCCAGCTGGCGTCGTTTGATAGTGCTCGCGGCGGCGGCGGGGGCCTGGGGCTGGGAATCGGCTTTGGTGTCGGCGGGAGAGGACGGGACACGCCGCCGCCACCGACGAGTGGCGGTGGTGGAGGGGGCAGGGGCCAAATCACGGTTCAGTTTCTGGAGAAGCGCCGGCGCAAGGCGTGGTATGCGATGCGCGGCGAGGACGAGGTGTGCTGGGAGAGCTGGACGGTGAAGGTGACGGTAGCGGATCCGCGGACGGAGGGTGGTGCGTTGCGTTTACGTCCTTTCTGTCTCTTCACTCACCCTTTCCCCCCTTTCCCCCCCCTTTCCCCCTCCTTTTCCCTCTCTCATTCTCTCTCTCCCCTGCTCCCTCCCTCCTCCACACACCCCATACCAAGCCCAACCCCAAACTCAGAGAAAACCACAGAACTAACCACGAAGGCAAACAGAACGCGCCAAAGTCCGCCGCGCAACCCTCACAACCCTGCAGAACACTATTCTCAAGGCCATCACCCTCGCCAACGCGCACAAGGACCACATCCCCCCGATAACCACGACCGAGTCGAACCCGTTTCCGTACCAGATCAACGTTGGCGGCATGGCGCCCCAACAAAAGGATGCTGCTGGGTTGCGTGGGGCAGGCGTGGGAGGGACGGGGGGAAGTGTGCCCGGGTGGGCGGCGAGGATGGGGATTTACTAGCCGTAATCTTCTGTGTCTGAGGAGGGGAGGCACGGTTGGTGAGAAGGAGGAGTGGTGGTTGGGTTGAGATGGGTGACTGAAGAGGCGGATTAAGATATAGTTAAGGATGGTGGTGGGTGTTGGACAGGATTGCGCAACGGGCAAAGCGAAGCTACTGCGCCGTGGGGGCTTGGACTTGGCAGGCACAGGGCATTTGCCTGGGCGTTAGGGTTACCAGGGGAGTACGGGATAGACGGGGTGTATTGTTCTGGGTTCATGGTCAGCCAGCTGACGACGTGCATGGAATATCAATGTTGGGGTTTAAGCGAAGGACTTGTTTGGACGAGGATCGGTTTAGATACCCACAATGAAACATGATAGACTTTCAAAGAAACAGGAGCGCGTAAGCATGCTGGATCAAGGCGTACGCTTGCAGTGAACTACGAAGGCAGGAGTCGAGAACGACTTGGACGTTGCAGCCCCGGGACCATGCTTCCGATAGCGGCCTCTATGTCAACAACCGCCATGTTAGGTTCGCCAGACACCGCAGCCAACCAGGAGCACAACGATATGCCCGATGTGCAGTTATCGAAGAATGAAAATAGTCAATTGACCAGGACCACAAAAGCACTACTAGCAAGAACCTGCCATTCCCCAGTCCTCGCTAAGATGACGACAAGAACACAATCCCACACAAAAAAAACTTGTACCGTACCGTCCCAGGACACCCATCCAGCCAGGCCAAAACAGCCAACAACCCAGGAACCGCCCAACCTCAACCGTCACCCATATACCCCATCCCATCCACCCTTTCCTGGAAGAAGTCCCTGGTTCCCGTCCCGTTAAAGCCAAAGCCAGACCCAAGCCGGTGTACAATACCCCAAACAGCTACCCAGTGCCGATCCCCTGGGGTAAGAAAAGCGAGTGTGGTCCGTTTCCTGAATGAAATCCCCGAAAACAAAGCGGAAAAAAGTAGCAGCAATACAAAGGTAGACAAAGACCCTCCCAAGACTCCACATATGCTATGCTCCCGTTTCCAGCCTCTGCCCAGTTTGGTGTATGAGATGAATAAGTGTGTTGCCCCAGCCTAATACATTTCGTCATTATATTCGTGTCAATTTTCCCCGACGCAGTGCTCAAACAACAACAGCAGCAACAAACACCAACCGGAAAAAGGTCAATGGCCGTGGGGCGCGCGTGTTCCCAATCGTAGGGTGGAAAGAGCAGAGTCGAAGTCGTGTTCAGGAGGGTGTAGTGATGTGGTGTAGTGACCCCGGCAGGGTGTAGTCAGACAAGACCTCGCGGCTGAAGCCAGACAGAATGCAGCTAGGGATCGACAGTATTGGTTGGCGATAATGGTACCATAGGTCGATTCGTCAATCGTAACAGTTCGTGAGCATCCGTGTCCGGAAACGTAATGCAGGTGCGGCGGTAAGCGAAACGCAATGCAGGCGCAATATTAACGATAGACGCCCAAAGCGCCCGGGGTAATGCAAAGTATGGTCGACATCGCGCTTAGAAAGAGGTCGAGTAGGACCGGCCGAACGACACCGGCTGAGAAGCCTGCTGCTTGTTGCCCCGTGATGCTTGCCCACTGCTGGCGCCAATCTTCTCGAAGCCGGCGAGCATGTCGAATCCAGAGAAATCGTTCTCGTCGAGGAAGTCGGGCGTGTTGAGACCGTCAAGGGATACACCGTGGAAGGAAGCCAAGTTCTCGTCGTTGATCAGCGGCATCTTGGTCGGAGACTGGAGGTTGAGGAACATCTTGCTCGGCGAAGAGGGGAGGCCGTCGAAGACCTTGCTCGGGGTCGAGCATCAGATTCGGCGGTTGGTTGGGCACCTTGAGAAAGGATGCCGCGCTCGGAGTGCTGATCTGAGCCGTATTCGTGACGTTGTTCAACACGCTGGGCTGCGACCGTTGCTTCCTCACTGATCGCTTCACCGGGGAGCCAGTATGGGTTGCGAGAGGGGTGAGCGCAAAGATGGACTGGAAGTCGGCCGCATCCTCAAAGATGTCAAACCCTGCGTTGTCGTGGCTAGCCTGCTCGAGATCAAACCACAAGTGGTCAGTGCTGAATCCGGGCGTCTGCTGAACCGTGCTGTCGCCCTCAAAAGGCAATGCGGTGACGCGCTTGTATGGCGAGTCAACCATGTTCTGGATGCTCTCCCGGTGCAGACGCAGGTTCGTGCTCGGCGAAACGGACGGCGGTGGTTTCGGTGGCGCCTTCAGCTTCATCGCAGGAGTGAGTGGCGGAAGCATCTGTCCGGCGGTGCGTGAAGGTTGCCGGATCGGCGAGGACGAAGGCGGAGGGTACCCGTATGAGCGGCCCTTTGACGGGCTATCATACGATGAAGCGCGGAGACGGGCGATCTCTTCCTCAGCACGCCCCGCTTGATACGCGGGCGGTCAGCCTCGGAGGTGAGAAGCTTGGCGTGCTGGTGCGGGCGCATGGCTGACGATTCAAGTGACGAGATGTAGCCGCTGTCATCCATAGATATCATCCTCCGCCTGTGGCGGGACTTAGTGGCTGATGACGGGTGCGGCTGCCTGTGAGACGGCGGGGTGTTGCTGTGACGGGCTTCCATGCGCTTCGGGATGGGCGGCGACGAGTGCATCGCGGCCGGAAGAGAGTACAGCTCAGGCTCAGGCGGGTCCTTCTCAACGGTCCTGTCGGACCCCTCATCAACCAGGCCGAGATCAGATGCGGGGATGGTAGCGTCCGATGAAATCTCGGGGAGTGGTGGCGCAGGCGCCAATTGTTGTTGTTGTTGTGGGTTTGGTGGCAGTGGGGGAAGCGTGCTCTGGGGCATCGCAAGCTGAGGAGGCAGCATGGGTTCCGGCACGCGCGGTGGTTGTGGCAGAGGTTGGGGTTGCGATGGTTCGAGGCGCGTTGACATGACGGGCATATTCTCGGCAGTTGTGATCGACTTCCGGGACGGCTTCTCCTTTAGCAAGATGTGTTCTGAACCTGGCTCGATCGACCAGTAATTGCCCTTCCCTGGATCCTCCTTTGGCCTCTCAATCTTGATGAATGCCTTGTTGAGGCTGAGATTGTGCCGGATGCTGTTCTGCCAACCAGTCTCAGGACCCCGGTAGTGCGAGTACGTGTCGCTGATCCATTTGTAGATCTGGGACAGCGTCAGTCGTCGTTGTGGAGACCGGACAATCGCCATGGCAATCAATGTCGCGTAGCTGTGGTGCGGTTTCGACCCGTCGTCAATGATTGGCGGGAAGGCATCATGGGGGGGTAGAGAGGTGTCCGTCTTCTGCTTCTTCGCTGGCCTGAGTTCTTTGATCGGGGCAGCCTCCATCAAGACGCGCTTCCCGGGGCTTCTGGTAGAAGTTTTCCAGGTCAAGGTTGAACTGCGCCGGAGCTGGGGCGGGATACAACGGCGGGTGCGCGTTTTCCTTGCCTGTAAACTGCACATTGAACTCCGGCTGGGGCTTTTTCGCGACTGTCTTGAACCGCGACATGACGGGTTGCTTCTTCTCGAGCGAGTCTGTCGAGGGCGGCGCATTGTCCGGGGGTACCATCTGCACCGTGTTGAGTCGGCTGCCTTGCGACGCGCTGAGTGGGGCGAGTGGTGAATTTTGACGGTCGCGCGTTTGACTTGAAGGGTGACTGCTTCGCGGCGGTCGCTGATGGCGGGTTCAGCACGACATTGGCATTAGCGCTCTGGAGGGGTTGCCGCGCAGACTTCGGCGCTGACGGGATTGGCGCGTGGTTTATCATGGGATTCGGCTGGCTGAAGAAGTCGTCGTGGTAAATGGGAAACGGCTCCACCGCCTGAGAACTTGAAGGCCTCGCCATTCGGCCGAGGTAGGACGCGCAGTCGGCGCGATGCGATCTTTGAGGGGTTAGCCGCCGACAAAAACCAAGCGTTTGCGATCGCCAATTCCAGGGTGGACGACGATGCGCAAAGGGATTTTCCGTGTTTGCTGCAGCGGATGATGGGTGAAGTGCATTAAGGCTGCTTCTTACCTCCACCGGGGTAGTGCAAGCTTAATTACCGGTAGCTACAGGTCAAGGTAGCTGTGGGGCGGAAGCGGTGAAGCAAGGGAAGGGATGATGTAAGTTCGGGTGATCGATGGATATCGGCGCTAATTGTCAAGTCGGGTGATCGATCGAAAACCGCAAGTCGGCACCTCGACGTCGAGGCAAGCTGGAAATACCGCTGTGCGATGCAGCAAACCGTTGATTCTTGGATTTCCAGAAGAGCGATGCTGACAGCCCATCAAAAAACCCGGAGGAGAGGGAAGAAGTGGCGGGAGGGATTCGAGCTGAGGCGGGCGGTAAGCAAGGTGGGAGGAGAGTGAGCATGAAGAGGGCACGGTTCGGTTGGCAAGAGGGTTGTGGTGCAGCAAGCAAAAGATTAACCAACTGCCAGCTCACACGCTGTTCCAAGAACGTCGTCGCAGTGGGGCCGTGAGCAGGCAGGGAGTGGAGCGCCAAAAACAGATTGGTCGAGAATTCCAACACGGGCTGGCCGCCGACAGGGATTTATGAGCTTCGGGAGCAGGGGTGCGGCAGAGGCTTGCCTCGAGTGGGGACGGCCGCCTCGAGTGGGGACGGCCGCCTCTCGCGGTCGGGTAAAACCTCCACCAGCTCTTTCTCGGCGATGTCGTCAAGGAGATGTCGGTGCGGTCCGATCAGACGACGACCCTGCGAAGCCAGAAATGAATACCTGACGATGGGGATCGCGCCGACTGAGCTCGCGATGAGAGAGGCCCGGGAGGGACCTGAAGCGGGCTGTACAACGAATTGCGATGCAATGACCTGTGCAGGCGCCGGTCGCAGCAGCGGCCACTCACATGAGCTGATCTCGATGGCTGAGGTTAAGCAGACCGAAGCCCAGAATTGCAGCAGCCTCTCCCAGATTCTCCCAGACGTCAACGCCGTGCAAGACAGGAGCAAGAGCGGGAGCAAGAGAAAGCACAAGGAAGAACAAGAAGAAGTGGATGGTGGGCCGCGATGGTCGAGCACGTCTGGCAAAGATGGCACGGAGCGCGTTTGGTTGGCTGCGAAGGAATTGACGTGACGCTGGGAGCTGGCACGATCATCCAACAGGAGCAGCTGCTGCGCGCATTTTGTTTATCAAAAGGATCCACCGGACGCGAAGGCTTCGCGTCCTGGTCGCGCTTACCCGCCGAGTGGCCAATCAGAAGCTCGGGATGGAGTCTCGGCTCGCGGGGTCCTGGGTCTCTGAGAGCTGGCACAAGCCCAACGGTGCAGGCTCTCTCTCACCTCGCTGTGTCCTCGCTGTGTGCCTCCCAACCCCGCTTTCTCGACTCGGGGGTTGCCACGCTCTGCGGGATTCGGGATGGCGGCGCGGCCGACGGAGCCTCAAATATCTGAATCCCAAAAGACTCGATCTCGGACCGCTTTCAAGCATGGTCGGCCCATTTCAAATTTTTCGCACTCAGCTTTCAGCTTGCTTCGGGCTCGCTTCTCCGGATATTCACTGGCAGTGCTTGCATGAATCTGGGTCCCCCTCCCACCCAACGAACCCGAACGGAATGGTCGAGAGAGCCAGATCGGCTGGTGACATCATTGGCTATTTTCCGTGGGCCGCTTCCAACATCCGGCAGCTCGCGGTGGGCTGGCTGCCACCCAGGCCCACATGATGACACCAGCCAGGACGCTAGGAGAAAAACCCAGCTGGCGCCGGCAAGGCAGAGGCTGCATTGCCGATGCGTCTAGTTCCTCCTGGGTGGCTGGAGTGGTCTACCCAAGAGAGGGAGGTTCACGGCGCTGAGGATGCAGCGTGAATCCGGGGCCATCGGCTGGACGCTGCGGGCTTGTGCGGAGCTTAGAATGCCTGCAAGCCTGGGTCCCTGGCCAGCCGAGGGAGGCCGACTCTCCCCTCCCTTCCAGAATTCGAGTTCAAGGCTGAGCATGGGGCTCGAGACCAAGGGATGCTCGACGCACACAATGGCTGCAATTCTTTTTCAAAGACATTCCCAGCGCGTCTGAGCCCCGGCAGAGGACCGCGTCATTCTTGTCTGATCGCAAATCTCTTTTCTTCGCCAGAGCACAAAGGCCGAAGTCAAATTCGCCTGCCCAGCCTTGACCCTTCGATGGAACTTCCTGCTGTCTCCTCATGACCAGCTTGGTCAGCCCACATTAACTTCTTGCGTATCTGCCCGAAACATGAGCTGCAAACACATGGCTCGGCTGTCGCCTCGATCATCTTTGTGAGACCTGACCATGCCCGATCGGCAGAGTTCCCCTTGGGAGTGAAGTCCGCTGTGACCTGAGAACCGTGCCATTGGCCAAGGCGTCCTCGAAGCTCTCCCGAACTCCCTGTCCTCGACCCTTGGAGGTCTGGTCTGACCTGCTTAAGCGCGTTTCAGACCCTCACCTCCACCCGCAGATCCTCCAGACATACATCCCGAGGTGCAACTGGATCGACTGCACAGCCTCCACGGCTCGCACTCCGTCCAGGACGCGCTCAGTTACATGCTCACTTCCACTGACCGTACATCCTGCTTGTATTTCCGATGTACAGATTCGTTATGTAAAATTTCCCTGATAGACGCCACCGCAATGGGCTCTGACATCTCACTCGCACTTGTAGTCAAGACAGAGAGGGCTTACGCATGCTTAGGCGATCTGAAATGACATAGGTCCCTACCTACATAACAAAAACAGCACCCTCGATCTCCAATCTGGGGTGCGTCACTCTCATGCAGGAGGACGTCGTCCCTACATACATAGCCGGTCACTGTCCCGCAATTAAACTTTGTAATGCCAGTCATAGCTCGTCACTTACACCCATTGCCCGTCACCTAAACTCGTAAACAGCTCGTCAATTTTCCCTCAAAATCGGGGCAGAGTCCGACAACAAGAGCGCGAGATCACGAGATCGTAGCTCGACGACAGCAGAGAGTCGGAGGCCCGGGCTACACACTACCCCGACCCTCAAACCTCCTCTCCCCGAGCTCACCCGTCATCGCATCTGGCAAACAGTCGTCGTCTCCCTCTCCCTTCCCATCATCATAATCATCATCATCATCATCGTCAACCCACCCCGCGCGTACCTACGTCAACCCATCAACACGGAGTAACGCACCTCGCAAGCATGTCTCATCGTCTCCGTTGGACTGCAAACAATCATGGCCCCATCGGGACCGAAGCACGCCACGACTGAACGACGACACCGATCCGAGAAGAGAAAAAACCATCCAACCACGGCCCGTACGGGAGGGATATGTATGCAGGTATGCGCCTCTCTCGGATCAAGGAAACGTTATCTTGTATCCCACCAGCCTCCTTCTCGTCATCCCTAGCTGGGTAGATGAAGTAGGTCGGGGATCGGGAGATCGCTCAACTGAGACATATGGATCGGGAAGGGGCAGGAGATGATGATATGTCTTCCGTGTGTATGAGATATTGATGTGGCACATACTTGACTCATCTCACCTCGCTCCCTTCCCCTTCCTTCCATTGTTGGTTGGTCTATACTGTGGGGGAAAATGAAAAGCTGTGAAGGCAACAACTCGACGATTGAGCATTGCCCAAGCGTGTCCTCAACGGTCAGCTACACACTCTCATTCACCTGCTCACATCATGCCACAGAACCACAGGAAGGAGGGGGAGGTGTGCAAAAGAATGAGTGACTGTTAATACCAAACCTGCTATCTATAATGGACCACCAAAAGTGGAGATGGTGTCTGCGGGACGGATTGGGTAGGAGAAGTCGGTACCGTCGGAAATTCTCCTGGGAATGGAACCGGAAGCGAGCGCTACCTATAGGTAGTTACCACCTCACAATTGACTATCACCCACCCCGCATCACCACCCGGAAGAAACAACCCGTCTCGTCGCATCCTATTTCTCTTCCCCTGGCACCACCCCTGTAGCACTCGTCTTAACCTCCCCCCTCCGCTCCTCTTCATCCTCCCCAACCACCCCTAAACCACCACCCGTCCATTGGCCTGCATCCCGGGTAGATACGCTACACAACATCAACCTCCCGACCACAGCATCCATCCCTCCCCACCATCCACAACATCACGCATAGCCCAATAAATTAAACTTGTACCCACGGTTAATCCAACACTCTCCCGGCAACAGCTGCCCCACTCTTGTCCCTCGTAACCGTTTTCCTAAGCGCCTTGCCCGCCTGGATCTCACCAAGGAACCCTGCCGGCCGGCCACCCGCCGGCGGTGGCGGCGGTGCGTCACCACCCATGGCCGGAGCCGGTGGCGGCGGCGGCGGCGGCGCTATCTCCGGGATGGGAAAAGGAGGCGGGGGGGGAGGGGCGGAAGGTGCGCCACTGGAGGGCATCGGCGGCGGAGGGGGAGGAGGAGGAGGAGGAGGGGCGCCGGAGTTAGGCATGGGAGGGGGCGGAGGGGCATGGAAGCGGATGCTGTCGGGGCGGGTTCCTGCGATGGGGGAGGGTGAGGGGGGGGGAGAGGGTCGGGGGAGGGGAGGCTGCGGACTTCTCGCCGGTTGCGGACAGAGGACGGGGCGGGGCCATGGTGCCGAAGAGAATGGAGGCAAGCTGGGCGGCGGAGGTGCCGCCCGGCCTGTCGTCGTCGTCCGATTCAGAGTCGTTTTCGTCCTTGTCTGAGCCCCAGCCGTCGTCATCGAGCGCGCGGCGTATGGTTGGGAGCGACGGTGCTGAGGGCGTAGCGGCCGCTGCCTGGGTCATGCGGTGGAAGGGATTCGTGGAGACATCAGGCTGCGGCGGCGGCGGGGCCACGGGAGGCGCGAGAGCTGCCGGGGCTGCTGTGGCCGATGAGGTGTCGGAGGACTGTGACATCATCCTGAAGTACGGGTTGCGGCTCTCTCGCTCGGTCGAAGGGCTGGTGGTGATGGTCTGCGGCGGGGAAACCACAGGCGCCGGCGGAGGGGTAAGCTTGCGTTCTGGCTCTTGAATCTGGCTGTCGCCTAGTGTAGGAGTTGATGCTTGAGGGGTGATCTGCTCCGGTCCCTCGTCGTCCGACGACGAGCTCTCATCCTCCATAGCCTCAAGTTGCCGGCGAAGCTCTTCCTCGCGCTTCCGGGCAGCTTCGATCTCGGCCCGGCGCTGGACCAGCTGAGCTTCCTTTTCCTTTGCCTCAGCAAGTGCTGCCTTCTTCTTACGCTTCTCTTCCTCCTTCCTCAGCTTGCCTTGCCGGACCTGCTCCTCAAGGGCCTTCAAGCGAGCATCAGCCTCGGCACGCTCTCTGGCCAACTCATCTTCCTGCGCCTTTGCACGTTCCCTGTGTTACACGTTAGCAGATATAGATTGTCGAGTGGTGAGGCCGACTTACTCAAGCTCCCTCGCCTCGCGCTCCTGTTTCTGGCGCTCGCGCTCAAGACGTTCTTCCTCAGCCTTCTTGGCGGCAGTGGCCTCCTCCTCCTCGGCACGCTTGTCCTCCGTCTTGCCGGCCTTGCGGCTGGGAGGCGGAGGAGGCTTCTTGCTTTCAGGTTTGGGGGCCTGGGCCTGGGGAGCTGGCGGCGGAACACCCTGCTCCTCAGCGAGCCTCGCCTGCCTCTCGGCTTCGCGGCGAGCATCCTCTTCCTCGGCCTGGCGCAGCTTGGCAGCGCGCTCAGCGCGCTCACGCTCCATTCGCTGGGCGGCGGTCTCGCCCGGCTTTGTGGGAGCCTTGATGCCCAAAGCAGCGAGACGCTCGGCCATGCGCTGCTCAGCCTGCTGCTTGATGAAGGCGGCCCTCTCCTCGGGCGTCTTGTAGGCCGAATAGGATCCACCTGCGGCCGTAGACGGGGTGGAGGTACGCGATGTAGCAGCGGGGCTTTCGACGCGGGTAACCGGGGACGCCTCAGCCCTGACAGGCTCCTGAGCAGGCTGACGACCCCCTTGGCGGTCTTGGGCCCTGATGCGAGCGGCGCGGCTGGACCGCTGAAGATCGTAAATGAAATCTCTGACCTCGTCCTCAACACCAAGACCATCCTCCCAACGGCGCCTCTCATGCTCCGTCGTAGAATCCTGGCCGCCCTCCTTGAGATTGTCTTCGATACCCTTGGCGAAATCACGCACGCTGTCCTCAACGTCGCGGACCATGCGCTCATTGTTCCCCTTCTCAGTCCGTACCTTGATACTCTCCTCCTCTAGTCGCTTCTCTGCGTCGAGGTCGCCGCTCACATCAATCTTCTTGCCGGTTAGGGCAGCAGTCCGTTGCTGCATCATAGCTTTGGCGCGGGCCTTGAGTCTGTCAGATTCGGTGATGGTACCGCCAGGACCGGTTCCGATGATGGCGGCGGCGCTACCGGGGTGGGCTTTAGCGTCCCTCAGGCGGAACAGCTCCAGTCTGGCATCTGCAATAGCTTTCTCAGTCTTTCTGACCTGAGACGCCAGCTCGGGGATCTTGTCCGTCAAGTTCTGAAGCTGGCGCTTGAGAGCCCTTCTTTCGGCCTCGGAATCTCCGCTGATGAGTTGGGCATCCGGGTGGTTATCAATGTCCTCCTGGATCCTTCTAATACGGCGATAGAGCTCCTCAGCCTCGCGGCGATCACGCCTATCAAGAATATCATCCTCCTCGGCATTCTTCTCGTCGGCGAAGTCCATAGCATCGAGAAGAATCTGCCTCTCTTTGATCTTCTTCCGGAGTTGGTCAATGGACAAGTCCTCGTTGGACCCAGCAGACGCGGGAGACTCAGGGCGGGGCGACGCGTTGCCGACCCTGCGTCGCGCACTGGAGCGGTAGCCCACCTCGTCGTCATTATTTTTGAAAACAGTAGCATCCTTGCGGTTACCAAAGGCGCCGCCAGCGCCCTTGAACGAGTGGCTCTTCAAGTAGCTAACCCCGGTCTTCTGCGGCAGCAGGGCCGCGCCCGAGTTCTTCCGAAAGTCAGACTCTTTGTGAAGCATGTTCTTGATAGTGCCAATCGACTCGCTAAAGTTCCTGGTGGAAGGAGGCACCAACTCGGCCGGCAGCTGGTTGGGGATGGGGTAGCCGTTAAGCTTGCGGTAGATCAAGTGCATGGCCACGGCAAACTCATCAAGGTCCAGACGCCCCTTGTTACCATTGTCCGCGAGCGTCCAGATGCGCTCAAGGTCGGGCTTATCAAGGCCGCTCTGGCCAAAAATCTCAATAGCCTGGTCGCCCCCAATGTAGCCCTTGTTCAGGCCGTCCCACGCGCGGAACAGGGCATCGTACCTGGTCTTCTCGTCTTTGGTGATGGCCCAGGGAATCACAGCATTTCCTTGCAGTCCAGCAGTCGTGTAGTTCTGTTGCTCACGGCCTTGCTGGGGCATCATGCGGGCCTGCAGAGCATCAATATTTGGAAGACCGCTCGCCGGGGTATTAACCAGGCCCCATTGACCCGGACGCCCAGTGGGCTGAGCGTTCAAGGGCGCAATCATGCCGCCAGGACCGGCGTTCGGCGAGAGAGTGGAGCCAAAACCTGTAGGCATGGGCGGCATCGGGGGTCGGGGACCTGTGTACCCAGTAGCCTGGGGCATCCCTGTCGGCTGCGCTTGAAGGCCTTGGCCCAAGAACCCGGTCTGCTGCGTAGGGAAGCCGGTCATCTGGGCCTGGAGAAGCTGCGAGTTTGACGGCTGCGGCTGCGGGGCTGGATAACAGGAGGCGTGGCCGTGTTCTGCCGCACGCCGAAGTCAGGCGCGTTAGTTGCAGGCGCAGGACTCGGGCCCGACTCCTCGGCAATGCTGAAGTTGATGATATCAACCATGCTTGAGACCTCGTTCTTGATTTCTCGGGTAATGTCGACGGCAAGGACTTTCCGGTGAGCTTCAAATTGCAGAGGTACATGGCCAGAGCGAATTCGGGGAAGTGAAGCTGTCCGGATCTCGTGGTATCGGCAAGAGTCCTACGGAGCAAATTAGCATATACCCTCTGGCAAGATCAACGTGCCCAGCCTCCACTCACCAGATATGGGACAGCGAGTCTCCATCCAACCTCGATCGCAGCAACAGATCCCTCGCCTCTCCCCGACATGGTGGTCTGCCCATCACCCACGGCGGATTTGAACAGGGTCTCAAACTTGGCCTGGTCCTGGGCTGTGATGAACGAAAGGCGAATATTTGGGACCTTGTTCGCATGCCTCGGTGCGGCCGGCTTGGACTTTTGCGCCACCGGCATTGTGGAAAGAAGCGGCCATTTCGCTGAAGCCGGTGGGCTGGGGCTTCACGGGCGGCGGGGGAGGTGCGAGGGTCTGGGCAGCGGACTGCGGTTGAGCGGAAGGAAAGGGACTCGTCTGCTGCTGGCGCTGTTGTTGGAGCTGCTGCTGGAACTGTTGCTGGTACTGCTGGGGGATGGCGGGCATTGGCGGCACGGCAGACGGCATGCTCTGCTGAGGAGCCTGGCCGAAGCCGGTAAACTGCGGCTGGAGCTGCCCGGTGGGCTGCGGAGGCTGCAAGCCCGGGTAGCCGGTGTATTGCTGCTGAAGCGGTGCTTGCGCCAAGCCCGTCGGTTGGGGGACGAAAGGGCCCGGCTGCTGCTGCTGCTGCTGGGCCTGACCAGCGCCGGCGCCGAAGGAACTGCCATACTGCTGGGCGCCGGGGCGTAAATTGCCGCCGAGAAAAGAATTGTGATTCGAGTACATGGTGTCTGGTCGGCGACAGCTTCGATCGATCAGGTTGTGATTATGCGGGTCCCGGAAAAGGGGGAAATGGAGAGTGTTGGGAAGCGACTAATGTGTCGCGTGTCTGAGAGTTTGCGGCGCAAACCGCAGAAGATGGTCAAAATGTCGATTTAACTGAGGGTGTTGTGCAGTTTCAAGGAGTGAGTAGTCCCGGGTTCCGGAGACAGCGAGGGCGATGACGACGCCTGTGTGCGAGGCTGGAAGAGCACCAAGCCAGTTGGGTTGATGAAGGTGGCTAATGCTCCAATGAATGGATGGTTGGGGAGCCGCTGTGCAACGCGCGCTCCTGCCCGTCACGTGGCAACTGGCTCGTGCACGCCCCGACCCTGACAACCTACTGTGGTGTCGCTGTTGATTCTTGCAGGACGAGTTGGAACGCTTCCGAGGAGCTCTTAACCATGATGCCTCAACTCCTCCTTTCCACAAACCTAGCCCAACGCAGTTCATTCCTTCCTCACGTCAAGCCACCAAAAGGTACTCTGCATCCCGCAGCCATCACTAACTTCATCATTCACAACTTCTCGACCGGGCCAGGCAGCCAAGGGTGGGATTAAAGTATTGCCTGGAGCCTTGTCGGCTTGTGACGAGAAACTTGAGCAACTCGAACGAGTTGTCATACTCGTCGTCGCGGGGAATTAAAGCAGCGAGTCGACTGTAGGTTGAGGACTCGAATTGCGGCGGATAGAAACCAGCGCATTCCCAGCCCACTATAGCCTTGATCTTCAGCGTGGCCAGGTCGACGATGATGTTTTGCGACAGATCATTGTGGCAGAACACCCACTCCTCATGAGCTGAGGGTCGAGGGGACCAGCGGTCTGTTTTCTGTCCGCAGCATGACCCGTTCTGGGGGATAACCATGCCAGATGTCCACCAAGCTTATTGGATTTGAGGGTCTTGAGCGTGGCCAGATGGCTCTGGAGCTCCTTGCGGACGACATCCTTTTGATCCTCCCAGAAGTCCGGCATAACCCGGCCGTTGACGCGCTCCATAATCTAGTAGTATGCTCCGTCGTACTCGAACTCGCCGTACACCCTCGGAACCGGGATGTCAGTGGGCAGGCGGATATATCACGATCAGTGCGCCTTGTTCATGAGCCTCTCCTTGTTCAGTCGATGAACATGGAGGCTGCTGTCGCGAGTAACATACTCCCTGGGCCGCAGAGCTCTCTTGACGAGGACTCCGCCCAGGTGGTATCTTCTCTCAGATGTGCGAGGCCGACAGCTGTCATATCGACCCTCCCGTCAGGGCTAATCGTGACCGGGAGGTGAAATAGACGGCAGCAGAGCGATGAGATACACAGGAGACGGGGAAGGAATGCATTGGTGGTGACACCCAACCTGCAATTGCAACTCCTCCGGCTTCTGTCCTTAGAGGCCAGCCCAAATCACTGACCATACAATACCGGCGAATAACCGCACCGCGTCACGGTTACAGCCTAGGTAGTGCTTATACACCGGTCATCTCATCTCTCTCTCAGAGGTCACCTCAAGTTTCCATCTCCCAACTTTGACACCTGGAGCTTCATTCGCCCCGCCTCAAATTCCCTTGAAAGGGGGAAAGTCTGGCCCACCTGCAACGCACGGCTGGGGTGAAGCGAATCAGTTGATGACCCCACCTTGACCGGCCCGCGCATGTGTCATTGTCTGGTCAACATTCAACTAGTTAGCTCCAACGAACAGGTCAGCTTGGAAGCTCAGAAAATTCGAGAAATCTGTCTGAAATAAATACAAAACGTGTTTTTCAACCTCGTTGATATGAAAGTGGTCTTGGCTGGCTGTCGGAGACTTTCGCCTGAGATTCGTCGCAGAGACGCAAGCGCCGGAGCGTTGTCGGCGGTGTCAGATCTCAGAGTGGCCCCGCCTTGGCTGCACCGGTTCGCGGAGCTGCTCTCCTCTGAGTGGTTCGAGAAAGACCCGGTCGACTCGGGTATCGGTCACATCATCCACGCCAACGATAGCGTCTGCGAGAAAAGAGGGGTGTGCAAGGAGGGCCAACCAGGACGATACATGATCAACAGGTGGCTGGACGAGCTGCAAGAGTTCTTTACTTTCAGAAGAGCGCCCAGGAGAGAGAAAAAGACCCTGAAAATTTACTCGTGCTGCCCCACCTTCCAACCTGAGCCATCAAGACATGCCTTCCCAAAGCTGAAGGGCGGTCGGGCTCCGAAAGTTGCGGTGGAGCAAAGCCCCCCCCCCAACCGATTGCGGCCCACAGACCAGCTCCCCTGTCCCCTTCCCTGTCCGCTTGCTCTCCTCTGACGAGAGTCTTAATTACCCCTCTCCCGCCCAGCTCATCATTCCTTCCTCCTCTTTTTTTTCTTTCCTTCCCTCAATCACTCTCCTCTTCTCCAAAGGCTTCGTTTTCTCCAGATTGAACCGGAGGCAGGCCCCAGGAAGAGGTCTTTATTTGCGCCGCTACCCCTCAGACCCTTGATATCCCGTCCACCCCTCCCCCGCCTCAAAATGGTTCAGTCGTCTGTTCTGGGTTTCCCGTGAGTTCATTCTCAGCCAACTGAATTGAGATGAGGTTCAGGCAAGATGGCTAACTGTTGGGGTACAGCCGCATGGGTGTCCTTCGGGACCTCAAGAAGGCCAATGAGGCTTACTGGGCGACAAGATCTCCCAGGAGGCCCTCCTCGCTGAGGGCAAGAGGCTCCGTCTCGCCCACTGGAAGATCCAGAAGGATGCCGGTGTCGATATCATCCCTTCCAACGACTTTGCTTTCTACGACCACGTCCTCGACCACATCCAGCTCTTCAATGTGAGTCGAGCTCAGACAGTCCAACTACTCCTCGTGCGCCGCCGCTGACCAGTGTGTTTCTTTCACAGGCTGTTCCTGAGCGGTACACCTCACAGAAGCTCTCCCCTCTTGACGAGTACTTCGCCATGGGCCGTGGCCACCAGAAGGGCGGTGTCGACGTCCCTGCTCTCGAGATGGTCAAGTGGTTCGACTCGAACTATCACTATGTCAAGCCCACCCTCCAAGACAACCAGACCTTCTCCCTTGCCCAGGACCCCAAGCCCGTCCGGGAGTTCCTCGAGGCCAAGGAAGCTGGCTTCCAGACCGCCCCGTTCTCCTCGGCCCCGTCTCCTTCCTTGCCCTCGGCAAGGCTGACCGTGGCTCGTCTGTCGACCCCATCACCCTCCTTGACAAGCTCGTCCCTGTCTATGTCGAGCTCCTGAAGGCTCTCAAGGCTGCCGGCGCCGAGACCGTCCAGATCGACGAGCCCGTTCTCGTCTTCGATCTCCGCGACGAGATCAAGAACGCTTTCAAGCCCGCCTACGAGGCCTTCGCCGCCCAGGGCAGCGCCATTCCTTCCATCATTGTTGCTACCTACTTCGGCGACATCGTCCACAACTTCGATGTCCTCCCGGCGTTCGCCAACGCCCAGGGTCTCCATGTCGACCTTGTCCGCAACCCCGAGCAGCTCGAGCCTGTCATCAAGCAGCTTGGCGCCAACCAGATCCTCTCTGCCGGTATCGTTGACGGCCGCAACATCTGGAAGAATGACTTCCAAAAGTCTCTTGCCCTCCTCCACACTGCCATCAAGGCCCTCGGCCCTGAGCGCGTCATTGTCGCCACCTCCAGCTCTCTCCTCCACACCCCCCACACTCTCGCCAGCGAGAAGAAGCTTCCCGCTGATGTCTACGAGTGGTTCTCCTTCGCCAGCGAGAAGGTCAAGGAGGTTGCCATCCTCGCCAAGGCTGTCACTGACCCCGAGGCTGTCCGCGCTGAGCTCGATGCCAACGCTGCTGCCATGAAGGCCCGTGCCGAGTCCACCCGTACCAACGACCCCAAGGTCAAGGAGCGTCAGGCTCAGGTTACCCACCCCGAGATGCACAACCGCAAGTCTGGCTTCGATAACCGCTATGCCCAGCAGAAGACCCATCTCAGCCTTCCTCTGTTCCCCACCACCACCATCGGCTCGTTCCCCCAGACCAGCGAGATTCGCGTCCAGCGGAACAAGTTCACCAAGGGCGAGATCTCCGAGGAGGAGTATGACAACTTCATCAAGAAGGAGATCGACCTTGCCATCAAGATCCAGGATGAGCTCGACCTCGACGTCTACGTCCATGGTGAGCCTGAGCGTAACGACATGGTCCAGTACTTCGGCGAACGCCTCCAGGGCTACGTTTTCACCACCCACGCTTGGGTCCAGTCCTACGGCTCCCGTTGCGTGCGTCCGCCCATCATTGTTGGCGACATCTCCCGTCCCGCTCCCATGACCGTCAAGGAGTCCAAGTATGCTGCCTCGGTATCCAAGAAGCCCATGAAGGGCATGCTTACTGGCCCTGTCACCTGCCTGCGGTGGTCTTTCCCCCGTGTCGACGTCCACCAGTCCGTCCAATGCCAGCAGCTCGCCCTGGCCCTCCGTGACGAGGTCATTGACCTCGAGAAGAACGGCATCTTCGTTATCCAGGTTGACGAGCCTGCCCTTCGTGTAAGTTCAATCAATCACACAATAGCCCTCACGAATTCTAACAGTCACATAGGAGGGTCTCCCTCTCCGCAAGGGCTCAGAGCGCGACGCCTACCTCGAGTGGGCTGTCAACAGCTTCAAACTCGCGACCGCCGGTGTCGAGGACTCTACTCAGATCCACTCCCACTTCTGCTACTCTGAGTTCCAGGACTTCTTCCACGCTATCGCTGCCTTGGATGCCGATGTTCTCTCCATCGAGAACTCCAAGTCCGATGCCAAGCTCCTCAAGGTCTTCATTGACGAGGCCTACCCGCGCCACATTGGCCCTGGTGTCTACGACATCCACAGCCCTCGTGTTCCCCCGGAGGAGGAGTTCAAGCAGCGCATCGAGGAGATGCTTGCCTATCGTAAGTTCGCGTCGTCACCGTCAGACAAAGCCGGCACTAACTGGAAACAGTCCGCCCTGAGCAGCTCTGGATCAACCCCGACTGCGGTCTGAAGACCCGCAAGTGGATGAGGTCAAAGGCGCTCTCACCCACATGGTCAACGCTGCGAAGTACTTCCGCGAGAAGTACTCCAAGGCCTAAACGCCTTCGCAGCACACATAAGGCATCATCGCTTGATGGTGCCCTATGCTTTCCGGATTTTTTTTTTCAACAGCATTTCAGCATTTTGGGGGTCTTCTAGCGGATTAAAAATGGGCAACAATAGATGATACCTCAAGCGCGCCATTCTCAACTCGGCGTTGGTGGGCAAGGGAAAAATCCGGATCTGGTTCAACAGCAAACAGCATTAGCATATTCGGGAGAGGGGTCGCCATTCTCAACTCGGCGTTTTGCGGTCACGGGGAATGAAAACGGTATATCACGGGTTCTGTGTGTTTCCAGCTGGGGAAATTGGTTTTACGCTGCGAACTGCATCTTCAACAAGATGGGTTCTCGGCCAGGGAACGGTCTGCCTTCACCAAGCAGCGCGCGTGTGAAGATGGTTCAGACTGGCTTGGGGGTTGATATCTCACAGAAGTACTGCATACAATATGAATGCATGTGCCTCAGTAAAGCTTGTTATGATGATTGTGACTTGACTCGCCCTCCGGATGAGCCTGGTCTTTGATGAACTCGACACCCAGCAGCCAAGGGAGCTGGTGTTCATACTTTTCGGTGCATCTTAACAAGACACCTGGACACAAGTTGAACCTCTCGAATACACATTCAACTTCTATCTTTCCAGACCCTGATACAGCTTGTACCCAGCAATACTGGATACACTTTACATAGTACACCAATCCCCTAAGCGAGGTAAAAACGCCAGCCTTGTTAGCACCCATCACAAGTGTCGCGCCAAGTTGCGATAATAGTGGCATCATCATTATGACGCCAACACAGCTGGACATTGTATACACCACCGTTTTATACACACCAAAAAAATCGCACAGGGACTATGTGTCTCGAAGTCTACCATAAACGCAGAACACACTTCTAGCTAGGCCCATCCGAAAACCTCCCCAATCGCCACGGTGTTACACCTCACCCCGACAAGCGCCACCACAATCCCCACTACGTCCACCACCAACAGTGCCACCGCCGCTGTCATGAAGCGCGGGCAAAACACCCTGTACAGCATCAGATGCCTCCTCAAATGCCCGGCCCACGCCATGGTCGCCAGGTTCTCCACGGCAAAGTACGCGACAAACACGCCCAGCGCGCGGCTGACGCTCTCCAGCAGCCCCTTTCTCTTCGGTCCGGCCTTCCAAAGCACCAGCAGCGGCACGGCGGCTGTGGCGAGGATCTGACCGGCGAAGGTGTTGAGCGCCACGATGACAGGGGAGTAGGGGTAGCGGATCGAGAAGAGCGGGATGAAGGCGCTGTCCCACTGGATGGAGCTCAGCACGGCCTGGTGGCCTGTCTTGAAGAAGTGGAAGGTTCCCAAGATGGCGAGCATGACGGGGCCGATGGAGGAGGTGGACAGTTGGTTCAAGTCGAGGATCTCGAGAAGGGCGAGAATCTGCCAAGCCATGATTCCAAGGGCACCCGCGCCCATGGGTTTGGAGAGGAGAATGCAGGCGGCGAGGAGGTTGAGAGGCAGGAGGAGGTAGCGCGCGCCGTGGGCATTGGCGTAGCCTAGGATGGCGACCTGTGCTTTGCCGGGTTGGGAGGGGTTGGCGGAGGTGATGATCGAGACACAGGGCGGCGCCCAGATGAAGGCGGTTGTGCCGGCGACGAGGGCCAGGCCCAGGACCATCTGCGCGGTGTAGACAGAGATGTTTTTGAGGGTCTTGTCGGGCAGGCCGGGGATCCAGTTGCCGTTGTCGGCGGCGTCGAGGAACCAGTAGAGGGCGGACATGAGAAGGCCTGTGCGGAAGACATAGCCGATCCAGGTTGGGGCGAGGCCTTCATAAGAGCGGGTGGGCTGGAGGTAGGCTTTGAGGATGGAGGGGAGGATGAGGGAGACGAGGAAGGGAATGAGGAGCTGCCAGGGCGCGGAGGTCGAGGATGTGGCCGAGGCGTAATAGGTTGAGGTGCAGTAGGGCATTGCTCCTCGCGGCAGAGCTTCGAGAAGGAGGCGAGGCGGCCCGAGCGGACGAAGACGACCGAGTGGTAGATGGCGAGGTAGCGGTCAGCTCGGGAAGGGAGCCGAAGCGCCGACAGAGCGCTGACGAGGCCGAAGGTCGTGATGAAGATAAGAGGATCGAGTCCTCCCAGATGGTGTAAGAGTTGGAAGCGAAGCCGACAGACTGGCTGACGGTGAAGGCAACCGCCATCCATCCCCAGAGGGTCTTCGGCAGCAGCCTCAACGCAGTCTCTTGGACTTCGTACATCGAGGCCAGGACGGCCGCAATGCTGGTGAGAGCAGCAATGCCAGACCCGCGGTACCAGTCACCAGCCCCTGAGACAAACGACGAGATAACACCGCCAATGAATCCGGGCAGAGCGCCAAGCAGGGCGGCAGAGACCAGACGCTTGTCGAGGGTGTCAACCGCGGCGGAAACATCATCATCACCCTTGATACCCTGCAACTCCAAGCTCTTCTCAGCGAGGTCAAGCTCCTCGTCGTCAATGACGTAATCATCATCTCCCCTAGAGACGTAGGCAAGAAGAGCGATAACCCCAAGTGCCATGATGGCAAGGCCGATAATCATGTTCTTGAGATCAAATCTCGCCCAGAGACCCTTGCATTTCTGCAGAGTCTCCTCCTGGTAGCAGAGAACGCCGAGAAGGTGGCCTGCCAGTCCTGCCTCTTACCCTTGGAGACGAGAGCCTCAGCGTTGTCCCACAGCTCACTGGGAGACCCAGTGCCGGAAGGTTGCTCCATACCGCGGGCTTTGTAGTAGTGAGTCTGATAGCGCTTGATACCAGCGGCTGCCACCCTCTCCGCAGCAGCCAGGTTGGCCCAGGAGTTGCCGGCCGCACCGGCGAAAGCCTCCTCGATTGGCCTTCCCAGGTTGTTGAACGGGATCGGGATGCCCATCAGCAGCGCTAATGTGGGGACCAGGTCGATTTGGTTGACGGGGCGGATCTTGGCGGTAGCAGGCGGCATAGCATACTCCTTCTTCGTCCTGCCGAAGATACCTTTGGGCGAGTACATCCAGAGCGCGGCCTCAACCTCGTCGTCGCTCTCGCCACCGTGGTCACCCTTGCCGTCCATGCCGTGATCTCCCATGACAATCAGAACCGTCTTGTCGTCCATGGCCGCCGCCAGACGCCGGATAAAGTCGTCCATCTGCCGCAGCTTCTTGGTCATCTCCGGGTGATTCGGCCCATACCGGTGTCCAGCGTGGTCGACACCCAGACAGTGCCCAATTACCAAATCCCACTCGCTCTTCCTCTCCATCAGCGGGAAGATATGCTCAATGACCCCATTATCCACGGTATGGAGATCCCAGACATTGAAGCTGTCATATGCCCTGCTCAGGTTGCCCTGAAAATACCCCGGGAACAGCGCCTCCACGTATCGTCGCCCAGATGCACAATCCTCTTCCCGGCATCCCTCAGCTGCATCAGCAGATTATCCTCCTCGATCGCCGTCCCGGAGAAGCTACTTCCCAGGTCCACAAATGTGGGCAACGTCCCCGTCGTCAGCCCTTTCAGCCGTTGCAGCGTACTCGTCGGCGGATCCGCAATAAACGGTCTCAGAAACGCCCTATTCGGCTCCCGCACCGCCGTCTCCCACAGAAACGGGAACGCATTATGGAACGCCTCGTCGTCCTCCACGGGCACGGTAAAGTCGTACCGCAGCGCGTCAACCACCACCACTACCGCCCGCTCAAAGGTCCGCGGGTGCCAGCATCCGCCGTCCACTGTCCCCTACTTACCGGCCAGGCGGGCAACAGATCCGGCACGGTGGAGTTCCCCGTCGGCGGCGCATCGCACGAGGATTTCTCCTCCAGCACCAGCCGCGTGAGCAGGAAGCCGCTGGTGAAGTAAGCGATACCAACGATGTGCACGCATAGCAGCCACAGCCAGAAGAGGGCGGCCCAGAGCCACCGGGAGAGGTAGGCTTGTTTGCGGGATGCTTCGAGCTTTGCGCGGCGCTGTTCCCGCTGGCGGAGTTGGGCTTCATGTGTATCCTTCTCTTCTTGTTGTTGTTGTTGTTGGACGGCGTTGCCGGCGCCGCGTTTGGCTTCCTCGGCTTCCTTGGCTTGTTTCGCGGCGGCGAATTGCGCGGCAATGGTCTTGTAATCGGAGGGGGATGGGACGGCCGGCTTTTTCTTGGGGGTTGGTTGTGGCGGCGGCATCGTGGGCGGTATCTGCCCTTATTGGGAAGTTGGGCGAGGGGGAAGTGGAAGAGAGATATTAATTGAGGTTCGCTGGTCAAGTCAAGATGAAGGGATCGTGATAGCAGGTACCTGAGGATAGGGGTCCTCGGGAGGAAGGAGGGAATGAGAAGCGAAGATGGACGAAGGGAAGGGAAAAGGGCGTCGGATGCTGATTAGGGAGACTCTCCAGCTGCCATTGGACTCGCGGTTGATCAAACACGGGCTACATCAAAGGAGGCAGAATGCGCCATTTTGGAGATGTTGATTCAAAGGGTTGAGGGAAGTCGCGAATTTCTGGAGCTCCAGATGCATCGAAGACATCCCCACCGTCATTTGGCAGATCCATGAAATTATCTGCACCCTAACCCTGACTATCAGGGTGCATGCCGCACCCCCTGAGCTTGCCTTGACCTCGTGCCCCAAGTTCCGTCCTGGTCGTTTCCTGGAGGTTTGGCTGCCTGGCGTTGATGTCAAAGACCCCTAGCAGTGGAAGCCAGGTAGACCGGTGATGGACTCGACTGTCGACACCTCTCTTCTTTGTAACGAGTGGTTGATGAAAAAGAACAATCCGATTCATCGTCAAGTTCGGCCATATCAAGAGAGGGAGTGCGGCTGTTGGCTTGCTCTCTGGCTCGGGATCCTAGCCAAGTAAGCACATAGGAATGCGATCGAGACGTCAACAAGGCTACAGATAATACGCAGTATAATCA
Source organism: Achaetomiella virescens (assembly GCA_031001845.1). Lineage (NCBI taxonomy): Eukaryota > Fungi > Ascomycota > Sordariomycetes > Sordariales > Chaetomiaceae > Achaetomiella > Achaetomiella virescens. The sequence continues at coordinate 72,041 of JARNGD010000031.1, forward strand.
GGAGAGATAAAAGCTCAACCGACGAGCTCCCCTGACTTGCCAACTTCGGATATTTACGAAGCCTGCGTACATGGGGAGGTAGTCGAGAGACGAAAACCCAAAACGCTTTACTATGTCAGTTCGAACCGATGCACTCAGGGCGGCGATTACGTCTTTAGGGGCCGCTTCCCTCCCAAACCATTAAGCTATTTGACCGTCTGGAGGACTGCGAGTACAGGCCATAACTCCCAGTCCAAGTCGATTTCCATCCTGCACCAGACGTCAAAAACACACAACATGGCCTTCATACATCCCTCCCGCGTGGGAATCACTGCGGGAGGACGGGAACAAGGAAGTCTCCTGGGCATTCGGGAACTTCGGCCCCACATCACATAGTAAAACAAAGGCCGGCGCCGTTCAGTGTGAAAGCGCACCCACGGAAGGTATCGTGAATAATAAATTATATAATACGAGAATATGTCCGGACAAATGATGCCACAAGCCCCCCATCGCTGTTGACTAATGCGTTCCCAAGAATCTGTAGATATATATATAGTTGCGCTCTTCTCACGTCCCAACGACACCGCCCAAAAATACATGCGCTGTCAAAGGTACTTTGGGCCGGTGTCGCAGCATTGAGCCCTCTGCCCGGAAGAGACTCGCTTTTCATGCTTCCCCAACCATCTTTTCTGCCAAAAATGTTGAAAACCTTCCCCGCTGGCCTTGCAGAGGCGGGGGCGGCAACACCGGCACCATGTGAATTAGAAGTTAAGGAAAAAGAAGAGTGCCTGCGCGTGTATGGTATCTTTTTTTCGTACCCCCGTCCGTTCGTCGCAACTCCGCACGCCCATCAAAATCGTAATGATGTGTCAGCTCGCTCGTGGCTGAACGAGAGATCGAATCGTCTGCCGGAAGAGGGATCGGGATCCCTCCGAGTGCTTGCCTGACCGTGCCGCCTTCTTAACGGAACTCCTTCTCCTTCAGCCCCCAATCTTGTCGATGTCGATGGCGTAAAACTGCGTGCCGCTCTCCTTCTCATAGGCGGGAAGCTGCTCCTCGTGCAGAGGCTCCAGGCCGACGCTGGTCTCGCCGACCCTGACGACGACGACCCGGCCGCTCTTCCGGCGGCCCTGCTCGTCCTGCTCATCAGGGAACGTGATGTGGATCTCGGGAACGTTGTCGGGGGAGTGAGGGGGCGACTGGGGGTTCGCCAGCATTGGCTGGCCGCCGACGACAATGACGCTGGACCGGCCGTTGCCGTTGCCCGTCTGGATAGTGAGGCGGCGGTGGTTGCCTGTCCGCTTGACGTCCTGGTACTGCGGCAGCGTCTCCTTCATCTGCTTCTTCCTGCGATTCCTCCGCAGCAGGACGGGATGCAAAGGCGACGAGACCGACAAAGACGAGGACGAGGAGGGCGATCAGGAGGTTGACGACCGCGCTGTTATCGCCGGGTTGCTCGGTGCTGCGAGCGATGATTCTCGTAAACGAGTCCATGGTGGATAATGAGTGTGATGGGTTATGTTGTTGTTGGGTTGGCATTAAAGAGAACGTTGGTCTGCGGAATCCGCGACTAAAAAGCGATTGGAATATGCACCGCTGAAGCTATAAATTGGGAGTCTTCGTCAGCATTATGGCCTCCCTTCCATTGTGATGTCCCGAGAGCGGGTACACGGCAGCTGCAGGACGAAAAAAGGGAGCCAACCTGCGCAAGAGCTGCTCTCCTGGGAGCTATGAATAAGCGGCGTTGGAGATCGCACTCGTTACGGGGAATTGCATGGATGAAAGGATGGGACGGCAATCGACTGAAAGAGTGAAGTCGACACCAAAGAGTTGCTTCCCAGCAGCGGGAGGAAGGAGTGACAGAGAAAGAAGGACAGACGCAAGTCCCGTTGAGCCGTGGCGCCGGTGAGGTGAGATTTTGAGATGGGAAAAAGAGGAGGTGAGGAGAAGCCCAGGCAGGCGCAGTCCTGCACAAGTACCGCCCAGGCACCGCCCACCGCCTCGTCAGGCTCGTCAGGGGGAAGCAGAACAGAAGCGCTACCCCAGCAAGCGAACCTCGCTGGATTGGGATGAACTGCCCCATCCAATTCGACGTTTGGCCAATCATTTTGCCAAGAGGCGTGCATTGAGAGTGGGTCTCAATTTGGCAACCGCCCAACTGCCCCTGTCCACGAGCTGCCGATTCTGAGTCTGTGCGTCTGAGCAAGAGATATTCCCGGGGCCAGACCAAGGACCGCTTCTTCATTCGTCCAAGCTTCCTGCCTTGTCATGGCCAACATGAAGAGAGATCCACAGCTCATTACTTTGGTGGAGAGGAAGGCTGTGTTGGCACCTTTTCTCATCTCAAAGACATCGTTTTTTCTCGTCCCAAAGGCATCGGTGGGGTGTAGAGAATGTTCAACACATGAAGCTTTCCGCTTTCCCCTGTTTTCACGAGTAGGTTCATCACTCGTTGTGCTGACTGCCTGCATAGCCGCCCCGCCATGGATCTCCATCCACATCAAGCCAGCCCCACGCGTCTGCAAAGATGTGATGGCAGACTTCAATCACATCGCCGGCGGCTTCCCACCAGCCGCCTTCTCCGCCGCCACAGACAAGTGTCAATCTCTCAACGGTCTCTCGACATCGGTGGCCTTCCGCTCACCTCCAGGCGCTCTACTACTTCCACTCACTCCATACTCTCTCCCTAGGCCTTGGCCTCTGTCTTGTATCCTTGTTTTCTCCTTTTCTCAAGTCCTCTGCAACCATCCTTCCCGAATCCAACTCCTTGGGGGGCCGAGCCCCTAGGCAGAAAGCTGCTTACCAGTGCAAGGACTGGGGGAACTCATGTCTCAGCCGGGGGATCTCACTGGCACCCAGGCTAAACCTGTGCTCGAGCGACTGTTTACTTCGCGTCGTGGACCACCTACGAGCTCGCGCGCCACCCGCAAGTGCTGGAGAAGCTGCGCGCCCGAGATCTTGTCGGCTGTTGGTCTGACCGCCCGCCGACCTACGACGATCTCAAGAGCATGAAGTACCTGCAGCGTCATGAACGAGACGCTGCGGCTGTACCGTGCCATTCGAGTACGTTCCCCCGCCATCCGCCCTCACTTTCTTTTCTTTTTTTCCCTTTGTTTGTTTTCCCCGTCCTCTCCCCCCGTCCGGAACCTTGACAAGACAACCGGCCAGAAGAGCGTGGAAAGTTAGGAACGACCGATGAAGCTGGAAAGTCCTAAGCACTTCGCGGAGCGAGTGGGTATGGCGTTACCGCCTATCGAAAACCGCGCTGGGGCAATGAGCCAGGGAAAGCCAGAGCAAGCCTCCCGGGTGTAGGCACTGCGTTACCCATGAGAACGGGGAGCCGGCCGAAGTTATGCACCAAACGTGGCGATACCAGTACCGTCTCGCCACCCTTCGGACAACATCGGCATCCTGTATCCGGAACGGGCTCATACCTTGCTGAGACAAGGCGTTGTGGCCGTTGAGGCATCGTCGCTACTATCTCACGAACCAGCGGGCGTGTTCCATGTGACGATACACCAAACCGTTGACCGTATGACACAAGGCAACTTGAGGGCAGATTAAGGACCGGTGTCGCAGGTTTCCGGGACGAGGTTTTGGTGCACCATCCGCAGTATGGTGTCTCGGGCGGACCCCATCAGATTGTCTCGATGGTTGCAAGGGAACGCTACGAAAGAGGGCTTTCATGGACGAAGGCCCGAGAACGCGCATACCGCAACCCCGAGTGCTCTGCAAACTTGCCCAGAAATATCCGTGGTTGACCGGACATGCCGATTCCCGAACCGGCCATTAGAAAAAGTCATCCTGAGGGACAGGATGACAGCGCAGGAATGACACACTCTTTGTTGTGACGAGGACGCTCCGGCAGGCACCGGAAGCCTGCACAGCATCATATCCTTACTATCGGGTGAGTTTTCGCATGGATGCCCCCATGGACTATGTTCTGCTTCCTGGCTGGGGAGGGCTGCGCCCCGTGGGTCTCATCTCATGGGAGCTTGTTCCGACGGGGATGCAGCCCGGGTATCTGGAATAATTCTGCCGTTCATTTTTTCTACCTTCTTCTATAGCGTTTATGCTTTGTTTCCCGCCGTGTTGGAACAAGGTGGCAAGTTGGCCAAACTAGCACCGAGTTGAGAACCAAGAAACCACCCCCCGGAGGTGTGTTGTCTGTGAATGAAGGATGATATTCAGCGGCTCTCGAGGCCAACAGAAAGACACCGCACCGGAAACCGGGCCGTCCTCGCATCGGAATGCTGTGTAGCCCTCGACGGCTTGTCAAGGACGAGGGACATCGCTTCTTCGAACTTGAGAATCAGAGGGTGTCACCAATTCCAGCTCCCTGAAACCGGTATACATGTCAGTATGTATCCTTTGACAGTCTGAGATGTCGGGCAGGTGCCACAAAACGGGAGGCGACCTGGTCTGCCTTGGATTTAACTCTTCGAGATCGAGCCTCAGGCGGAGGGTCATCAAGATCAGGGGAAAGTGGTGGTTCGGAACACTCGCGCCGATCGTTTTGGACAGGTCGGCATGTGGATTGGAGCGAGGATCCGAAGAATTGCTCTTGTCGCGCCGAGCATGTCGCTTCCCTGGGAAAGGGGAAGTTAACTCCGGTGTATGGCATCCCTTGCCTCGCGGAAATACGCATTGCCATGTCGAGCCCAAGGCTACTCACGACCCCACGCTTTGCCGGATCTCTTCCATACCAATGGAAGATCGAATCGGCGGGAGGCAGGTGAGAGACGTATATACACATGTAGTGGCACCGCGATGGCATTGCTGTATCTGACATGCTCAATGCATGCCGTAGACCGCAGGGTATGAGCTGTCTCCGTGTGCACTGTGCATTGCTTACCTGTTGCTTACCTAGGAAAGACTCAAGGGCATCTACTTGCATGTGTGACGCGCCCTCATGTATATATCATTGCGCAACTCCTTCCTAGTCCAGCCCTGGAGAGTTGCCCCTCAAACCTCTGTCCATGACGAGAGAGACACGATCGAACTATACGGTACCTCTGTACATATGGTACGTACCCTCATGCATCACTTCAGCTTCGCCTGTCCATGATTCGGCCGTTGCGTGTCCCGCTGTCCGGGCGGTTTTGTCGGAGCATCGAACGATGCCGTGGTAAACCTCGAGCGGAAAACAGACCCAACCGCGACGCCAGTATGTGGGTGTCTGTCCCAATATTGCTCAAACCAGCCTTAACGACTGCGCTCCCACGCCGTTAACAAACGTACCGAACCGAAGAAACAGTCATCGGCGACACAGCATACAGATCAGATTCGGGCCCAGATCGCTCCGCCGACGCCGCAGATCGGCAACCCCTGGCCGATATCTCGGCCGGAAGCCACCCCACTTTGACTTACAAGACCCAACACACGACCAACAGACACCATCTCCCGAAACAACAGCTTTGTCAACCCACGACCCATTGATCCCACCTCGACACAGAGAACCGTGGTGGTAGAGCAAGCAACAGAGTACCAGACAGGCGTACATCACAACAGCTGCTCACTCTCCGTTTTCTGCACGAATAATTGGAGTGCCACCAACATTGCTTGCCGCTGCTGGGGTCTTTGTGTCACCAACACCGGCTCCGAGCTGCGCCAATTCGCTGGTCGCGCAGAACAAGACGCACTGGTTCCCACAGGAGAATTGTCTTGTGAGCATTTCCAGTCCAACCTTCCGTCTCAAGTTCATACTTTCTCCCTCGTCCCGCCCCGGTGCAAATCCAATCCTCGCTGGTCCTGCTCCGCGCGACCGCTAACAACAGTTCTGGAAAAGGCGACCTGTCGTCCAGGCACCGCGCCGGAATTGTGGAGAGAGATTATCCCCAGGCAGTTTTCGAGTTTCGAAGGAAGTTGGGGCACGGACAAGCACGCCCCCACATTCACCCGACCGACTTGTCGTCAGACCCTGGCCAGGCCGCACCCCCCAGGAAGGGACGAGGCTCCAATAACGACATCGAGTCCTTGTCGATTGCGCACCACGAGGCCTTACATAAAACAACAACAGGTAGGATTGTTGGTTCGTGCTTATTACCTTATTGTCAGCGGTCGCTCACATGGCAGCATTTTGCACGGTTACAGTACCTAGGTATCTACACATTTCCCGCTTTCTGCGGACCCTGAACATATCCCTGCACCAAATCGAAACTCTCTCGGCAGCTGCCTCGCCCTGCAGGACTGGTCGAGCGACACCATCCCATCGTCTGAGAGCTGGGACAGGGAGTTGACTGCGACGCCAGCCAGGAAGACTGCCGCATCCGGCCCCGAGATCGACTACGCCCCGGCTGGCGCCGTGGAAGGGCAATCTCTTCAACCCCTCGAAAACGAGCGATCCTCACGAGAAACTTGAGACTGGGCCAAGGCTTCCCCCACAAAAACTTTCTTTTTTTGGGTCGCTGGATCCCCAAAACCGACCTGGATCTTAGCGTAAGTTGGCGTTCTCTCACCCCCGGTCCCTGAATTTACCTCCCTGTCCTCGACCTCCATTTTTCCATCCTTCTCCCTTGTTGCCCTTGTCGTGTGCTCCGCCAATCCCACCCCCTGTCGCAACTCCCCCGTCTCGAGGGAAAAGGGCCCCTCCTCCCGTGCCCCTGCTTGCCTTGCCTTTGGTTCGCTGCTGCACTGCTCCGACAGCACGGCAAGTCACCAACCATCCCTCATCCCTTGGTGGGACAGCAAAGACGCCCGCTCAAGGTAGACACTTGCGGAGGACGGTCTCGCCGCCTGCTTGTCATTTATTCCACACTGCCTTGTTGCTGTTCGCAACTCTTCGTCCACTCCCCTCCCTTCCCTTCTCTGTCCATATTTGTCTGCCTACGGCCGCTTCCTCACCACTCGAAACCCGTCCTCGACCGATCATCGTCTGCGCACACGCACCTCCATCTCCATCTGCCCGGTACATAAAACAGACACCATCTTGGAGTCGTCTCGGAGAAGGTGTGTTTGTGGGCCCACGACTCTCATTAATTTCCAGCATGCAGTAAGTGCTTGCATCAGCGTCGCACACAAACAAACCCGGTTCCCAGCCGTCGCCCTCGCCCCAGCACCTCTCAGCTCCGTTCGCCGAGCCCGCTGCTCGGTTCCAAGGACCCGTCGAGAGAGCCCAGGACGTCAGAGAGCAGACCCCCCCCACCTTCCTACGCAACCTTAGTTTCGCGGTGTGGGACGCATCAGCCTTATCAACCCCTCCCCCTACCTTTTCCCCCACCGCTTCCCAGCCGCCTGGTTCATATGGGCCGGCCTGTCCTCGACTCGCCAGGACGTCTCTGAAAGCTGACAACCCTCCCGATGCTCAGCGCATAGAAATCGATGTGCCTCGGGGCAAGATACTCTATCCATCTACCACAGTCCATACCGCGTCGTCCTCGACGCTCGCGCAACCCACGCCGAGTCCGTATCATCACCTTGATTCTAGGCGGACAGGCTTCCGTTCCCGCCGCATAAACAGCAGACATACAAGCTCATTCTTTGACCCACGACACTTGCTCCATCGATACACACAGATCGCCTACCGCGATGGTGTCTGACGTAAGTGTCTGGTTTAACTTTCAGTCTGACCTCGTCTTGCGGCCGCGTTGTCGCAGCAGTGATGCCGCCTGAGGGCGACTTCGGTCCGGATACTACTGATATCATGGGCTAACGTTGGCTGTGCGACCAGACTCGAAATAATCGGTTTCCCGAGCACGCCGGCGGACCCAACGGAAACGCCAGTTCACAGCACGGATTCGGGACTATTGGCGCTGTCTCGAGATGGGCTTTCGGCGACTTCGGAAACCCAACGGCATCCAAAGGGTTGTCAGCGCGTGAGACGGGACGAGGCACGGGAGGAACAGGCGCCGGCATCTTTTCGGACCCCAGCAATCTGTTTACTAGCGCCGCCTCGGGCTCTCGTGCCTTGGCTGCCACATCCGAAGCCGATGTCTGGCTTCCCAATTCCGGGCCCTGGAATCCGCCAACCAACACGCATGCACGTCCTCCTTCAGGCAACACATCGCCCCAGAGCCGGGCCGACACCTCTCTCCACGAGCTGAATGGGAACTCAGCAAACTACGCAGCTGGATCCAACGGCGCTCAGAGGGGCCGAAATGGTTCAAGGTTACCGAACGGCTTGAACTCGTCGAGCGTACTGAACTCGAGCGGCACGGACGATGACTCAGCCTGGGGTGTCCTCGCCCAGATGGGCGTACGACCACAGACACAGCAGTCCGCATTTTTGAGTAACGGTGGGAGGGGCCTTCCACGCGATTTCGGGTCCAGTCATGACAACTCGGACCGTCATGCGCACGCCAACAGTGTATACGGAGATTCGGGCTACAGCGACCCTTCGGAAGCCCCGAGCCACTCCCAACGTCCATCCGTCTCCGGTCTCTCGTTCACGACAAACAGTGCCCGCAGTTATGATCAACATGCTGGGCAGTATCCCGATTTGGAACTTACGGCCAGCTATCTGAGGAATCTTGACGTTTCTGACGGTACTAACGGGCCTGTGGGCAGCTCCTCAAACGGGTACGCTTACGGTGGAGGGTTACCAAGCTTCCGGTTCAACCCTGGTTCGCGGCCGTGGGAAAACGGGCGGGGTTACGGGGCTGACTCTTCAAGTACCCTCTATGCTAACGGCACGATGTTCGAACCACGGGGCTCGATAGCAAGCCGGGGCTCCCCATCTCTCAGCGTCTACCGTGCCAGCAGCGCTCTGAATAGCCCCAGGAATTTCGCAAGCACGCCACACCAGAGCGCAAACGCATCGTCAAGGCCGGTATCAAGAGACCCTAGAGCGGCTTTGGATTCCGACTCGCGACCCATGGCCCAGCAGTTCATTCAGCATTCCCAAGCGCACCTCTTCCAGAACGGCTACTTTGCCCCTGAGTTCTCGCCCCTCCAGCACCTGTACGGCGCAGTACCCGATGCTAGGCAGGCAACACCTTTCACCTCAGGATTTGGCATTCCCGTGCCGCCTTTTCTTCTCGGGGCCGGCGCCATACCGGCTGCTCAGACTGGAGAGCAGGATGCGTGGAGGGGTATGAGGAGTGAAGTCCTAGAGCGGATCAGAAGGAACTCCAGGTCCATCAAACAGTTGGAGCTGAAGGTAAGAGACCTACTGTTGGCAGCGGCTAGTCACATGCTTATTCGTGGTTACAGAACCTTTCCGGCCAAATCTCGGAGATCTGTGGCGACCAGGCCGGGTCACGGTTCATCCAGGGCAGACTCGAGTCGGCTAATAGCGACGAGAAGGAGCATGTCTTTCACGAGATCATGCCGAATGCGGTCCAGCTGATGAAGTGCGCTTTTGGCAACTACGTGATCCAGAAGCTCTCTTGAGCACGGCGACCAGGCTCACAAAAAAGCCTTGGCTCGCTCGATGAAGGGCAGAGTGGTTGAACTCTCGACAGACAAGTATGCCTGCCGGGTGGTCCAAAAGGTACGTGACTGGCTGCAGATCTGCTCTGTTCCGAAGAAGCTGACGCCTAGCAGGCTCTCGAATATGTGCTGGTTGACCAGCAAGCGGAACTGGTGAAGGAACTGGAGAAGGATATCCTGAACGTTGTCGAGAACGTCCACGGGAACCACGTCGTCTCGCAGATCATCGCGGTAGTCCCACGTCAACACATCGACTTCATCATGGACTGCCTCAAGACCCGCGTCCAGCAGCTGTCCTGCCATCAGTATGCGTGCCGGGTGATCCAGAGGGCTCTGGAGCACGGCACCGACGAAGACAAGGCCGAGTTCATGAGAGAGGTGCACAAATGCGGCCCGGCTCTTCTGTCTGATCCATACGGCAACTATGTCGCCCAGCACGTAATTGTGAACGGGAGCCCTGAGGACCATGCTAGGATGGTCAACCTCGTCAGGTCGCAGCTCGTAGCGCTGGCGAAGAGCCAGTGCGGCTCGCATGTGGTGGAGAGGTGCATATTACACGGCACGCTCGAGGAGCGGCGCGCCATGAGAGACCTGCTCATCAATTCGGGCGAGGGTGCCGACAGCCTGCTGTTCCAGCTGATGAAGGATCAGTTTGGAAACTATGTCATCCGTAAGTTGTACTTTGTCTCTCGGCGTTGACGGTTTATAATGCTAATATGCCCAAGAAAAACTGGCCAACAGCCTCCATGGCCAAGATAAAGACGAGATGATCGAGAAGATGAAACCGTATCTCCAACGCCTGCGCGTCGCAGGCGCGACAGGCAAGCAGATTGCTGCATGGAGAACCTCATCCGCGAGAATACGCCCAGCGGCACCACCAGCACAACTACCGAAACCGCCACCCACAATACCCCGGCTGCTACGCCTGCCTCGACGGCACCGACGTCGCCCGGACCTGCGCTGCGGCTTGAGCTTAACGGCGATGCTCCGATTCCCGGCCTGACCAACGACCCGAGTTCTCCCCTGACGCCGCCGTCGGTTACGGCATCGAATGGGGATGCAGCTCAGAAGGAGGAACAGGGTCAGGGGCTGGTGGAGAGGGAGAGCCAGGGGAGTTTTCGGCCTCTGTCGAGGGGCCAGGTGGAGGTCTGACTGTCTTTGACAACCCGCCGCCAACGGCTCCGCTCGTGATTCTCTGCGGACGCATGCACGCATTCGGTTTCGGGTTAATGGTTTCTAATCTTTCCTCGGCGACTAATATTGCGGAGCCGACCGATACAAACGAACGCCAGGGGTTTTTTCTTGCTTGGCTTTGGGATTTTTTTTGTAGTCGATACTTATCGGTCACGACGCCATGGCTTGGTCATGCTGCATACCCAAGATTTCTTTGCAAGATGGAAGATGGTCCACGATGTTCCTGGGACAAGGGGGACAAATACTCTTATTACTTTCTTCTGGTCTTGATCCGTACCATGAATGGGGGTCTCTACACTGCAGCTGTGTGTTTCTTTTCACTTTCTCTTCTGATCTGTACCTGCACTGAGCCAACGCTGTTGTTTGCTTGCTGGTTTTTTGCCGGATTTGTCTGATATGGTTCTGCGGGAGAACGGAAAGGGCGAAGACTCGGTTCGCATTCTACATACCAGTTATTCTGCGGATGATATGAACGTTTTGCTTTTGCTGCTCTGGGTCGGGCAAGAAGATATCTTCACTCTATCTCTATGTCTCTCAAGCGGGTTATATGTTTGATTGTGGCTCTTCTTGCAAGGATCTGGTCTGGTCTGCGATGCGTTTCGGTCTTGCGGTCTTTTCGGTTTGGTGGATGATGACATATCGAATACTGATAGAAGGCAATGCCTGTTTTAGGTCTCTTACTCAAGCAGTAGAGCAACAAGCTGCGATCTACGAACCGGTGCTTCTTATATAGTTCTAGCTATACTCTCTTAGGTACTGTATGAAGCTCGCTAGTACGTCTTCCATGGAAGCTCTAAAGGCTGCCTAGTCCTCCTCTCCGTAATCGAACGTCTAGGGAATAGCCTCTAGTAGGCCGTTAATCCCAACGCTTTGAACCAGCTAGTAGTTATAGTCGTACTTCTCCTTAAAGTATAACGATATCCATCCGCAATAAACTAAAACTATAGAATCCTTATATAATTCGAGTTCTAAGGATGCAACTAGGGAGAATCCTCCCTCGCTAAGGTCCTGATCCTCGGCCACAGCGCTCGAGCCACAATGTCACTAGATATAGTCCCATTGGGCCCCAGCTCAGCTTTCGACAGCCATCCCAACGTCCCTCCGTACAGTACACATATGAGTTCCGCCCTGCTGGCCTTCTGCGACCACGATTTTCCAGTTAGACGCCTTCCACTCTTCAAAGAACTGGCTCATTATCGCTGCACGAGCATCGGGATTCTCTCTCAGATCTCTCAGCTTCTTTTGACTGACCGCAAATCGCAACCTCTTGAGTCAATCTCTCACCCTCCAGCCTTACCGACTCGTCCTCTCACAAGTGCTGTCGACGTCTTATAGCACACATGGCATCTGCTCCATCCGCCAAAACGGGCCGCATCTTGGCCAAGGCCATGAGCGATGATCTCGGCTAGGACGGCCCTGACGACTGCATCACATCCATCCGCTGCAACGGCAGAGAGTTCCACATCGAGATGTCGCCCTTCTACATCTGCGATTCGCCTGCCGTCGAGTCCCGCTATCGCAAGTTCATCGGCGCCGTCAGAGACGAGTGCGAAGCGGACACAGACGAAAGCGAAGCACAGCATCCGGAAGACGTGCTGGATGAGTTCCACGCGTGGCTCATCGATGCCTTCGAGCCTGTCTTCTTGGAAGTTGTCCCGGATATCCCGCCGTCCTTTGAACCCGCCAAACTTGCAAAGGGGGAGGCTCACCCACTGCTCTCCGAATACTTCTTTCCAGAAGAGTATCGCTGTCGACTCGAGGTAGAAAACGACAAGCCCTTCCCTATCCTCATGAGAGACGAGGAGAGCCGCTGGGTTCCAGCCGTAAACGACATCGACCCCGAGCTTGCCCAAGAGCTTAGGCAGTACGTCCGCTTCTTCGACTCCTCTGCAGTTGAAGTCTCGTTTGAAAATCCCAACGACGCCCTATCCGAGACGCCGACCGGGGTGTTGGTCGAGCTGGATGATTCGGGCCATAAAACGCCTTGCTTCTTTAAGACCTTCGCCCTGGGCGACTCGCTAGAACTCGGAAAAGAGCTGGAGGCCCACCTCCAGATCGTCAAATCTACGCTGGCGTACGAGGCGCGCATTGCTCGTCTTCGCGGGGTTGTCGCGGTAGAGGACGACCAGATACTAGGCCTGCTGCTCAGCTACATCGACCGCCGCCGCGAGAATGGCGGGCTCTTGTTCGAGGACCGCCTGCTCCACACGCCCATTCCGCTCCGACAGCGTTGGGCAAGCCAGATTCAGGAGACTGTCGAGCAACTCCATCGCACGGGCATTGTCTGGGGCGATGCCAAAGCGGAAAACGTCATAATCGACAAGAACAACGACGCTTGGCTGATCAACTTTGGCGGCGGCTATACCGAGGGATGGGTAGATGAGGACAAGGCTGGCACTCGCGAAGGGGATCTGCAGGGTGTGGCAAAGATCGTTCGAGCATCTCTCCAACCAAGAGTACGAGCCTTATTCTGACTCGGACCAGGGCGACGATCATGTGTAGGGCAGCAATCACCTACCGGTACCACATGGGCTTGTGAATTTGGGATATCTCCGCCGACTCTTTCCCGACCAGCTTTTGTTATGAGCTTCTGGGAGGACAGGTAGAGAGGTAAGGGATGACTGAGAAGTCTGGTAGGGGCGTTACCGATCGCGGCCCGGGGCTAGGGACCTTATAAATAGGCATGTCGAAACCAAAGGCATCAGGAAAAAACTGCACATACCAACGGTGACACCTTGAGCCCACCGTGGCATCCATCCGTCTGCGTGTTTCAGCCGAATTGTGGCCACCGGAGGCTTCTAGGTGGCCACCCCAAACAAATATCAACTCCAAAAACATGGAACCAATGCCCACATCCTGGGTCTTGTAGTAGACTCTCGATGCTTCGATTCACGACTCTCTACTTCTGGCTCTAAGCAAACGGTGATGAATATCGAATCCCTATAACAGCATGGCGACATCACCCTTGCAGACCATGTCTCCTACCGAAGCCTTTTCGGCGTCGTAGATGGTTCTAATTACAGCATCCAACCACCATCTCCAGAAGTCCTCCTGGGCCTAGGCGCTAAGTCGCTTGACCGCAGCGCAGACTTGGTAACAACCGTACATCGTCTGGGTACTGCCGACAGTCAAGCCGTCGTAGATGACGGTCTTCCCGTCCCGGCGATGCGCAAAGTCCACCCTCCACGTATCGCCCAAAACGTAGACGAGGAGCAGGGCGGGCAGCGGGTAATCATTGTCGTGCCATCTTGAACTCGAGATCCATTGAGCATCCAGCAACCATACGATGCCCCTGCAATAACGCGCCGATATTGCCCGCCATGTCCCGCGCCTAAAGCTAACCTTGCTGGGCACCTCCCTCTTACATCAAAGCACTACAGGAATGCGGAAACAGAGTGACAATACGATGGCTCCCTGCGAGCGAGGAGAACAAACTCTTGAATTTGCCAAGGAAAAGGCCAGATATGTTACCCGTCAAGGCGCCACTTCGCAGACACAAACGTCCAGAATTCGGTCGACAACGCTCAACGTAGCGCGATGCAAGAGAGGAAGCAGCGAGCACTTGTCAGAGAAATTCGGGAATCACTCCAAAAGAGTGGACGCAGCACTGCTAGGGGAACATACACACAACGCAACTCTATGACCGCTTGTCATGGAAGGAAGCCAGCGTGCTTGCTCAGCTGAGGACAGGCATGGCAAGACTCAATGGTTACCTCCGCCAAATTGAGGTAGCCCCATCAGAGCAGTGCGCATGTGGGCAAGCAACAGAGACAATAGAACACTTCCTCTTCCGGTGCAGACAATGGACAGCGTACTAAACAGAGATGCTCCGGTGTATAGACACCCACAGGAGTAATATTTCCTTCTATCTAGGAGTGAAATTACCATCGGATAGCAAGAACTGGTCTCCAAACCTGGAGGCCGTTCAGGCAACGATACAATTCGCAATGACCACGGGCCGACTTGACGCAAACCGACGGCGGGCCCTCTAAGACGGCAGACGGCTAACGGACCACTCGCCACTCTCCACCGAACCTACCTTCATCACCTCTGCATGGAACTTTGTGTACATAGTCATGTCATCTCCCTGAGTGCAGGAGAGGCATCAAGCATAGTGCGCGACGCCAAGCCCCCGATATGGATTGAGCGCAACGACGAGTACAGGGTGCGGGTTGAGCAGAGGCTTGGAGAGATGGGATTTACAGAGGTTACCACAGCATGTCAAAAGCTGCGTGACGCCCGCGGGGTGGAATGGAAGAAAAGCCGGCCCTGGCTTCAGTAAACAGCTCGAGGGTAATAGGGCAACTGCGCAGAGTAGTACTAGTAGCAGTATGTGTAATTTCTATTAACTGGTGGTCCTTCAGTCTTCAGATGATTAAGTTAGTTCAAGTTCCTATCTCAGTCTCCAATACACATGTCCTCACTATAAATCTGATCCTGGCGACCCTGCTTACATTGATGCCGGCCATGACGGAGTTCTTGATGTTGAAAGGGCACTCTTATACCGGCCTGCCGGGCTTATGTTCTACCTGATTGGAGGAGATTGAGGAGTATGAACAGATGTTCCGGACCAAATCCGTCTGTTCGGTGCTTTGACTTTGTCTGCCCTCGAGATTCTCCTTACACACCTTCCCCGCGTTCCTGTCGGGGCCGATCATGCAGGACGACCAGGTACATTTACCTTAATAAGACACCAGAATGCACCGTTGGCCAATAGAGCGCTATGAGCAATTCGGCGCGCTGCCTCATCCGGCAACCGTAACTGGGTAGACGTATATACGGATATGGATTGTCAATTCCTGGTGCTCTCTGATGCACCAGTCCGAGATGAATGAATCTACTGCTGGACAATCTCTGACGTCTTGCGTGGCGGGGGGGTTGTTTTCGTCATGGTACGATGGCAGTTATCGTTTAATTTCTGTTGCGTCTCGGCTTAGGGGGTTGTCTCCACATTGGGGTGGTTGTCGAGGGCTTTTTGCCCTGGTCCATTCTCTGCCTCTTCTGTTCCCTTCTGTCCGTTGTCTCCCGACTCACCTGAACTCCTCTCTGAGCTAGTAACTCGTTGTTTTCAAGCACGGAGATAGAATCCCGCTTGACTAGAGGTGATAGCCACTAGGTTGTTCTTCTCTGCGCGCTCTAAGGTCGAAGTTTTGAGCTACCGAGTGTTTGATGCTCCGCTCAGTGAAGGTTTAGTCTGCTTATATCCTCTATGAAATCCAGATCTTACCACCTTACTCGGTGGTTCGTTGTTGGACTGTGGACAAGTGGGGCCGTAACGGTAACCTAATCCCACCTGCCTGTTGCATTTAGGGCGCGTTGGACCACTAGGTAAGCAATCGGTCCATAAAATGCCTCCATGGCCATCCGAATGTTCCGATATCTCGACATTGCCAGACGCGCAGCCCCGATACTCGTCCTCACACGCTGGATCTACTCGCAATGCCGACCATTACGGAGAACGTCTCGAGGCTATACGGCAGAATTGCCGAGCTTGAGAGTCGACGGCTTGCCGACCATCCCATGGAACGAGAAATAACGCTGCGGACAATTCGCAACGGCTTGGTCTCAGCCACAGGGAAACGAATCGCTGACATCGGTGGCGGGCCTGGCAAGATAGCATTTGCGCTCGCTGACGAGGGATACGAGGTTGATCTCATCGATCTGAGCCCAGATCTGATACAGCTCGCACAAGCCGAACAAGACAAACGTAGCGCGGCTGGGGACAAACCCCTGCTGCGCAGCATCGCGGTTGGGAACGCGCTCAACAAGTCGACACTCACCAGCGGCTCCTACGACGCAGTCTTGCTCCTTGGACCCCTATACCATCTCATGGAAGACTCGGAGCGTGCAACAGCAGTTACTCACGCCCTTGAACTAGCGAAGCCCGCTGGGGGTCTTCTGTTCGTTGCGTTCGTTAGCATCGACGCGCACCTGAGAGACATTGCCATGCGCAACCCAAGCAAGATTATCGAGTTTAAAGACTTTTATTCAAAATACGTCAGTGTCTCAGTCGGCGTTCAGATTGCACATCGAAGGCTCTAACAGGCTACTTCGCAGTTGACCGACGGCCGGTATGAGAAGTCGGAACCAGGCCAAGGCATGACGGTGCAGTCCTTTCATACACGCCCCGATGACATCCGTGCCTTCTTTGCCACGCACTTTGCCGGCTCGCTGGACCTTGTGGAGCTACGATCCGCCGAAGGGATCTTGGGGGGCGGCCTCGACGCGACGCTTGCGAAGTCAAGTGACGAGGTTGTGCACGCATGGGCAGATCTCCTCTTTGACAACTTCTCTACGAAGGAACAGCACCTGGGATGTGCTGACCATCTTCTTGCTACGCTGCGCAGAGAAAGTAGTAGGCCCTGTATGTCTAGCTTAAAACATGAGTCCCCCTGTGCCAACACCACATTCGTTTGTCCTGTTCTGAGGGCAATGTGCACGTGGGTTAAGGGACCTCCCCGAGCTCAAGTATTAATATGAAAAGACTCTCAAAGGTACACATCATCAGTCTGAGCAATGACAGCAGTGCTACTAGCTTGACTCCCCTCGTTTTCTACGGTGTTCCTAGGCGAAATATAATTCTATCTATCTATCCGTATGTCGCTCACCCAACACCCATCTCATAGACTTCGACTCTTACTCCAGTCTCGAAGCTGCCTCCTATTATGTGACGGATCCCAAAGCTCCAGAATTCGCAATGCAAGGAAAATAGTATAATTACGACATAAGAGACTTTATTGTTCGCAACGACCTCAGACCAGCTGTCGCTAGAATATTTGATGTAAGCTGATTGGCTACACTGTAGATGGGGCCACCTGTGACCCTACAGGTACATCAGCTACATCAATGACATCGAGCTAGTCTGAGAGGTGAGACTAAGCGGAGCCTCAAAAGGCAGAAGAATCTTTGCACACCCAACTCGATTTGCCATTAGAGCTACAGATGAAAAACCAAACAACTAACGTGCTTTATAAGCGAGTGGTCAATATAAGCGAGTGGTCAATTCGGAACCCCATATATAACCATGAAAATACACGACAGTCAAAATCACCAAGTCTTGATAGGATTCTCTATAATTTTTGTAACGGGCTAGGCCTATATGTGGCATTGGCTGTGCCCGCGCTAGAGCTGTTTAAAGTGGCAACTGACGAGTTGACAGACGGTCTGTCAAACTGTGCATGCCTTTTGGCGCAACGGTCTGATGCGTCAGTTCCCCGCATTAGTGAACAATCACCTGGACCGTTGCAATTGAGACTTCTAGTGAATAGAGAAACTAGTATTAAAAATTTGAAGAATTCTATCATGATTTGGTGATTCTGTCGGCCGTGTGTTTTCAGGGTTATATATGGGGTTCTGAAGTGACCACTCGCTTATGTTGACCACTCGCTTATGTTGACCACTCGCTTATAAAGCACGTTAGTGATATGTTCAAGTACAAAGACACATATCAATTATCAGAGGTCTAGCCCTCACGCTCTGCCCGCTGACTTTCCCAACGATCTGGCGTCAGTGTTTCTGTCCTGTTGATCTAGCCTGCATTTGACATCGCTCCAGCTCCAGCATCACCACCGTGACAAACATGGTAGGGACAAAGATCCTAAACAAAATTCATGGGAAACAAGTTACCGAAAATGCTTAGCGGCTAAACCACTCAAGTGGAGGCAGCCGGTTACGAAAACCCGTGGGACCCTGTTTTACTCGGACTCGGACGCGCGACCTCACGCGTCGTCCAGACACCCAGGGGTGGCATGGCCCGGCGGCGTGCTTCCCCATATACCACTGTGCCAAGGGCAAAGGGCGATTTCCTGACATTTCCATTTCCATTTTCGCTTCTGCTTCTGTATGGGCTTGCTCAGGGTTCAACAACTAGAGGGGCGGAAGGGCAGACAAGCTTCATGACCCTATTACCACACCCAGCAACGCTCTCTGGAAGAGGGGAGAGGAGCTCGAGAGCACAAACATGCTCAAATTCACTCTGCATTTTTAGGCCACATCTTACTGCATTGGTTATCTCAAGTTCTCCATCCCAGTTGACGCGCCACAGGTGGATCCAACAGGACGGTTACCCTCCAGGAGTGATTTCAAACCAAGGCACATGGATGAAAGCCAACCATCACGCAGACAGAAAAGCACTTGGGGAGAAGAGGTTGTCATATTTGCGTATCTGCCTATGACCCAACTGGTGCCACAACAAGCTGAAGAGAAACTTGCCTGATCAAACTTTCTTCTCAGAAGACTCGAATCCCTGAACGACCCCCACCATCGCATATGCCAATGCCCAGTGTTCAATCTCGATTCGTAAACCCAACACAATCCCATGTCACCTCTCACCACAAATCCCTACCTCCCACAATCAGGTAACATGATGTATCATCCTCCCATGCCTGTCGGCCTCTCCAAGGCGGAGGAGACCATGAAACATGATGGACAGGATTACTGCTGATGTCGTTCCTGAGCAATTTATGCTCTCCTCGCGCCCCATCTCAGGCTTCTCAACCTCTTCTCTCCTTCGAGGGCATCCCTCCACAGCATACATTTACCCATTGCCCTTACCCATTCACCCGTTCACTTCTTCAACGCGTCCGAAAAGACCCTGACAACAATCTTCCTGACCCGCCCACCATGTCGTGGTGCATGTACCCCTTGGCCCAGTCATACCCCACAGCATAGGCGAGGGCCATGCCGTCGCGGCTGAAGGCGACCGAGGTGACGGGGCCGGCGGCCTTGGGGAAGGTGCGCAGGCGCTGGCGCAGGCGCACGTCCCAGGCCGAGTAGGTGCTGTCGGAGCCGGCCGTGACGAGGACGTCCTTGTGGGACGGGCTGAAGCACACGGCGTTGACGGCGTACACGTCGGTCTGGGTCTTTTTGGTGGGCGAGGTCTCGCGGTGGCATTTGAAGGAAAGGGGGTCGAGGCTGGACGGGTCGTTAGTGGTGCCAAGTGCAAGGGGAAGAGAGGGAGAAACATACGTCTTATCCTTCTCATCCGCGACTTGGGCGGCCGCGCGGCCTTCGATGCCGCCAATCGCCCAGCGGGAGCCGTCGGCGCATACGGCGGCAGCACTGATCTGGTTCGAGAGAGGCGACTTAACGACTCTCGACACCTTGAGCGGGTCGGCGTGGAGATCGACAAGGTGGATTTGATTGTCGGCAGTGGCGGCACACAGGCGGCGGCCGGCGGCGTCCATGGCATAGACGCGCTGGGAGCTGGAGCGCGCCGATGGGCTGCTGATGCTGGCGAAGGTCCCAGTAGCGCACCGTCTTGTCCCAGGAGCCCGAGGCGAGGATGGGCGCGTTGGCAGAGGGGACCTCGACGAAGCGCACCGACCGGACGGGTGAGCTGTGGCCCTCCAGCGTGATAGTCTGCTGGGAGTTGAGGTCCATGAGGTGGATCTTTTTGTCCGCTGCCGCGCCGGCGACTAGGGTTCCGTCCTGCGCTGGGGGGTTAGTATGCACGATCACGGGTAGCAGCGGGTGAGCACTTCAAACTCGCCTATTGGAACCGTTCGTATTTGTTCGTTTCAAAGACAGGTAGGTAGGTAGGTGTTGCGCCCTCGATCGGTCGGGAGCTGCGGGGTTAGAGGCTTCATGTCGGACTTACCTTGCTGAAATCGCAGTCGAGGACGGGCGAGCCGGCGGTGAGGGCGGCAACGCCGCGGATGGTGTCGGTGGACGTCATATTAGAGGCATTGTAGATGTAGACCTTCCCATCCCAGCACGAGGCAGCCAAGTGGTTGGCCACGGGCGACCACCGCAGCGCCGAGATGGTGTCTTCAGGGCCTTTGGGGAACTCGACCTCCCTGTCCAGCGAACTCTTGTCCGTGGTGGTAGTGCCGAACTTCTTGCCAAATGCCATCTCTGATGCTGTCGATGTGACTTAGTCGTTGGAAAGAGTTTGCCGAGAAGTTGGCCAGTGCGAGCGGTGGGGTTTTATCATTGGCAACGCGGGTCCAGGGAAGATACAACACCCGGTCAGCAAGGGTCACATGCGCACGGGAGTCACGGATTCGACCAACCATTGGCTGTTTCAACCAGAAAGCCTTGCCAAGCTGGCTTACTCATGCATGGATGACAGACTGAACTTCCAGGCAACAGAAGCAGGCATCTTCACAACTTCAGACTCCTGCATCACCTTTCAGTTCTTGACCGATTACTGTCACACGACGTAAAAGAACGTTCTCTGCCCTGAAAAGGCCAGGGGTACCCTATATACCATGCAACAATTACCCCATTTAAAAATGTTGCACATATACACTCTAGCTTGTTCGACTCTAGATGGATATGTCCACAGCTGGCCCGAAAGGTCACAAGGCACTCGAGAATGCAAATCCCATCCCAAAGGAAAAGAAACAATAATTGCAATTCCTTCCCCAACCCATTGCCCCGTTGTCAGCCATAACCCCAATTCCCACCGCAACTCCTTTTTTTCCCCTCCAAGTCAAAGACTCCAACCCAATGCACAAAGACCGACCCACTTATCCCAGATATAAGTCGTCCTTCTCCCTATAACTCACCTACCTTACGCCCAACTTCCCCCATTCTACAACCCAACAACCCCCCCACTCCCACCGCAACCCCCACCGCGACTACCGCGCTCCTAAACAACGCCCCAAACTCCGCCATGCCTGCGCACCAGCCGTCATCCCCTCCGACTGTCCGTTCGGCCCCCTCAATCCCTCGGTCGCCCTCACCGGGTTGCTCACCCTCGTCGCGTCGGGCACGGCTCCCTCCCCCTTCCCAATCTCGACCACCTTGCTGGCAGTAACATTAAACCTCGTCGGCGCCAGCGCGATCTCGTTGTTCTCCAAGTCGTACACCACGTACGCGGACCTCAAAAACGTATCCCCCAGCACGCTGGTGCCGCTCCCCGCAGGGCCAATGCCAAATAGGCACGCGGGGGCGCCGTTCAGCGTGGGAGTGCGCCCGGGCCCATGTCGAGGACGAGGGAGTTCATGGAGACGGTGATGGACGGGGAGGTGAAGGTGAAGGTGATGTTGGGCGCCGAGGAGGAGCGTGCGAGGGAGCAAGGGACGTAGGCGGCGTTGGACACCGGGTCGTAGGTGGCGCCGACGGCATTGTAGATTTCCTGGACGAGGCTGTCGGGCAGGTAGGAGAGGGAGGAGCCTGTGTCGAGGAGGACGCGAGGGCGAGGTTGCCGCCGCCGATGGTCTTGTGGTTGACTTGGAGCTTGGTCAGCGTGACCAAGAACTCGGCGTAGACGCCTGAGGAAGACTCGATGGGGAGGATCTGGAGGGGCGGGGTGAACTTGGCGGTGTCGACACCGCCGAAGAGGATGGTGCCCGTGCTGGCGTCGATGTCGTTCAGCCAGAGGCTGTAGGCTTGGGATTGGATCAGGTTGGAGGCGACCATTTGGGCGGGGAGGTTGTTGTAGGGCTTGAGCTTCGCGCGGCCGACTTGGACTTCGTTGATGGGATACCGATGCCGAGGATGCCCTGGCGTTGGAGCTCGAGTAGCCGATGCCAAACTGGAGTCGGTCGATCTTCTGCCCGCCGATGGTGACCGTGTCCGAGACATAGTCGCCGGTCGCCCCGCTGCCGTCGACGTACGAGATGTTGAAGTAGCTGCCAATGTACTCGTAGGTCGATGAAGAGTTCGCTGAGTAGGTACCGGCGTACTTGCATGGGTCGTTGTTCGAGCTGCAGAGCGCTGAGTTGGGCGTATTGACCCAGAGGTCACTGCTCCCCGTGTCGAGATGTAGCATCACCTTCTTGGCGGGCGTGCCGACAGTTGCGTTGACAAAGTACAGAGTTTGCTGGTTTCATTAGCATGACCACCCACGCTGTATGGGGAGGCTGGCGTACCTGGTTGTCCAGACCGGCCGAGAC
This sequence comes from Achaetomiella virescens, assembly GCA_031001845.1. Lineage (NCBI taxonomy): Eukaryota > Fungi > Ascomycota > Sordariomycetes > Sordariales > Chaetomiaceae > Achaetomiella > Achaetomiella virescens. The sequence continues at coordinate 94,426 of JARNGD010000031.1, forward strand.
GATACCTCGCTTTCTCAGCTTGTCTCTGTGTACTGGGTTCCGGGCGCCCGCCTCTCCGTTTCCAAGCCGACCACCTTCAGCCCATCTCTTCGTTCTGGTATTGAGAAGCCGTGAATGGTTTGAACGATTGTGGCCGCGACTGCCAACAGGGAGGTGGTCTTCATTTCCACTTGCTCGGATGTTGTTCACCGAGCCAGTGAGAGCAGAGTAGCGAATGTCAAAACGAGCGTGAGTTGGCACAACCGGGTGGTGCTACAGCATTGAGAAGAGAATGATGAGGGGCCGCTTCTGATTAAAATGTCCCAAATGTCTCTGGCGGGCTGGTGAGGCTATGCCTCGACTCTGCAGGACAGCTGCAGAGTGTTCGTCACCAGACCAGCAGACGCTTAACGTTCGATTCAGCGAGAGATGGTAGAGGTCAGTCACCGAGGCCAACGGGATGTGGGGGAAACAGGGGTAGGGAGAAGCACAGAATATGGGAAGAGAGAGGACCGCGAACGGTCTGACCAGGAGAAGTCAATCACAGAGTCGAGCAAAGGAAAAGGAAACACGAGGGACCTGGCCGTGCAGTAACAACAGATTGGCAGCTGCAGGCGCACCCGGGTCCACGGACCAAGAGCAGGGCGCCTCGGAGAGTCTCGGTGTCGAAACCGAGGGGCAGTGCCCGGAAGCAGCCAAAACTCTCGTCCGCAAAACAATGAACAAGGCGAGCTGGGAGCTGCCCGGAGAGTCGGAGCCAAGGACCCGGTGCTTGACGTCGACCCTTTCTTGGCCGTCTGTGGAAGCCGCAGGGGGGCTTCCTTTAGTTTTGGTAGACCCGGATCTAAGTCCGAACAATGAGAAAAATGTGGTCGACGCATCCCGAGTCGATGAACCGTCAGAGGGTTTATTGTGTCTTGTGGCATTTCGCTCATTCAGGGGTAATCTGCAGGAAGGGCCTGAAGCACTGCGATCGTTCCCGGTATGCGGATTCAGTAACGGATGACGCGCGGCCTGCTGTAACACTGGCCCGTGGCTGCCGCACGAGACCCGTTGTGTCGGAGACCTGACGTCCAGCTGCTCCACATGGCCGTGGGCCCACTAGGAAGCTCGTTTTCCGGGATGCTCGGATGATCGTGTTGGGCGTTAATAGTACTGTGCCGTGCGCGGATGAAGAGCCCTGGTTGCCAACACGGATTTTGCAGCCGTTGGCGGGAGAATGATGAAGAGACACGCAGTAGTCGACGGCCGCTGCCCACGGTTCAGGAGTGTGGGGTGGGAAATGCAAAATAACCTCGCCGCCGATGACCATCTGAGACCAGCTGGGATATCAGACGTAGCCTGGTGCATGGGACCGCTGGCCTGCCGCGATTGGCCGCCGATTGCTTGCTTGCGTATGAACCGCATGACTGGGGCTGTGGGAAGTGGAGATCCGTGGCGCTGGGACTTATAATACAGTAACAATCGAAACTGGCGGGCGGAGCCCAGAAACTCCTCCTGTCTCATGGTGCCTTGCCCTTTCATGCAGATCACGAGGTAAAAAGGCCACCGCAGTTGGCGGAAGACTACTGCTCACTAAGACACCTTTTTTCTCAATCTGAACCACACAACATCCACGGGCCGATCTCTGGCATGTCCGGAGATGTCGCCGGGATCCGGGCTCGGACCCGAAACAACCCCACTCCTCCGAACCGGCTGCCCACCATCTCCGTGACCAGCCTTCGACGCCGGAAGCCGACGATATATTCATCGGTAATTCCTGCAGGTAAACGCACTGCGCAGTTTTTGACCTTTTTCTCCTCAGAGCCACCCCAAGTCTTGCTTGGACCCTGGATACCATGAACCCTTTGCCCCCTCAACACACCAGAAAGAGTCCTCCGTCGCTCGATATCACAACCGCATTGCACTAGTTTGTATTGTTCCTCCTGGCCTGCCCGGTCGACGACAACCTCAATCACTACACAAGAATGGCATCGCTTCGTCTTAGTCTGGCACTCATCATGTTCCTCGCTCTCCATGCCAGCGACACTCTCAAGCTCGTATCCAGATGTCCTGCGGCTGATGCCTAAACCAGGGTGTCCAATCCCAGGGAGCTGCAAACAACTCGTCTTTGTGTTGATTGGAGCCGTCTGAAGCCACCCATGTGCCGAGCCTTGAGGACTCGTCACCTTCGCTTGTGTTACCCGAATCTGACTGCCGCTCGGGCCCGCCACAAATCTTCCAGTAGCCCTTGGACTGAAGTGGCAGTCGAGTTTCCGTCGCAATGCATAGTATTTGTACTTCACGTGCCTAATCGCTTTGAAACTGTCTGAGGTCAACTTGAACCCTCCGCTTGTTTGGCACATAGAAATCCCAGGGGCGATAATCTTCGAGAGAGGGGAGACACCACTGGCGAGCCTTAGCCAACATCAACCAATTTGACAACCTCCACGACAGTGACCATGGGATCTCGTCAATCTCGACCGGGGTATGTGTCTGTTCCCCTACAGTAGCTCTCGGATGAACCACTAACACCCAGGCCAGCCCAGTCTATGCTGTCCGTCTCTCCTGATTCGTGTGTCGGAAACAGCGTCGTCAATACTAACATCCACACGTCTATACCAGTCTTTCTTCGGAGCCCTGGGGTGCGCAAGCGCCATCATCTTCACCGTCATCGGCGCAAGTTATGGCACGGCCAAATCCGCCGGCGCCATCTTCTCCTCGGGCATCATCCGGCCGGATCGGATGATGCAGAACACGTAGGTCCACTCGGTCTCTTCTTAGCAGCACTCTTGTCGTGTAGATGTTCGGAGTTGTTACGCTCATACCGTGCCCCCCTTGCCCCGCTCGCCCCTTCTCACATATTTTCTTTTCTTTTCTTTTCTTTTCTTTTCTTTTTTTATTTTTTCTATTAAGAAAAGAAACTAGGCTGTGCGCAACTGACAAATACCGCCAGCCTCTGCGCCATCATGGCCCAAAATCATCTCCATCTACGGCCTGGTCGCCGCCGTCATCATCTCCAACAACCTCATTGAGAAGATGGCGCTGCACACCGGCTTCCTGCAGCTGGGAGCCGGCCTGGCTGTCGGGTTGTGTGGGCTTGCGGCAGGGTTTGCGATTGGCATCGTTGGGGATGCCGGAGGTTAGTCGCACCTCTTGCCTTCCCTCTACCCCGCCTCCCAGCGTAATCAATTTGAGCTGGAGCAAAGCCATGACGCATAATGGCTGGCTAACGTTTTGAGATGGTGATCCATATAGTGCGAGCGAGCACCCAACAGCCACGGCTGTACATCGGCATGGTACTCATCCTCATCTTCGCCGAGGTGCTTGGGTTGTATGGGGTGATTGTGTCGATCTTGATGTTGACTAAGTCAACGCTGGGGTGACTGCTTGCCCGTACTAGACTCCGTGGGTGACGGGGGCAGCGACCAGGTTGGGAAACGACACCACGAGCAAAAATGAGCGCTTGCTTGTATTGGGTATCAGCTCCTCCGTCATCTCCATTATCTGCTGTACGTATCATGCGCAAGCCATACCCATCCTAAGAGCCCACTCCTCCTTATCGTCCTCCGCCTTGACAAACGGCTCGTCTATCCTCTTGATCGCATAATCGCTGCACAAAATACTACAATCACCGTCAGTACGACACCCATGCCTACCCGCCCTCCGACAAGAAACAGCAAACTTACCACGCCGACGCCACCAGCGCATCCAACTCGGCAATCATAGCCTCCCTCTTCTCCCCGCCAACCAACCCCTTACTAATCTGCACCTGACACTCCCTGATCCTCCTCGCCTTGGCCGCGCTGCTCTGCTCGAGCACCCTTTGCCCGAGACAATCCGAGTGGAACGCATGCTGGCAGGGAAACACAAAGAACTGCCTGCTCAGCAGCGGCAATCCGCACACGTAACACTTCTCCCCCGGTTCCACAATCGCATACCGCCTATCCAGCGCGGCGATATCCACCTTGATGTTTGCCGCCGTCTGGCTGCTCTCGTCCATCTCGCGGCGCAGCGCGTCGATGTTGCGGCTGTAATCTTCCAACGCGGCGCAGATTTCTTCTTTAAAGTCATCGATGACGACGAAATCCGGGAAGAACGGGATGAGGTCTTCGATCTTGAGGAGCTCGCAGCGCTTGAGGAACTCAATGGCTGTTTTGATGCCGCCCGATTGCTGTGAAATGACCTTCTTGGCGACGGCCAGCCAGAGCTTTTTGCGGAGGGCTGGGTTCGACATGGGCCGGTCGGCGATGATGGACGCCAGTTCCACCTCGTCGTGGGAGAGAGCTAGGTTGACCGCCTGCACGTACTGCCCCATGCTGGTATAGATGCGTGCGCAGGACAGGACGCGCCGGTTCTGGATGCAGAGGCGCAGGGCGAAGTCCGGGTCGAAGCGGGGTTCGTCGCCTTGGGATTCGAGGTAGGCGAGCAGCGCGGACTCGTCTCGGGATGGGTGTGACGCGTAGATGGAGACGAGCGTGTTGTGGACTGCGGAGTCGGTCGAGGCGAGCTGGTTGACGACGTATTGGAGGTAGTGGATTGCTTGGTTTTGTGCGAGAGGCCCCTTGTAGTTGCGGTCGTACTCGAGCATGGCGGGGATGAGGTTGCGCGGGTTGAGGTTGTTCTGGCGCATCAGGATCTCGACGAGCTCCGTGGCTGCGTGTGTCATCAACACGCTGCTGTAGCGGTAGAGAGACCTCAGTGTCGGTCTGCCTCTTGAGCACCTGCAGCGCTTCCGACCACCGCTCTCGCTGGACCCAGTACGAGAGGACATAGTTGTAGTCGTTGACGGCGTTGGCGTAATAGAGAAGCTCCTCCTCCCGGCCGTGGCTGCTGATGACATCGTAGACCGTTTTCCGGTCGAGGTCTGACTTGTGCTTGTTCACAAAGTCCTGGAACTCGGCTCGGACCGCCTCAAGCTGCTCCCGCGTCTGTTTCGGGTTCAGCGTGTCCGACAGCTCGGCCCCTGTGACGATGGTGTCATCCAGCGAGTTGAGCTTGGCCATGAACACCTCGACCAGCCACGCCGCAATCATGACCCTCTGCATGACGGACGTCTTCTTGTATGTGTTGAGCTTGGTCAGCAAATATTTGCGCAGAGCGTCCGGCTGATCGTTGTCGATGAAGGTGAGCGCCACGTCCTCGAACGGCTTGCTGCTCTTGCCCCAGACGCCGGCCGCCTCGCTGTACTGCCCCTTGCTCGCAAGGTAGTCTCCTGAGGCAATCGCCACTGCATCTCTTTGCGCCGGCGTGCGCGCATACTGCAATGCAGCATCGAACTGCTGCATTTGCAGCATGATTTTCCAGATGTCCCTGTCCTCGTCTCGCGGGACAATCTCCAGTATCTCCTGTGGTGTAACAACCAGAAGGTGTTCTTCTGCAGGTCCACAGACAACCCCAACCACCTTCTGGTCGGGCTGTAGGATGGTCTGGTCATAGACGATCGCCCCCGTCAGGCGGTTGGCCATCACCACCCTCATCCCAATCACATTGATGACGTGCCACTGCGTAAGCGCAATGGCATCGATATACTCGGCCGACACCTGCCTCCTCCCCTGTCCATCCGGACTCGCCAGCTGCGCCCTTGGCAGCAGCTTCGACTCCGCAAAAACCCTATTCCCCAGCTCCTGCCCGGTGCCATCCACCAACAACTTCCCATGGTAGACGCCATGCGCGGACAACCAGGCAAACGCCCTCTCAGGCACCTCCTCCTCCCTAAACCGCGGCTGCTGCTCCGCATCCGGCGAAACCACCAGCATCGACGCCGCCGCCTGCGACGTCCTCCCCAGCTCATGCATAACCGGCTGCTCGCCCTCGAACAGCCTAGTATAGATCGACCCGCTCCCATCATGCCCCTTGCCCACCTTTCCCGCAAGATGATACAACCTCTCCTTCGTCGCCACCACCACCCTCCTCACATCCTGCTTCCCCCCGCTGCCAGGAGGATGAGGCAGGCTATCGACCCACAGCCCCGTCACCGTGCCCTCCTCCATCTTCCTCAGCACCTTCACAAACTTCTCCTCCTTCCTGTAGAACTCGGCATGCGTCTCGATGAACGCCTCGTAGATATTCCCGTCGGCGGCGCCGAGCAGTATCTCGCGCGTCGACGAGGTCGGCAGGGCGGGGCTCCAGGCCACGCACTCGATCACGACGCCGCGCAGCCGCGCGAGGGCCGCGGCTGGCGCGACTGCGAGTGCAGGTAGTAGTTCTCGCCGGTGGTCGTGCAGACGAGCAGGTGCGACGCGGTGGGGTCGAGGAACATGCGGCGGATGGTGCCTGTTTCGGCGGGCTTTTTGGGGAGGTCAATGTCTGTTTATCCCCCCCCCGTTGCAACAAACAGCAACGGTGGTCAGCCAGTGGTCCCGTGAGGATAGGGTAGGGGAGGGTGCCCGGGGCCGGGCGTACCGTCGATGTCCTCGGGCTTGTTCAGGTCGATGCGCAGGATGCGGCCGTTGGCGAGAGCCAGGATCAGCACGTTGTTGGCGGCCTGGCCGGCGACAAGGGGGGCGGCGATAGAGAAGTCAACAGGGAGCACGTCGAAGATGGGCAGCAGCGGCGCGTCGTCGGCCAGGCCGGCCACCACGGCATCGGCTGGGGTAGCGGCCGCGAAGCCGCTGGACGGATCGAGCGCCATCGTTGGGATGTGTGGGCTTAGGCTATTCTCATCATGCGTGTGTTGAGCCTAGTGCGGTTGGCCTTGGAGGGTCTGAGTTCGGTCTCAAAGTGGTGGAAGCGAGGGTGGTTGCGCAGGTCTCGCGTGTTGGCATCGAGTTGTTACAGGAGCTGCCTTAGGTGGGAGCTGGGTTCTGTGTTGGATCGTGTCGGTGCGTCATTGCGGGAGCAAGCTCCCCACAGCGTTGCCTGCCGGGAGCCCATCCCCCCCCAATGAGAGACCCCCCTGAACTAGCTCCCGTCGCCTGGATCATTGAAAACGACCAGTCTGGAACAGAGATAGGTGGTGATGTTTCGGTACTAGCATTACCCAAGCTAAGCTACCTGATGCAAGCAAAACAAGCTATGTCCACGAAGCGCAAATGGGTATCTACAGTGTACAAGGGAAGAAAGCCTAAAAGGAGTGGCGGTAACTCTGGGGCTGTCCGCCTCATTTTGCTTCGAATGCCAAATATCCTCTCACATACCATTGTTCACATCGTGTCCTCCGAGACGATCGTCCTCGCCCCAATCGTGCTTTCATCCCCGCTGATGTCCCCGTTCTCATTCAGTGACCTCGCTGCCCACCTGGAGGCCATAGGCTTCCTCCCTGCGACCACCCTCAGCTTAACCACAAACGGATCCGCGCGTGTCGGGCTTCGGCGACTGCCTTCAACTGGCGTGCGACTTGTTCGCACAGACGACGCACGTCAACGGGGTCCCATCCCATGTACTTGGTCAACAGGCGCAGGCACATGGCCTCAACCCCTGTCATCAGGGAGAAGAGCCAGAGCTGGCCGTAGCTGCTGTTCGCGCGCGACCCCATGCCCATGTCGTACTCCCTTTCCTGGATGTCAACGAAGCCCGCCCGAATCAGGAGGTTCTTGTCGAGGTGCCGCGAGTCACGGGGTTTGCCAGCCCGCTCGGCCGCTTCGAGGACGGCTTTGGTCAGGATGTAGGGCGGCGAATCTTCTTCGTAGAAAGATAGGAAGTTCTTTTCGGCGAAAAAGTCTTCCCAGTCAATCACCTCGATCCAGCCGCCTGGTTTTATGCATGTGAATGCTTGGCTGTAAATGAAGTTCCAATCAGAGAAGGCGCCTTCCATGTTGCGTATATGCACCAGGTCGACTGTGTCGGGCGGGCGAATCCATTCTTCCTCGGCGTTCTCAATATGGAACTCGATGTTGAAGGGGACCTGGTGTGTCGGTTGGATGGGCGCAATGTCGGTACCGAATACCTCACATCGAGGGTACTTTTCTGCCATGCCGATGGCCCACTCGCCGATGCCGGTGCCGATATCGAGAATGTAGCGCGGATTCACGAGCGGCACTGTCGTCAGCTCAAGGTCGAACAACTTGAGATACACCTGGTGGATGACATATTGGCGGGTCTGCTCTGTCTGGTCGATGGGCAGGAAGTAGTCGCCGCAGTATTGCCGTCCATTTTCTATGACGAAGTCGAAATCCTCGGCGTACAGGGTCCGCGCCGAGTTTCTGGGAACGGATCAGCAGGTCTGCTTCCGGATATGGTTTCGGCCACGGAAGGACAACGTACATTGTGGCTGAGTCATGCCCATGTTCGTATGGGTGTTCGACTTGGTAGGAAGGCTGGACGCCAGGGTACATGCTGGGAGCATATGCGGCGAGAGCATGCTCCTCCTCTTCCGCGGCCTGGTCGGAACCGTCTTCGTCCACCTCCAAGCCGGTGATCTGGGCGTCATCTTCGAGTACCACGCGAACCCCGGAGGATATATACTCGGGATCGGCGGCTGCTGTGTAAGGGGGATCGATTTCGAGATGCCCTGTTGCGGCTCTGCGAGTGACGCAAGTTGTGTGAGGCAGCTCTTGGACGGCCGATGGACTTTCGCTCGGATGCGCACTTGGTATTCCGCGGTGACTGCTTGGCTGTGCCGTTCTCATTGCTTCCAGCTTTTATGAACGCCCTGTGACTCTGAGATTGATCGTCCGTTGTCGCCGCTTCCCCATGAGGTTGACCTGAGGGTATGGGTTCCAACTATTAGCGGTGAGGCATGCGAGCTGCTTGTGACTAGGGCTCGTTGAGGATGATGTCGAGAGACGGAAATCTGGCCGCGGACCAGAAGCGCGCTGTGTCGTGAGGGCGAGTTCGAGTTCAGGTCAGCCGCACCGGAAGGATCGCAAAGTCGGTGCGGATGGAGGAGATCGGCGTCATGCAGGGTCCCCCGTGGCCGTGTACGCTATGTACCATACCCTCCCTGGCGTTCGTGATGTCAAGGTGTGGCGGCCGTCATGCCCCAATTCGTCTCGTTGTCGATGGGGTCGGCTTGGAGACGTCGCGAAGCGGAGATGGCGGGCATCGGCCCGTGGGAAGATCTGGCTCGGCGGGCAATTAATAGAAGAGGATGTGCAGGAGCGAGACCTTGCTAGGCCGCTGGCGAGGTACCACTGAGGGCCCTGCAGCGCCTGCTATCGATCTCCACTCTCAGGAACCTGAGGGTGTGCGGGGCCGCTAGGGGCCACTAAACTGGGTTGACCCGGCCTGCCGGGCAACACCTCCTGTGAACAGCGCAGCTGGAAAGAAATACGACAGCGAGTGAGACTCGGTGAGCTCCTCCCATCTTCCTTTTTTTTTCTTTCTTTCCTCCTCCCTCACATCCTCGTCCGACTGCCAGCTCACCATGTGATGTTCTGTTGCTACCTACTGCGGAGTATTGTTCAGACATAAACACTGACGCAACATGTTTCTTTTCCTGCTGTGCGACGAACGCTTCGAACAACGCCGATAGGTACTTCGATGCAGAGGGAGAGACGTCGACAGGTTCCGCGGGCCCTGGTCGGCGGGGACGGGAATGCAGGGATCCAGAACCGAAGCGAACACCAAGTAAGCGAGCCAATTCACAACTCGGACGGCCCCTGCATCTTTTTTGGGCAGAGAAGGAGAAGCTGAGAGCCCGCCAGTGACATGTGCCAATCCGAGTCCCGGCCGCACGGTCCCCAATTCCACGTCTTCGACGGAGACCGGTCTTCTTTCTTTTTCGAAGGGCATTGTTTGATATCGACCTCGAGTAAACTCCAAAGAGCAATAATCAAAGGGATCTGACCCGCCCGCGTGGACATACATGCTTCGCAACCACGGCGCCATGCTCAAACCCGTCTGTGGTCAGCGCACAAAGCGAAAAAGCAGGTTGGGACTTGCGTCTTTCAAGTGGCTCGTCCGTCCCGCAAGAACGGATGCGGTTGCGGTTGCAGTACGGTGCGACACACCCAATGCCGGGGCCCTGGGACGGGGTCCCAAAGTGCATGGGAGGCTCATCGGTCCAACTGGAGGCTGCCACGACAAACAGCCCCCATCAGCAAATCTCAGCGGACCCGAGACGCTGGGCCTGGGGTCTGGGCAAAAAGCTGGTTCCCAATCGCCATTTTTCTGATGTGGAGCTGCAGGATGGAACTGTGATGGTACCCAAGCGGATGAGCAGTGTGTTCCCGGCCAGTCTCGAACTCTCCCGGTCCTCTGGGTCTCTCGCTCGATTCTACTACGAGAGAGGAAAGACCACTTCAAGGAGGATGCAGCACAGTTGCACAATAAGGCATATCTTTCGAGTTCTGGATATCGTCCACTGGCCCGTTTGACCACCACCTTATGCCATCGGCCGTGCCAAGAAGCCTCCCCTTTTCCGGACAGCATCCAGGCCCCACAGGACCGCGTCCTTCCCCTGAGCAACAGCATCGAGCAGGCCCAGATTCCCGAATAGACCAACGCCGCATGTGGCTCGGGTCTAATGATATCTCCTATCGGACAAATGCAGGTCTCATGCCATTGCATGGTGGCATGGTGGATCATCGGGACCGTTCCCATGGGACCACGACGACCAACACGAATATCGCAAACGGGCGTGCACAGCAGGAGACTCATCCCATGATATACGAATCGGGCCACGTTGCGTCTGACGCTTTGTCTCACTCGGCCCAAAGCCGTGGTCCGCTCGCTCGGGGTGGATCTCGAGGCAGCAAATTGGGCTCTATACCATAGGGTCTTGTCCCTTGGATGCTTGCCGGCACGATCAACGTCTTCCGGGTCGCTGTCCGATCCATCCCAAGGGGCGCTGATACCAATGACACAAGACAACAAACCCAGCCTTGACCAAATCTCTATCCGAACCGTCCCGCAACTCCCTGGGATCTTTAGTCTTAATATGCCGCGCCATTCGCCTCCCTATTTACCTCACCAACATACCATCCCCGTTCACCTCACCAATGCCATCCTCCTCCCCCATCGTCACCCCCCCCTTCCTCCTCCCCACCCCATCCCACTCCCCATTCTGCTGCTCCGCCGGAGGCGGTGGTGGTTCATCCAACAGCGGCTCATGATCCGACACCACCTCGCTCCCAGCCAGCACCGGAAACGGACTCACACCTTGCTAATATCCCCCCACCACCGCTCCCCAAACGTCTTATACCACGCCACCGTCACCCTCAGCCCCTCCTCAAAACTCGTCTTCTGCTCCCACCCGAGCTTCTTGAGCTTGGTCGCATCCACGGCATAGCGATGGTCATTGAACGGCCTGTCGTGTGTGTATTTCACCCAGCGGCTGAACTCTTCGGGGGTATTGTGTGGGATGCGCATTTCGGCGAGGAGTTTGCGGCAGAGCGCGAGGTTGCTGATCTCGTCTTGGGAGCCGACGTTGTAGATCTGGCCTGGTTGGCCCCGGTGCAGGATTGTATCGAAGGCGTCGGCAGCGTCGCCCGCGTAGAGGTAGCGGCGGGTTGGTGAGCCGTCGCCGTGGAGGATCATGGGCTTTTGCCGGGCGAGGAGGCAGGTGAATTTGGGAATTATTTCTGTGGGACTGTGAGCGTAAGGTACGGTAGGTAGCGGGGGAAGAAAGGAAAGGGAGGAAGGAAACGGACTCTCAGGGTACTGATGCGGCCCGTACACGTTATTACTCCTCACAATGATGGCCGGCAGCTTGAAGCTCTTCTGGTACGAATGCACCAGCATCTCCGCGGCGGCTTTGCTCGCCGCGTAGGGGTTTGTCGGCGCCAGGATGCTGCTCTCTAGCAGATCATCATCCTCGTCCTTGACCTCGCCGTACACTTCGTCCGTCGAGATATGGATGAACCGCTTGATTCCCCCAACCTTCTTGGCGCTCTCCAGAAGCACGTGGGTGCCGTACACGTTGGTGTGCGTGAAGCTGTACGAGTTGCCGAAGCTCAGGTCCACATGGGACTGCGCGGCGAAGTGGAAGATGGTGTCGATGTTGTGCTGCTCGAGGCAGGCTATGACGTCGACCGGGTTGGTCACGTCGCCGCGGTGGAAGGAGAAGTTACGCCGGTCTGACAAGATGGAGGTGTTGTTGAGCGAGGCGCAGTACTCCAGCTTGTCGAATGACACGATGTTGTAGGCGTGCGGGTAGGTCAGGGTGAGGTGCCGGACGAGCCAGCAGGCGCTGTGCCGGCGGTTAGTTTGGGGGGTTTACCTTTAGTTGGTGGATTTGGAGGGCATACATAAAGCCGGCACCGCCGGTGATCATAATGTTCTTGACATCTGGAAGGGGCTCGAACTTGGTCGTGCCAATGAGCACGGGGGCCTCCTTCCAGATGCCATAGTCCTCGAGGAAGCCATTCATCGTCGGAAGCCTGGGACGGAGTCAAGTTAGCATTTTGGACGATGTATGGTTTTCATATCCATCCTTTTCATATTTATTTCCGCCATTCCTTTTCTTTTGACATTTTATCTCTATTTTGAGGTCATTTTGTCCTGTTTTGGTTTTCTTCTCGATGTGAAGACTCACCATTGGCAGCCGGAGTGGGTGACGTTGGCCCACCTGAAATGGTCATGGTATCTTCAGTTGGGAATTGCGATATCGCAGCGCTGCATGGAATTCTCCGTGCGACCCGGGAAGCAGGCAAGAGGGCCGGAAAAGAGAGGGGCATTCAGGTCGGTGGTGGTGTTAACTGCAGTGTGAGTTGCTTTGTATGTTTTGATGAAAAGTGCACTCAGACACAGCCTCTGCCAGGAAGCTGTAATGGGTTCGTGTTTCCTGAGTGGCATGTCTTCTCTTCGTCGTCCACCTTCAAGAACCGCCCCAACCATGTCCCAGCATGGCAACGAGACGGAAGGTCGCCAAAAGAGGCAATGAGTGGGAAAGTCGGGCCTCGTTTCAAGCCAAGGCCGCGCAGCACTTTATCACGCCCAGCCTTGCAAAAAGGCAATGTTTCGTGTCCATTGACCAATTGTCAACGACGCTCGGCCCAGTGCCTTTTTTCTGAGCTGCTCGTCCGAGACCTGTTCCTGGAAACAGAGTCTGTTCGCCCCCACTCGATAGATGAGATGGGATGAGACGAAGACGTGCCTTGAGAGATCAGATTTGGGGGGTTAACCCCACAACGTCACCGTGCCCCTCCAATTCTGCACGGTGATGCATGTTAGTAGTCAGTCAAGCGTTTCAAGTTTCGACTGTGTGCCCGCCTCCCTCTATCATGTAAATCCCGTGGCTTGTAGAAAGAGAATGTTCCAATGCTTGTAGCTCTCTGCCTTCAACTCAACTTCCTCTGTCTCTCTGTGGGTCCTCCCAACAGCTGTAAGTCAGGACATGTGCTCTCCAACAAAGTCCCTCTTTCGGACCTTCAAGTCCCGAGCATTGTGCGCGGCCATGAGCCGATCTGGGACCCGATGCAACCGGAATGGGAACATTCGAAATCTGCCGGGCCTTCATCCCGTTACAGTGCCAGGGACTATGAACAACAGACCGGGCTGATGTGGCCTGTAATGAGATCTCTGAGCCATCAGCTCAACCTCGCTGTGTTGATGCCACCGCAGAGTTCGTCTTAGAAGCGTCAGACGCCTGATGGAACTCGCAAGCCGTTTAATGATCACAAACTACGTTTGCCCACCTGTTGAAAGACTCTCGCTCGGACACCCATTTCAATACGCTTCGTTGGCATTCTCTCTCCGGACGAAGTATGCGAGACTTGGACCCGCAACATGTCAACTCCAGACCCTCCCGGCTAGATCACGCAGGGAATGACCAGGAAAAGCAAAGGTTCTCAGACGACCTCGAGACCGGAAGCGGCCAACAAGATGACGAGCACCTCCCAGAAGACAAACAGGGACAGCCGCCCGCTCCCAGAGGCTCATTCATCTCAGGCTGGATATGGATGGCCATCAACAACCCTGGCAACCATAGGCATCGTAGCTGCTCCTTCCCCCCAGCTTTAAAGCCACAGCTAACCAACCCCCCAGGTCTTCATCAACAAAGCCCTCTTCTCCGACCCCTCCCTCAAACTCGCCCAGCTAACTTTCGCCACCTTCCACTTCCTCCTCACCTACCTCACCCTCTTCCTCCTCTCCCATCCCCCCTTCACCTTCTTCACCCCGCGCCGCCTCCCCTCCTCGACATTCTCCCGCTCTCTCTCGCCATGTCCCTCAACGTCATTCTGCCCAACCTCTCCCTGGCCTTCTCAACCGTCACCTTCTACCAGATCGCGCGCATCCTCCTGACTCCCACCGTGGCCCTGCTCAACTTCCTCCTCTACCGCGCCACCCTTCCCCCGCTCGCCATCCTCGCCCTCATCCCGGCATGTGTCGGGGTTGGGACGGTGTCGTACTACGACTCGCTGCCCAGCGCCACCGCAAGGCAGCAGCATGTCAAGACGACGACCGCGCTGGGTGTGGCGTTCGCGCTGGCGGGGACGGCGGCGTCGTCTGTACACGGTGATTGTCGCGGCCTGGCATAGGCGGTGGAACGGGGTGTCGAGCATGCAGCTGCTTCTGAACCAGGCGCCTGTGTCGGCGTTTCTGCTGCTTTATGCGATTCCGTTTGTTGATGCCTTCCCTAGCTCGTGGCGGGCGGTGCCGGCGGGGAGATGGGGGATGGTGTTGTTGAGCGGGGCGTTTGCGGCGGTGATCAATATCTCGCAGTTCTTTATCGTGGCGAAGACGGGCGCGGTGTCGAGTACGGTGGTTGGACATGTCAAAACGGTGTTGATTGTGGCGTTGGGATGGGTGACGTCGGGAAGGGGGTTCGCCAGCGATGGAAGGGTGCTGATGGGGGTGGTGGCGGCAGTGGGGGGGATCATTGCGTAGGTTGAATTTCCTTTCCACTTCTAGGACAAAGAGCGCGTGGAGGCTGACACTGGACAGATACTCGGTGGTCATGTAAGGAGAAGGAGAAACAGGCGGCCCGTCGAGGAGGGAGATGAGGATGGTCGTCTTCGGGTTGGACATCTAGAAACATAAATTTGTCCAGTCTTCCCTGATTTCTCCGAGTTGGCAACAATGCAAGTCGGATAAGCCAGAGTTGGTTCCGCTTGGCCGTTTCATCCATTCTGAAAATGGCATTGCAGCGAGTCACAATAGGTTGGCTTGGCAAAGCTCGCCATGATCATCGTGAGGGACGCATTATTGCCCTTTGGAAGCCGTCCGGGTATCAATGTACACATTTTCCTCTCTTACAGGTTGAAGCGAGTCCGCTTCTTCTCCATCTTGGCCTTCCATTCCCACTTCACGGCATCATCGCCCTCGCTGCCTGCCCTTCCAATGCCCTTGTCCACTCTGCGGAGCTTCAGGGTCATTCCTGCAGCAAGTCAGCATCATCATCTCTTGCTTCCGAAGTGGTCGCTTACTTGGCCCAATCTCTTGCAGACCGGCACGGATCCCCTTCACTCCCCCATCTCCTTGCCATCCGCACCCACCACGTTCTTCTCCGTCGGTCGAGCCTCCCGGAAGATGTACCGATGACGCCGGAAGAAAATGTAGTCTCTCTGGTTGTGCAGTGTCACGACTTGCCTGCCGCCTAGCTCAGGCTTCGCCGGGAAGAGCGTGTGCATGGACTTGGCGGCGAGCAGGCCAAGGGGAGTCTTGAAGCCGTTGAGGAGGAGCTCCGGCTGCATCACCGATTAGCATGGGTAGAACGAAGAATGTCAAGCGAGTTGCTTACGTAGTGGTTGGTGGCATTGCCGTGCCCAAGAATGGCCTTGCCAGGCTGGTAGTTCCGGATGGTGTAGGTAAGAGTAGGGCCGGGAGGAGCATCCTCGCCGTTGAGATGGCACACACTGAGCTGGCTCGGCCGCTTGAGGTCCTCGTGGACAACCAAGAGTGCCGTGTAACCCCGGTCTTGAAGAGCTGTGTTAGCAATTGTATGAGGACGGTCTCGATAGAGCTGTACTGACTTTTGGCGAACTTCGCAATCTCCCTCACGCTGTATTTGTGGCCGTAACGGTGCGCACTCCGCGGAATGTAGGTGGCTGGCAGTACGTTAGTGCTGAGAGAACAGCTTCCGGATACCAAGAGTGCCTACCATTAGGGAGAACAGAGGCAATCTCCTGTGCCTCCTTGTGGATGGTGCCGTTGAGGCCAGTCGTAACCAGGATCTTCGGCATTGCCGGCGGTTCTTCACTGAAAAGATATTTGAATTGTGTCGCCAGGGCATCGGGGGTCAGGTCGAGATTCGTGGATACTGTCGAGGGAGCAATGCTGGGTTGCCTTTGTGCCCGCTGCTGTCGGAGCTTCTCCATTTGCTCTTCGTCGTCTTGGTCTCTTTCTTCTTCGTCATCGGTCCCGAGCATGCTGTCGACGTCGTCGTCCTTCTCACACGTCACCTTCCATCACCGCATCTGCCTCTGCCGCCGCCGCCGCCTCGGCCTCCTCCATGCGCCGCCGCTT
This sequence comes from Achaetomiella virescens, assembly GCA_031001845.1. Lineage (NCBI taxonomy): Eukaryota > Fungi > Ascomycota > Sordariomycetes > Sordariales > Chaetomiaceae > Achaetomiella > Achaetomiella virescens. The sequence continues at coordinate 110,674 of JARNGD010000031.1, forward strand.
CAATTGGGCGAGATCCACCACCGCACCGAGGCTGTCATCGTCGACATCGTCCCATACCTCTTTTTGTCAATGCTCGCGGGCTGGTTCTTCTCAAGTCGCTGCCTTCTGAGCTCCGGGTCCTTGGCCTCTTCCTTGCGCCTTCGATGCCGCTCCTCGTGGCGGGCTTTGCCGGCCGACTTCTTCTGTTGAACGTAGAGCTGTTGCCGTCTGAGCTTGTTGGATGTCTTGAGGGACAGTGAGCCCCCGCCCCCAGATGATCCTCTTCCCGAGCCCATGGTTGCGGTGTTGCTTCCTCCAGCCAGCTGCTTGTTTGTCCAAGGTCACTGTTATCGGGAAAGTAAGTCGTTATCAACATCCCCAAATTTTTTTGATGCCAGAGCGTTGCATCCAAGCAGTGCAGGGATATCCCGGCAGCTGACAAGGGTCCTGTTTGCCCCTCTCTGTGGTCTGGTTCCAAGGTGCGGGGCAGATATACGGCTAATTGAATTTCCGGCGGTAGCGCAGGGTCACTGTCGCATGTCTGGTGGAGGCGAGTCACAGAGTCCCCTCAATCAGTGCAGCAAGCAGCTTCCTGGGCCTGAAATCGGGCGGAAAAAAGGATCTGTCTGGGAGAAAAAGGGCCGTGACTCACTGTGGTTGGGCCAAACCGCAAAACAACTTAATTCATGAAGCCTTTTCTGTGCGCCCCTCTCCCCTCACCACTTGCTGGTAGCTTCGCACCCAACCTCCACAAAGTCGTCCAAGCCGTCGCGGCCCCGAGGGTCTTTCCAGTCCGCGGATTCTCTGCTTTCGCAGCCACTGCCCCGCGCACCTACGCTTTCGCAAAGTTCACGTCCAAGAAAAAGCAGCCCAAGATGACCACGACGGCCACCACCCTCAAGGGCCAGCCCCTCGACAAGGCTGCGCTCGAGTCCATGCTGCGCCGGCGCATGTTCTATACCCCTTCGTTCGAGATCTACGGCGGTGCTCTGGCCTCTACGACTATGGCCCGCCCGGCTGCGCGCTGCAGGCGAACATCATCGACCTTTGGCGCAAGCACTTCATCCTCGAGGAGGACATGCTCGAGGTGGACTGCACCGTTCTGACCCCCCACGACGTCCTCAAGACCAGCGGCCACGTCGATAAATTTGCGGACTGGATGTGCAAGGACCCTAAGAACGGCGAGATTCTCCGCGCAGACCACTTTGTGGAGGACATCCTGGAGTCACGGCTAAAGGGCGACAAGGAGGCCCGCGGCCAGAAGGTGGAGGACAAGGAGGAGGACCCCAAGAAGAAGAAGAAGTCCAAAGGCCACGAGGCGGTCAAGCTCGACGACGCTGTGGTCAAGGAGTATGAGGAGGTTCTGGCGCAGATTGACAACTACAACGGCGAGCAGCTCGGTGAGCTCATCAAGAAGTACGATCTCAGGAATCCGGCTACTGGCGAGCAACCCACCCCTCCTGTTTCCTTCAACCTCATGTTCCAGACGTCGATTGGCCCAGCAGCAACCTCCCCGGCTATCTCCGGCCAGAAACCGCCCAGGGTCAGTTCCTGAACTTCGCCAAGCTCCTCGAGTTCAACACCGGCCAGATGCCTTTCGCCTCCGCCCGATCGGCAAGTCTTACCGCAACGAGATTTCCCCCCGTGCTGGTCTGCTGCGTGTCCGCGAGTTCCTGATGGCTGAGATCGAGCATTTTGTCGACCCCGAGGGCCACAAGAAGCACCACCGGTTCCACGAGGTTGAGGACATCGAGCTTGAGCTCCTCGACCGCCACACTCAGCTGTCTGGCTCGACCAAGAGACGAAGAGGGTGGCGATCGGCCAGGCTGTCAAGGATGGCATGGTTGACAACGAGACCCTCGGCTATTTCCTGGCCCGCATCCACCTCTTCCTCAAGAAGATTGGCGTCGACCAGACCAAGATCCGCTTCCGGCAGCACATGGGCAACGAGATGGCCCACTACGCCTGCGACTGCTGGGATGCTGAGCTTCTCACCTCGAGCGGCTGGGTGGAGTGCGTTGGCTGTGCCGACCGCAGCGCCTACGATCTTTCCGTCCATGCCAAGAAGACTGGTGCGCCTCTTATCGTGCGGCAGCGGTTGGATGAGCCCATTACGATCGAGGAGTGGGATGTGGAGATCGAGAAAAGAAGTTCGGGCCCATGTACAAGAAGGACGGCAAGACGATCGAGGCTGCCATCCTGGCTACGTCGCAGGAGGAGCGGGGCAAGCTCGCCAAGGAGATGGAGGAAACCGGCAAGGTTATCATCAACGTGCCCGGTGTTGGCGATGGCAAGGTCGAGGTCAGCAAGGACCTGCTCGCCATCAAGTGGACGAAGCGCGTCGAGAACATCCGGGAGTACACGCCCAATGTTATTGAGCCGTCGTTCGGGATTGGCCGATATTGTACTCGCTGATTGAGCACAACTACTGGACAAGAGGCAGCGAGGGCGGTGATGAGGCCCGCGGTTAAGTTCCTTACCTCCAGATCTACATTTCCATCGTAAAACCTAACTCAATTCCCAGGTCCTCTCCTTCCTCCCCGGCGGTCGCGCCCACCAAGGTTCTAATCGTGCCTCTCTCCTCTAACAAGGACTTCACACCGGCGGTGCGCAAGCTGTCGCAGAAGCTGCGGTCGGCCGGCGTGTCCAGCCGCGTCGACGACTCGTCGGCCAGCATCGGCAAGCGGTACAGCCGCAACGACGAGCTCGGCACGCCCTTCGGCGTCACAGTCGACTTCCAAACCCTCAAGGACGGCACGATCACGTTGCGCGAGCGCGACAGCACGCGGCAGGTGCGCGCCGATGAGGACAAGATCATCGAGGCGATCAAAGCGCTCGTCGAGGGGGCCAAGACATGGCAGGACATTGAGGGCGAGCTGCCGCTGTTTGAGGGTCAGGAGGTGGACGTTACCGTCCGGTAGATGGTAAAGGGGTTATGGGGAAATGGTTGGAATGGAACAGCTTGCTTGGTAGCGAGAGAGCCAGTTGACGTGAGCATGCATTTTTTGTCTTGTCGAGACTAGCCGGGGCGTTTACCACAATAGACGGGCGTTCAGATGGCATTTCGTACAGTGTGCACACAAACCTAGGGTAGGGTACCTACTCCTTACGTCGTGAGCCCGATTCCGGTACCAACTGCCCGACTTAAATCGGCTTACCGTTACGTGCGCATCTGGCACCGGATCGTTTACCTTGCGGCATCTCCACTGGACTAGTGCGCTTAGCCGTCCGAGACATTCCAAGCACTGCATCCATCTCCCAATGATCCTCCGGTCGTCCATGCCATGCGATGCCGGCCTACCCCCCAGGAAGCAGCACCTCGCCGCCGCCGATGCAGCGATGCTGCAGGCCAAGATGCGTCCACCCGTGCAGCGTTGGGACCAGACGACAGTGCAAATCTTCTTGTCGCTCTGTTGCAAGAGGTGTATCTCTGACTCCCCCAGAGCTGGGGAAGAGAGCACCTCGTCTTGAATTTTGTAGAAAGCCTTCACAACCGATTTGGCCCAATCTCCTCTTCCACGCTGTTGTCCGACGACGCCGAACTGCTCCGAAGCCCTCGCTTTTTGCAAATCAGCAGGATCCCCCCCGCGATCCTGAGGCGGAGTAGCAATCATCAGGCCACTCGAGGGGTCTGTGACAGCGGGATCCGCACTTCAGAAACAAAAAGTGGGCGCTCCAGAAAGGGTGTGCGGGCGAGGGTTGGGGAGGAGGCGAGAAATCCGTAAAACCTCAAGGGGGCCAGGGGCAAGGTGGGGTAGGAGGTTGTTGTGGTGGGTGCGGTTTAACCAACCCTCCTCCCAGTGTTTGAATAAGGAGTGATGCGCACCGGGACCGTCGAGGGTTTTCGCGCTTGGTACGGAGTCTTGTGGAGGGGAGGGAGGATGGCTGTCTGCCTCGGCGGGCATGTTGTGTTATCCTCCCAGACGAAGAGCAATGCGGTTTTGTCTGATTCTGCTGGGCGGAAGTTGTGCTGCAGAACGGATACCTGCTCCATCCATTTAGCCCCTCTCTCCAACTGCATTGTCTCCCAAGGTGAGAAATATATCCTGGGAAGTACGAAGTATGGTGATCTGCCCCCAATGAGACCACATCCTGCTCCGGCAGAATGGAAGGCTGAGATGTCGGACACACGGCGGCACGGCCCTTACTAGGCCGCGCCTGGGAGACACCACTGCTGGGTTGGAGACGGCGTGAGCTCCAAGACCCGTGATCACTATCTCTCGGATTTCCCGATGCTGATGACGAGGTGAAGCTCTTGTCGATGTAAGTGGCGATAGCTTCCCAATAATTTGGGGGCTATTGTTTCCATGTTGCGGAGCCAATTCAGCTTCGTTTGAGGAGGCTATATAAATAGACAGTGTGTCTCTGGGAGTCAAAGACAGACGCAGCAAGAAGTTTTGATCGAAGCGCAGACACTAGTAAACATAGGGCTAGCCAACGAGGAAGCAAGAAGGTTGGAAGCTCCTTTAACAGAAAGGAATGAAGAGGAACTTTGAATGGCAGACTCTCCAGGAGAAGCTGAACAGAGAAGATCAGGGGCTTTCGGGACTTCTATTGCCACTTCGGGACAAAGGCTTAGTTGGCTTATCTCGACAATCTCCCAGGCACTGAATGTCCCAGTCTGCTGGGCCTTCAAGGGCAGGCCACCAACGTCCAGGGTAGTCACTTCTCGAAAGCTCCATCTATGGCGTTTGTTCGAGCTTCAAACAAAATTGATAGAGCTATAAATGGCCATTCAACGGAAGTCAAGTTGGCGGAAGGCGTGACTGAGGTGCCATTGTCGTGGGATCTCGAACAATTCCGCTACGCCGCTCCACGGTCGCGCTTGGAGGACCAATCCCCTTTGTCCATTTTTGAGACCTCTGAAGATCAATTAGGAGAATTCACCAAAGTTGGCACAATTGCTGCTTAGTGTACTGCGTCTTGTCAGAAGCCTGGCACTCAGACCTCCAACTGAGCCCGAGTGGGTCCCCACCTCGATCTTACCCTTCCCGCAGCGCCGCAGCAGAGGCCATGGTGGTGCGCCCATCCCTTCCAATCTGAAGGGAGATCCACAGGCACCCGACCTCCTGAAGCAACTTGAACCCTCTCTTTGTCAACCTCCTGGCTTGTACGCAAACCACGCCCGTGGACCTGCAATCGCGGCACTCCTTTCGTGTGCTTGCGCGTCGCAGCATCGATACTCGAGCATTCCCCCAACCGGGGTTTGTGCTTGGTTCTTTTTCCCTTCACCAATTCGCGCCTTATCCCTCCGCGAGCCGCGCCGAGCTAACGCACATTTGCCGTCTCGACTGACGGGCAACCCTCCTTTCAACTGACCGCCCACCTACACCCCACCTCACCCAGCGCAGCAATCTGATCAAGGACAAACGACTGCGACAGGCCTTCTTCCTCACATCGAGTTCTATGCATGTCGCCTTCGACCTTTAACCAGCTGTGTGTTCGCCTCTGAGCCGACCGCTGGTTACCGCTCGTGGCGATTGGCCAACTTCGCCTCGATTATCCATCGTTGACGCAGGGCGCGGTTCTCCCGACATCTCCTGGCTGCATTTCTTTGCGCCTGCAGCAGAGTCGCGCGCAACTACATACATCTTGCCTGCAGGACTTCCACGGCTGCAAGCAAGCACTTTCGAGCATCAGGTCCGGAGATACCTACCATTTAAGGATCTGGTCAGTCACGCCGACACTTCAATACCTGCGGCTCCCTGCTAATTTCTGCGATTTGCGGCTCAGGTTTCCTCCTTAGACCCAACCTCTGACTTCTGAAGTACCTCCCATTTGCGTCGTGGTCAAGATGTCGATGCACAACAAGTACGTATCCTGCAGGGCGCCGCATGCGGCAGCAAATCCCTTACCATATGCTTTGCGAGCACCTCGAGTGCCCCAGATTGGGTGAAGATACTCCCCCTCCCGCGGAGGGCCCTCCAGTTGTTTCTGGGCGTTGAATTCCAGCTTGTGGCGAAGTATATCCAGAACATCAAGACAGAAAGCTAACGTTCTCGTCCTCGCAGCGTTTACTCGAGCGGGCAGTTCATGAACCCCGGGCCTGCCCCGCGCCCTCCTACGGACAGGCCGCGCCTCGGCCCGATGCCAAACGTGAGCCTGACTAACAGCATGTCGAACATGAGCCTGGCCTCGCCTGTCTCGAGCACGTACAGCGGATCGACCATAACCCTGCCGATCTCGCGGCAAGGATCCAACAGCCTCGACGGCTCTGGAGGGCTCGCCATCATCAAGCAAGGCCAGGTCGGCCTTCCCAGCAAGAACCCATTCCAACAATGGAAGAGCAGATCCTCATCCTCCGCCAGGACATCCTCGACTTCCATAAGAACGAGAACGGCAAATGGTTGTACAAGATCCAGCTTTCAGACGTCATCAGTGTCGATCGGGTCCCCGACGACAACGGCGACCCCGTCTTCGAAATCAAGAGGAACTTGACCAACGCGTATCCCGGTCCGCCTGGCGACGACGAGAACGGAGTGAGGTCCTTGAAAATCTGCGTCAAGACGGACGATGAACTGTACGAGTGGATCGACTGCATTTATGCCCGCTGCCCCGGCGGCGTTAGCAATCCTTCAAACTTTTCGCATGCAGTTCACGTCGGCTTCAACCCGCAGACAGGCCAGTTCACGGGCCTACCGGAGGAGTGGACCAGGTTGCTCAACTCGTCGGCCATCACCAGAGAGGATGTGGAGAAGAACCCCAGGCGGTTTTCGAAGTTCTCGATTTCTATTCCGACATGACGAAGCGCGCTGAGAACCCCGACCCATATGGTCCTCCTTTGCCGGTCACGTCACCCGGACCCCTCCAGAGCGACCCGTATAGCTACGCCGGCGGCAGCTCGGTTGCCCCGCCGCGACAGGTGAAGCCCATTCAACGCAGCCCAACTTCGTACTCGACGACCCCGTCGCAGCCGCCTACTCCATCAGCCCGGTCGATGACCGAGCCGCAACCGACACAGGCGCAACAGCTGCAGCATGTGTCCCCAACTACATCTCCGCGGATCGCATGCGGGAGGAGCAGCGCGCTCGGGAACTGGAGCGGCAAACGCGCGGAAAGGGAGGGCGAGAGCGCCGGGAGCTTGAGGCTTATAATGCTTCGCTCCCAAGACGAAAGTTCCTATGGCACAACAAGAATTGGGTGGCTATGGAGGTCCTCCCTCTTCGTCCGATCGGTATAACCGACACGGGCCGCGCCGAAGGCGCCCACGGCCCAGTCGCTCAGGGCGCAGAGACCCGCGCCTGCTCCGCCAGGCAGCTCTGCTGCCCCGTCTCGCCCCCCCCCCCAACAGCAGACCGGTTCCACCTCGGTCCGCGATCCCTCTCAAGCGCAGAGAGCGCCACGGCCTGATCAAGCCTCCGCTGCGCGCTACGTTGGCGCGCAGGCACGGGGTCCGAATGGCCAGCCTCAGGTGCAACAGCCGTCCCGGCTGCCTGCTCCGGTGAAGCCCCTGAACGTCCCTGCCCGGCGGGAATTCGGAGGCTGTCAAGGCGGCCGAGGCCGCCCTGACCGCTAAGCCTCCTCCGTCTGAGCGTAAGCAGGATGTGCGCATGTCGACCATGTCGGAGAACGAGGTAATGGCGAAGCTGCGTGAGGTCGTGTCCAAGGACGACCCCAACAGGCTGTACGCGAAACAGAAGAAGATCGGCCAGGGCGCGTCCGGGTCCGTGTACGTTGCCAAGGTCATGGGGACGAGGCCAGGCGCTCCCATCAAGGCGCGCGGCGAGCGTCCGCGTCGAGATCAAGCAGATGGACCTTGCGCACCAGCCGCGCAAGGAGCTGATCGTCAATGAGATTCTGGTCATGCGGGAAAACAAGCACGCCAACATTGTCAACTTCCTTGACGCATTCCTCATGGACAATGACAAGGAGCTCTGGGTGGTCATGGAGTACATGGAGGGTGGTGCCCTGACAGACGTCATCGAGAATAACCCTGTGATTACGGAGGAGCAGATTTCCACTATTTGCCTTGAGGTATGCGGGTTTATTTGCAAGATGATGGCTGGTTTAAGCTAACTGTCGGATAGACCTGCCAAGGCCTCGAGCACCTGCACTCGCAGAACATTATCCACCGCGACATCAAGAGCGATAACGTTCTTCTGGACGCTCGTGGAAACGTCAAGATTAGTACGTCCGCCTCACCTCATTCTCTTCCTCTCTCTCCCTCCGCTTAAGACATCCCGCTAACTCCCGTGCAGCGGACTTTGGCTTCTGCGCCAAGCTCACCGAGACCAAGTCGAAGCGCGCCACTATGGTCGGCACGCCGTACTGGATGGCTCCCGAGGTGGTAAAGCAGAAGGAGTACGGCCCGAAGGTTGATATTGGTCGCTCGGCATCATGGCCATCGAGATGATCGAGTCGGAACCGCCCTACCTCAACGAGGAGCCTCTCAAGGCCCTCTACCTCATCGCGACCAACGGCACCCCGCGCCTCAAGAAGCCCGAGAAGCTGAGCAAGGAGTTGAAAGCCTTCCTGTCGGTCTGTCTGTGCGTCGATGTTAAGAGCCGCGCGTCTGCCCAGGAGCTGCTCAATCATGACTTCTTGAAGCATGGGTGTCCGTTGGCGAGCTTGGCGGACTTGTTGGCTTTTAAGAGGGTGGCGAAATAAGCGACAAGAGGACGAGTGGAGAAGCGAAGGTAGTATGGAGGGGAGGGTGGGTAGGAAAAGGGAATGATTATGACGATGACCCATGGGTGGATGGATGGATGGTTGGCTGATTGATTGATTGATAATGCTCGGACAAGGACAGGACAGAGCGGAATTTGGGCGGGGAAGGACATGCCGTTTTGGATGTCATTTTCCCTAGCTCCTGTTTCTCTCTGCGAGGATGGGACGGAGGGAAGCGAAGGTCAGGCGGCCCCGAGCGAGCGAGCAAGCAAGCAAGCAAGCAAGCAAGCAAGCAAAGCATGTGAATGAAGCAAGAAGCAAGGCAGCTTTTAGTGTTTTAGCGTTTGGCTTGTCTTTATGTGCCTGCCTGCTTGCTGGTCCGTCTGTCTTAGCCCATTCTGCTTCCTCTTCGAATATCTGCTGCTTCGAGCATTTGGGTTTTTGGTCTGTCTTTGAATGTACCCGTTCGGTACATATTCCTGGACGGGAAAATTCGATGTTACACAGGAAGGGGAAGGGGAATGGAAATGGAATGGAGATCACTTAATAATGAATGGATGAGTGGCACTGGGCTTGGGCGTGTGTTGGTGGGATCTGGCTTGTGCTCTTTTCCTCTGGTTTATCCGTCTCTTCAATTTTGTTGGCCTTCCTTCTCCGCTTGTGCTGCTGCTATCTTGTGTATGGTTGATTGATACTGGTGGGAATAGGGGTACGACTAAGGTACTATTCTACTTTCCTACATGTCTTCCCTTGTTGCTGTCAGTTTGATGTCCTTTTCTCCCTGCTATTGTAAATTGTGGGCGTTTCAACAAGGACTGGGCTGGCTTGCTGCTCAACACACCCACATATGCACACATACACACACACACAAAACAAGTCTTTGTCTGTTCCCATGGTGCGGCAGAGGGGCCTCATCTTTGGGAATGGATTCCGTTTCGTTCCTGGACCTAGAGCATGGGTTTTGTTGTAGTCAATCCAGGACCAAAAAAGGTCTGAACGGTTTACTTGGCTTGTTCATTTTGAGGAGAGGAGGGGCCGGATGATCTAGGACGCCCTGTTGGTTGGGTGCGAGCTGGAGAGAAGTGTAGGTTTCTAGATGTGAACAGGAAGTGGATGGCAACTATGGGTACCTATGTTTCCAAGGCTCGATAGACGTCTCATGAATCGGAATATGTTTGAGGGGAGGGGCGTATGTAGAGGCATTGCGTGTATGTTTCATTCCTCTGCTAGCTCAGCATATTTTCCCTTACTCTCTACTCTTTTTCCTTGATCTATAAAGTGTATATGTACTAGATAAGGGGCAAAACTTACGCTCCTACCTGTGTAAAACAATCACCTGTATATGGTGTTTGAGAGTGTGGAGTGTTGGAGAAAGGTGGAGTCGGGGACGCGTACGGCAGCAGGAACCTAGAGGCGGAATTCAAGAGATATGGAGATTATTGCCCTTAAATTTCAGTTTCAGCCGCGTCACCTCCACATGCCCTGCCGGGTTCTGTTGGCAGATACCGGAGGCTAGCTTGGGCCGTGCAGTGCGTTAGCTCTGAGAAACTGTTCCTGTGATGTTCATGATCGAGAGGGGTAGGCCCCTCGGGAAGTACGGAAATGATCTCCTTATGAGTGTAATGGGAGTTTTGAGCTCTGATCCCTGTTGCCATTGCTCAAGTGTCTTCCCAAATATTTTTATGAAAGGGCAGCAGCAGATGGACTTGGGAGACAGCCACGACCCGAAATACGGATGTACTGGTTTCGTCTGGGATCACCGGGACCGGGAGGCTGGGTCATGAATGGAAGTCGACGCCAGGCAAGCTTCCAGAAGCTTAATGCCGTTGCGATAGGCCCGATGTTTCCAAGTTCCCCTGAGAACTTGACGCATGGCTTCGTGATGCTGGTGGCTTCGCAGCTCAAACACGCTCCGCACCCCCCACCCCCCGAAACACAATGATGGACAGAGACTGACGTATTGCGGAGGGCGACGCAAGTAGTACCTGGTACACTTTCTCCCGCCGGCTTCGACAACCCGTCGACGTCGGATGCGGCGCGGCATCCACCGGTTGTAGTGGGTTCCCTGTTCTCCTGGACGGTCCCTTTTGTGGAACCGCCGGGGAAGCGGAGCCCACTGCAGGGGACCAGGAGTGCGCTGGTGAGTCGAGCGCCTGGAGAGGTGATGTAGCGCACAGCTTGGGTCGGCGGTTGATGATCGGGACGGCCCCTGGATCGGCGTGTTTTCCCTGAGAGTGACCTGGTGGTCGTCGTCCTTGTACGTTTCTTGGCTGGGAGATCTGCAAAGACGGGCCAGTCAGAGCGGCGGGTCGGTGAGGGCCTGGCTTGCCAGGGAGCGGGCAGCTTGGCGATATGGGGGGACGCCAGGGGCGTGTGCGTAGCGACCGAGCCACTGGGTGTTGGGAGGACGAAGCAGCATACCGTGAGTATGGGGCAACCAGGCGCGCGACGTTTCAGATTTTGAGGAGATCCCTTTCTGGTCCGCCATCGTGCGGCGGCGATTGGCGTGGTATCCAAGACGTCGGTGGTGATCCGGCATGAATCCGTTCGGACATATCTTAAGGTGCTGTTGCCGGGTTATGCAGTCGGGAAGGGATGGCAGACGCTGTCGAGTGCTCTCGTCACTTCGAAGTGCCTGTGAGGCCGCATCATTGGGCGGTTTCCTCGAGGATGCTGCTGAGAGACCCTGAAGTCCGAGCCTAGGCCCTGGACCTGCATGTTGTGCCTCTGGCTGAACCGTGAATCATGGACTACCACCGTCAGAAGACGCCATGAAAGGCGATGGCGACGGGCCGTATGCGGGCTGTGTGTTATATAGCAGGGGAACCTAGAATAGCCCTAAGTTACAGCGCGTGAAAGAAGTGAAGCCTTTGGGGACGGGTTGGTGATACGTCCGTGGTCCCACAAGCAGGGGTACGAGAGTACTCAGTAGGGAGCTAGTTAGATCTGGTGTCTCTCGGTCCTGGCTGGGTCCTGATGGAGACCAACGAATGTTCAGGGAGGGGTACGCAACGGCTCGATTGGCTCCTCCGGTTCGAGCGATCAGACAGCGAACACGGGCTCAGCGGGGCAGCAAACAGGTTAGGTGATGATGGGTAGCTGCAGGAGCTGGGTGGCACAGGGTCGACGATGTGCGATGTGAAATGTGGGATCGCAAGCTGTGCCCTCAAACTTGTCCGGGCACTTTTCAAACGAGGTTGTACGCAATACACAGTGGATTGATCGTGTCTGTCTGGAGGAAAAAAAATCAGGCGAACCGAGAATTGCTGAACGCGATGACGTCGATGCCGCGCGGCGTCCCGAACAGTGTCTCGAGAAACCAAGCAAGCAGGGGAGGAAAGGCAGAGAGATCCGAGAGATCCATCTCGACAAAAAGCCAAATTCGGAAGCGTCCCTGACTGGACCCCTGACAACTGCGTGCGCCATCGAAGCCGTCAGTGCGAGTGTGTCAGCGACGGTGTCAGCGGCAGAAGCTGAGAGGAGGGAGCAGTGTGGCACTTGTTGCGCGCGATGCAATAACATCATTCGAGAAGCCCAGAAACCCTGACCCGATGATCCCATCCCTCCTGCAGGCACTCAACGGCAGGCACAGCAGGCGACGGTGCCGATGGTAGGTAGCCACGTACCACCTACACAGTACAGCATCCCCTAAACGGGGTGTTTCAGGTTGAGCCCACCCAAGGTTTCCCGCTCTTTGCTTTTTCCTCCTCCACGCTCCCGCTCCGAGTTTGTTTTTGGGATCGATCCCGTCCTGCCCTGCCCCTTCGGCATCCATCCATACGTGTGTCTTCAGTTGCCGCATCCTTCTCCAGGCGCGCTTCCGTCCTAATGACGCCTGTATATTGATTAGATCTTCGACCTGTTCGCCGCTCCTTTTCTTACCATAGTCCGGGAGTTGGCCCCCGACATCGAGGCCCATCCACAGTGGAGCACCACCAGCAGCCTCGCCCAGGGAAAGCCAAGGCCAAACCTGGCTGGGAGCCTCCCCAGCATTTCTTGCATGAGCGCCAGTGCCATCCAGCACACTTCTTCTCAGCATCCCCAGCTCTCGAGCATCCCGGGCATCTAGCCTCGACCGCCACAACGGCTCTAGTTGCCATTGACCCTCACGTCGATTCCTCGCCGGCCGCCCGTGGCCCCGGTTCACTCCTTTCTCGAGAACTTGCAAAGTCAACGTCTTCCTTTTTTTTTTTTCCCCCCAAACAGTCGCCATCCGACAACACACAACACTCCCAAAGCGACCTTCGTCACATCGGCCTTTGTAATCGCACACCTGCTAGCCTGTCCTATCCTCTCACAAGAGGCTTACATAGTGACAGCTCTGCTTCGACCCGGCACAGGTGTCTCTACTTTCCATTCCTGCTTAATTGCAAGATTTGCGCCAGAGATCGATTCTGCCTTGACGCGCAGCGCACGTCGTCGGCACCTCTCGAGCGCGCAACTCGGCCGATAAACTCCACCGCTAGCCCACTACTCCGGGCCTGGCGTGGAACGCTTCAGACGGGAACAAGAGACACATAGTTTATGAGGAGGTGGATCAGATAATCGATAATGTCGACAACTAGACCAGGCGAGCACTTGACCATCGGCTATCCGTCGCAGACGGTGTCCGTCCAAGGCCGCTCAAACTCGCCACGACCACCTCGCCAAACGACCCGCAATCTGCCGGCAGCACCCTCCGCTCCCCATTTGGCCTGTCTCCAGGCTTGACACCGACCTCCAAGATGTCGGGTGCGTCGCGCTCCGGCGCCGGCTCACCTTCGCACGAGATGGCCGCTTCCGGGCGGCTGTTTTCCAAGCGGTGAGTCCTTCTCCCCCGCTTCCCCACGCTCAACGGCCCGCTAACCCCCGTCGTTCCCAACACAGCGCTCGAGAGATCCAGGCCAGGAAGGCGTCTCAGGTTTGCCTTTGAACCCTTGGGGCGGACCGCCGACCAGCGGTAACTCGACTCCGCTCCGCGAGAACATTCCCGAGTCGCCCACCGATGGGTTCCCCGACTTCGCTCAGCTCCCCACCCCGGACAGCTTGCCGCAGACTCGCGGACTCGGGCGGGCACCTTGCCGTCCAGGTTCTCGCCCGGGGCCGCCGGGAATGCCCTGCTTGGCATACCCGCGCTGGCCTCCAAGACTTCACGGCCGAGCCCGTCGCAGACTCCTTTCAAGTCACCATCGCCGGGTCTTGAGGCTCCCAGCGACCTCTCGAACGCGTCACACTCTACTCTCGAGGTTGCGCGCTGTTCTATGCCTCAGCGCAGCCCGTTCTCTCACGTCCCCTGGCACCAGTTCCCCATTCGGACCGTCCATCTTCAGCAGCTGGAACCCAACCGGCCGCGAGAGAGGCAACACATTGGCGAGCATTGCGAGCCTGGGCTCACAACGGGCCTAGTTCTCCAGCTCAGTCTCACTTCTCCCGCGAGGGCGCTGCCGAGACTGACGTCCATATGAGGACGCTGGACTACCTTGGCCTAGCTGAAACCCCGCAGCCGCCTCGGGCCCAGCTCGCCACACAGCACGCTACCCCCTATATACCGAGTTACGCCCGACTACACAAAGGTTGCTGCAAATCGGTTCCGTTCCTACTCGGTGAACAACAAGGACAAGTACGCGGATGACGAGGACGACTACGACGACCCCATGTCACTTATGGAGAGCCAATATGCACAGCTCCAGGACCAGCTCGCTGCTACGAACGCCGCGATCCACAATCACACTTAGCTGTCCAAGCCTTTGTGAACCAAGCCGCTGTTAATCGCCCCCGCGCGAGGACGGCCGGTGTTTTGGACGCCCCGTCACGACTTCTCCGCGGCTACCTCCCGACCCCCTCGAGGCTTGATAATTCCTTCACCGCGGCTGAGATGCAGATCTCGGACGAGAAGGCGTTTGAGGATCTGCCGCAGGCCGTCGCCGGCATGTCCCTAGGGAGGTCGAGTAGCCGGAACAATGGTCTCCTGGGAGCGGACGAGCAGGGCTTGGAGGGCCGACCAGTGCTCTGTGGCTCGGAAGTATTCCCACGTCCACCACGACGTCGACGCTGACCGAGATGTTCAAGCCGTACGGGCCCATAGTGTCGGCCCGAGTCTTGACCCACAAGAATTGCGGGTTCGTGAACTTTGAGCGCATGGATAGTGCCATCGCCGCCAAGGCCAACATGAACGGCAAGGAGATATTCCCCGGCGCCGGGCCCATCCGCATCAACTTCGCGAAGCCACCCTCGAGCACCGGCACCCCAGGCCACGACGGAGCTGTCCCTTCGCCCAGTCCCGATCCGTTTTCCAAGAATCAGGAGAACGGCCAGGGCGCGTCGGGCGCGTCTGGCGATGCTGGTCCGGCTCCCATTGCAGGAAACGTCACACCCACTGTGCCGCCTCTCCAGGACATGACGGGAGACATCCTCCAGATCGTGCAGCAGTTCGGCGCCACCGAGGAGGACGCCTTCCGTATCTCGATGAGCCTGCAGCAGGCGGTCCAGTACAATGACTTCATTGACGAGATCCCGCCCATCAAGGAGCCCGCTCACACCAGGGTACATGACGCACCCAAGCTGCGTGACATCCGGAAGAGAATCGACAACCAGTCGCTCTCCCAGCACGAGATCGAAAACATCGCAATTGAGATGCTCCCGGAGATTGCCGAGCTGTCATCTGATTATCTCGGCAACACAGTCGTGCAGAAGCTGTTTGAGCACTGCTCAGACAACGTGCGGGACTCGATGCTGGCCGAGATTGCGCCTCACATGGCCGAGATTGGCATCCACAAGAACGGCACTTGGCGGCCCAGAAGATCATCGACGTCTGCAAGACACCGCACCAGATGAGCCTGATCGTACAGCACTTGCGCCCCTACACCATCCCGCTGTTCTTGGACCAGTACGGCAACTACGTCTACAGGGATGCTGAAGTTTGGCAGCCCCTACAACGACTTCATCTTCGAGACCATGCTCAGCAGGATGTGGGAGATTGCCCAGGGGCGGTACGGCGCCCGCGCCATGCGAGCCTGCCTCGAGAGCCACCACGCGAGCAAGGATCAACAGAGGATGCTGGCGGCTGCCATCGCCCTGCACAGCGTGCAACTGGCCACCAATGCGAACGGCGCCCTACTCTTACCTGGTTCCTCGACACGTGCACCTCCCGCAGCGCCCGCACAGTGCTGTCGCCCCACCTTGTTCCCTACCTCGTCCACTTGTGCACCCACAAGGTTGCGTATCTGACGGTCCTGAAGGTGATCAACCAGAAGGCGGAGGCGGATGCTAGGGACACCATCCTCAAGGCGCTCTTCTTCACACCTAATGACCAGGTTCTCGAGGCAATTCTCAGCGACCACGCCTGCGGTGCGACGCTGATCTTCAAGGTTCTGACCACGCCCTTCTTCGAGAGACGATCCGCAGCCAGGTTGTCGACACTGTCAAGGCCGTCCTGGTCCGCATCAAGGCGCAACCAGGGCAGGGCTACAAGCGGCTTATGGACGAGGTCGGCCTCTCGACTCGCAGCAGCGGAGGCGGTGCGGGCGCCGGCGGCTCCCGCGACCATGGCAACTCGGATCGCCAGCGCCCCTCCCGTCAGACTGTGCACGCCCAGCACCACCACCATCAACAGCAGCAGCAGCAGCAGCATGCTCAGCAACCGCAGGGCCAATACGGCGGCAACCAGCAGTACTACAACCCACTCAGCGCCGCCACTAACGCCTCCGGCTACGACATGGGCTTCGGCATTCCTCGCAGCGAAGGCGTCGATCAGTTCCCGAGCTTCAACGCCCAGCAGCCTCTATACGGTGGCGCCGGAAACCCGTCCATGGGCCCCAACGCCGCCGCCCTCCAGCAGATGCAATTCCAGCAGACCATGCTCTCCCGGGGGGGTGGCCCGCCCCCCTCCCATGAACAACTACTTCCCTGGCTACGGCCTCGACCAGTACCGCAACCCCCAGAATGCCATGGCTGCTAATGGCAGCCCCATCCCGCCGGCGGCGCAGATCCCTGGGCCCGCTGCGGCGGGACAGTTTGGCGGCGCGCCTGGGTTTGGCGGTATAAGTAATGCCCCCGCCGGGATGGCCGGGTACGGGTATGGTGTGCCGCCGGCTCAGATGCAGGCTGCCGGGTATGGGGGATGGGCGGACAGGAGCAGCAGTTGGTGTGGGAGGGGCAAAGGGGACGGATGGGGCGAAGCCCCCAGCCTGATGTACGGAGGGTGAGGCAGTGAGGTATGTTTGTGGATAGAGAAACAGAGAGACGACAGGGTTGTGGGGGATTGTAACGATTAAACGGGCTCACTCCTGACAAGCTGGCGACGGTAACGGGATTTGGTCAGTCACACAGACAAACGGGTGAAGCCAAAGAGGATTTCTTCTTGGAAGGAACGAGATTACGGTCGTCTCAGTTGGGTTCTGGGAGCGCACAAGGAAGCAGGATGAGGATGGATCACCCAGTCATATACGGTGACCACGGAGGGAGGGAGGGGCGGACCGAGAAGACAAAGCAAGAAAGCAAAGACCTGGTTTGTGTTTGATAGAATTGCCCCCTCTTCCTGATACTGACGGAGGGCCCATGTGTGATGCGTTTCGTTTTGTTAAGGCCTTCGATTCTTGTTCATTTTTTGACGGTCAGTTTCCTGGTGATGATGACGAGACCGGGTCGCCTACCAAGGAGAGGCGGGGGGTAAAAAAAAAATTGGGACTGGGAGTTCTTCTTTGACTGATCTGATGGCTGGTTTGTGTGTTTCTGTGTGATGTGACGTGTTAAGTAGATGAGTAAAAGAGTAAGATTTCGGTAGCTATGTAGTTAAAATGCTAGAAAAGCGGGTTTGATTCCTCTCTTACTAACCTTGCTTACCTACCACTACGTCCATCACGCGTCACAATGAACGGAGGAAGGTGCTCGTTGCTCGCCCATTGACACGCACTGGTGTTCTGCTCTGGTCAAGGATGCGGTAGCAGAGGGACGGAGGAAGAGATAAGACAGGATAACTAAAACTAGACGCTGTCTGTCTGTCTCCCTTAACCTGTATCCCCACCCACCACAATCCAAACTCTCTGGCCCCGGCTCTGGCTAACTGGGACCGGGTCAGGCGAACATCTAGGATGGATCTCTGAGATAGTTGCTCTCCTTTTTTTTTTTTTTTTTTTTTTTTATATGTAGTTATGACGGATGTTGGGCTATTTGCAAAGGATGATCTATCATCAGGAACAATGGGCAACTGCTCAGACGGGGAGGCGCGAAGGAGCACATAAGGTAGGTAGACGCAGAGGGCAGCTTCATGGAGTAGACTCGAGCTTGGAAGGGAGCACAGTCAAGGAGCATGCTGCAGAGACGAGCGAACGTACCTGACATCAAGGGCCACATCTCATCCTGTCTCTCAGTCGCAAAGATACAACGCTTAGGTTCTCAAGTACATAAACCACACAAGTTACGCCTTCCTCATTGCTGTGATATCTAGGTAGCTAATAAAAACACCCGCCGTCAAACTTTACCACCCACCCCAGCATTACCACAGCGTCGAGAAAGAAACTTCACAAAAGCAATTTGCTGCCATCCCAACCCGTCTATTTAGCCTAAGCATGCTCTGCTCTGCTCAGTGTTGCCTCTCGCAAAAGAACTCTCAGTCTTCCCACAACCCTTCCTCCGAGACATCCACCTTCCGCTCTCTTAACCAAGCGATCGTCCTCCACTGGCAGGAGCATAGCTGCGGTAATCTCGGTCAACAGCGATGTTAGCGGAAGACTCGAGGAGGAAGGAAGGAAGAAAGAAAAAAGAATTAGACAGACTGTAACAGAGAAAAAGCGAAAAATACAGACTCTCTCTCTCTCTCTCTCAAAAAAAGCCGTGCCCATCCATCCCAAATCTCAATCCCATTGTGTCCCATAGCAGGAAATCAGACTCTCCGTTTGGGGCCTGTAGAAAGAAAAAACGCAACTCCCAAACTCCAACTCCAACTCCGATACCCGTCTGCCACGAAATGAGGTGATATCGATGGAATCGCTAGTGACACATGCCTTGGTTGCCTTGCCGTACTAAATTTACCATCCATCATTTTCGTGGTTGGTGTGGGCAAGGCGGAAAAAGAAAAGGGAAATATAGGAAGTAGGGAAAAAATACAGGGGAAAAGTCTGTTGTTTGATTCCCCGTCTTTGCTTGTCGATGTTTCCTTTCGCTTCATCTGATGAATAGTACGTTGGGGCCCGTTCTAGTTCATGTGATGGGATCGCGGGAACGGTCTGGTGGAAGATGACCGCTGTCGACAAGACTTCCAACCGCGAGATACGGATCCCTGTAAGATGGGATCACGAGGACTGGAGACCGGTATGAGATCGGTTCGCGAACGGTCATTGTTTCCGCTACGTCTGTTTGATGAGGTTGTGCAAGAAGGCTGATAACCAGGGTGACTTCAGACCGCGGGAGACAAGGTGAGAAGAAGAGGCCCAATAATATGACAAAAATGGAACCAGGTGATGCGAGGTTACATTGTTGTCTCCAGGTGACGTGAAAGGCCCGAAAGGTCCTTTTGCTTTCGGTCGACAATGGTGCCATGATGCAGGTTTGCAACGCCAGCAAACAGCTCGCCCTTGTGACGGTTGAAGGAAAACAACACCCACGTCAGAGTTGTTGCTGTTCTCCCGCCGTCTTCGCTTGCTCAAGCACCTCCAACAATGCTCTCGCAATCTTAAACAGCTCTTCGACGGACCACTGTCTCGGCGACTCGGCAGTACCGCGAAGCGGCCTCTAGACCTCAACACCCCGCTCGACATCCACCCCCTCCACGCCCAACTCCTTCCCCTCCTCACCCCCCGCCTCAAGGACAACTGGCTCTTCGCCAGGCATCGCGCCACCCTTGGTCGGCGTCCCAGCACATCTGCGCCAGCACCAACGACACTGTCCTCCAGACGCAAGGGCGCAGCAGGCGACTGGTCGCCCTGCACAGGCTCTTCTCGCCCTGGGTCATGGCAGGAACATCATCTGTCGTGGCAGTCGCGGGTGAGGCAGGACTCTTTGGGGCGTCGACGTCGACGTCCATTGCGCTGGGTCGGTATCGAGGATCATGTTGGTCGGGGAGTTCTTCTCCGTATCGGGATCGGGGACTGGGAGGGAGTCACGCTGGGGACCAGGGCCGGGCGTGTTCGGCAGTCGTCTCGGCGGGTACAGTGGGCTGCTGAGGAGCAGCGAGGAGCTGGCGATGTGCTCAGTAAGGGATTCGGCGTGGCGAGGAACGCGCGCAGGCTCTGCTGGTCCATCTGGCTAAGCTGGCTGTTCTTGAGGCGCGTGGCATTAGCACGTGCCATCAGGTCGATAACAGGCGGCGCGGCCTCGGAAATCATGGCGTCGATAAGCGTGGAAATGCCGTCATCGCCGGTGCTGCGGCTGAGCTGAGCGAGGTTGAGGGCAGCCTGTTGTTCTTCGACAGAGCGCTGCTGCATCGGATCGGCGCCGGAGCGGGCGCAGGGGTTGGAGCCTGCGAAACGGCCGCCTTCTCTCTCAGTGCGCGTGCACGGGAGGAAAGTCCAGCTTAATCCCCTTCTCCGACAGGCGCACCGTCCTGCCAAACGTCGCAAAATCCCGCCAGCCCGTCTCATCCTCGCTCTCGTCCATGTCGACATCCACCCAGCCGTTGTTGGCATAGCCCCTGCTAAAGATGGGGCTGATGACGGGCGCGTCCTTGACTTTGCGGTACTTGTGGGCCGGGCCGAGCGCCTCGCCGACCTTAGTGAGGAGCTCGTCGGCGTGGAGTGGGCACCTGAAGCTGCGCGGATGAGGCGGGTACGTCGCGGGAGGGTCGAGGCAGTCCATGTGCCAGAAGATGCCGCACTGGTTGCAGGGCAGGATCGGGCGGTTCGACGTGCTGCCCTCTCCGCAAATGTGGCACAGCGCGACCTTGCCGTCCGCATCGCGGGTGCGGAAGAAGTCGGGGGCTTGATCCTCTTCGTTCTTCTTCTTGCTGTGCGTGTCAGCGACTGAGAAGAATGATGAGCAAACAGGCTACTTACCGAGTGTCGGCTTCACGACCGGCACAATCTCCTCGTACTCGCCATCGGCACCGGTGCGCACGCCCTCAAATCGGTCCCTAACAGCCGCCGGCAGGCGGAACGCGCTCGAATTCTTGACATCGAGCTTGTCGAGCAGGGACGCAAAAGCACCACGGTGGTTGGGCAGCACTGACGGGTCGCGTTGAACACGGCAGACGTTGCAAAACCACTCGACGGGCATGGCATCCGGCGACAGGACCGGGTCCACGCAGCCGAAATGGAACGAGCGCGTGCAGCCGTCGCAGCAGACGAGCTCGCCGTTGCCGCCGCACGACGAGCAGTAGTCGTCGTTATCGTCCTATATCGGGGGGGCGGGTGCCAAGTCAGCAACATGGACCAAGCAAGGCCAAATTCGGGAAGGGTTTGCGCTGTTTCGGCAAAAGGACAATCTCGAGCCAGTTGCGGCGGCCTGTAACGAAAATTTGCCCGTCATCGTTTTTTTTTTCAGGTTAGGTGGGAGAGGTTGGGGTTGATGGGGCGTGCCACCCTCGTCCTCCCCTCATCATGGACCCGGACGGATGCACTCGCACCAGCCCTGGCTCAAAACCGCACGGTAATGATGACAATAAAAGCATGATGACGGGAAAGGGGAAGGAACTGGAATCTTTTCATACCTCACGGGCGGCGCGCCTACCGGGCTGCTGCGCTCGCCACTGGGACGGGGAATGCCTGCCGACGTGCCGTTCTTCTTCTTGACCGGCTAGACAGACAGACGAACCCGTTAGCCGGGGGGGGAAAAAAAAAAAAAAAAAGCGTGACGTTTCAGACGGCGTTATGCCTTGGGATGCTTACGAGTTCTTCACTCGGAGCCCGGTTCTGGCCTTCTTGGCCGGTCGCAGAGCTGGTGTCCCCGCACGTGAGTCCGCCGCGGTCGACGCGGCCTCCGATCCTGGAAGTTGGCCGTGGTGGGCGACGGCTGGTCCTCGAGCTCATCGTAGGTGCGCTTGAACGACGAGCGCGTGCTCCGCCCTTCCCTTGGGGCCGGCGTCTGGCGAGAGGAGGAGACGGCGCTCCGCAGCCGCGATGCGGGCGCTGGTGTTGCCGTCGTGGCCTGCGCGGGCTCCTGGGGTTGTTGCTCTTCCAGTGTTGGGCTGTCTCGAATGCTGCTCACTGGAAATTGCGTGTGGTTGTTTGTCGTGACCTTCTTCGCCTTCAGGCGGAGAAGCTGCCTCGGATCCTTCTCGTCCAGTTTGCCGACTTTGGTCGCGATGTTGAGGTCCGGGAACTTGATGTTGGCCTTGCCTCCCTTCTTGGAATTAAGGTTGGGAAACAGCGGCGAGTCGATGACCGCCGGCATCTCATACGGTTTGTCCTCAGCATCCGCTGCCGGCTGTTCAGCAACGGGGGATTGCCGTTGCGACGACGCAGATTTCTGCTCCTTTGCAGCGGCGGCCGTGGACCGTAAGTGCGACACGGGGGGAGCACTGGAGGGTGACACGTTCCTGCTCTTCCGCGGTGCGTTGAGGCGCCTGCGCTTGGTCGTTGTGATTGGCTGCCGGGGCGCAGGGCTGGTGCGGGAGGGGGTCTCATCAAACCCTTCGCCCTCGCCATCATCCTGCGCCTCACCGGGGGGCGACAGGGAGCGGGCGCTGGAGAGCGATGAAGTGCTGGAAACCGAGTTCACCCGTCAGCTTGCGCGAGGGAGTCTCTGCAGTGGCCTTGTCGTCAACTCCATTCGTGGTGGCCATCTTGGACGACGATGCCCTCGTGCTGGTGGTGGCGGTCGTGGTCTCACCCAGCTGCTTTCCTGACTTGCGCTTCTTGCGCGGCGGCAGCT
The DNA here is from genome assembly GCA_031001845.1 of Achaetomiella virescens. NCBI lineage: Eukaryota > Fungi > Ascomycota > Sordariomycetes > Sordariales > Chaetomiaceae > Achaetomiella > Achaetomiella virescens. The sequence goes on from JARNGD010000031.1 coordinate 133,042, forward strand.
CGGGTTCCCGCTCCGCCTCCTGCTCAGGCTCGGGCTCGGGCTCTTTCGCGGGCCGTTTCTTCCTCTGCTGCTGCTGCTGCTCAGATTTGGCGCTGTGTTGGTGAAGGCGCAGGGCGGATACGTCGAACTTGACCAGATGGCTGTAGGGCGCGCGCCGGGGCGGCTGCAGGGCGAAATTGGGTTCTGGTCGTTGAAGTATGAGAAGGCCTTGTTGACCCTCTTGCCCTCCTTCTTCTTGGCCTGGACGAGAAGGCAAAATTGCTCGAGGGTGTCGGCGTTTGCAGTCTGCAAAAACACCTTCTCGATCATGTCGAGGAATTCTTGGTTGGATGAATTTTCCTCAACCAGTGTGCGCAGGGCCCAGGCTGTGGGGTACCGATAATGGGAGAGTGCCTCATCAACGGCGGCATCCACCACCCTGCTGATGAGATCCTTTTGGCTGATTGTGCGCGCGCACGCACCAGCGCTGGATTCCGACTGCTGCACCTCTGTGCTTGCCCGGGATGAGCTCCTGCGCGCCGTGGGTTTTTGTGTTGACGCCTCGGGCGCCCACTCCTCATCGTCTGTCTCGCTGGAGCCAACCGAACGGCGAGAACGTTGCGATGCAGCTGTCTTGCGAGCCTCGTGATGCTCGCCGCCGACGATCCCATCCTCCTCGAGGCCTCCGAGCTTCTCGTCATCCTGATCTTCCATGACTTCCGTCTTGCTTTCGTCTTCCTCTTCCGTCTCGTCTTCCTCAGGGGCTGCCGGCGGCGGAGGAGGCGCAGGAACTGGCGTGGATGGTGCGGCCGTCTTCTGCTTGATGACAATCTTGGTGACGCGCGTGGTCTCCGGGTGTGGCGGCCGGAGGTGGTGCCGTCTTCTTAAAAAGCCCGACCTTCGGCAGCGTCCCCAACGGCGCCATGTTCTCGACAACGCCGTGGCGCACGAGGCCGGCGTCCTGATAGCTCGCCTTGACCTGCACGGGCGGCTCTAGCCAGCGCTGCATGAATTGTTTTTGTACCTCGGCGCCGCCGGCACCGCCGCTCCCGTTTGCGCTGCCGTGGTGGGCGGCCCTCGACGACGCCGACTCGGTCGCACCGCTCCCGTTTGTGGCCGCCAACGGACTCGAAAACCTCGATCGGGTCGCCCGCGTGTTGGACGAGACTGGGTTGGACGCCATGGTGGGCGCTGGGTTGCCGGCGAGGCCAGGCGCAGCAGACGCGGAAGAGGCAGAAGCAGCCCACTCGCCGGTGCTGGCCCCCTTCTTGGTCGTGGACGCAACCAACAATAGTCCGCTGCTGTCTCGCGCCTGCGCACATAGGTTAGCTGCGCTGCAAGAAAAAAAAAAAATAATGCCACTTTGGGGAACGCACTGTTCTGACGTCCTACGACATAAATCAGGGCGAAAAAGTCGCGTCTTTGGTGGTTGCACGCGTGGTTGGGCCTGGTTGCTGGGAAAAAGGGTGCAAAAGAAGGAGGCGTGTGTTGGCAGCTAGGGAGAGGGAGATCGCTAACTGCTCTGAGTGTCTGGGGGGTTGACGGGCCACTGACAGGGGCGTGAGCTGCACCTTGCTAGGTACCTGAGCTCTCAGCGTGCCTCCTGACGCAAACTCACCGCCGATAATGATCGCCGGTTTTTTCGTAAGCTGATTTCGAGTCCTCACCAAGGAAGAGATTCGACGTCCGTGTTCGGGTTGTTCTGTTCTCACCGAGTTGATGTTCTCCTGTTGGGTCGAGTTGCCGTGACGATGGCGTCGACCTTAGCCGAAAGTAGGGAGTAAGGTAGATCCGCCGTCGCGATGTGAACTTGACTTCTTCTCCTTGCTCTCTCAAGATGGTCTTGATAAGTTTGCAAGTGTGAGTTTGAGAAGTCGGAAAGGAAGAAGTGTGGTGGTTTGGAAGTGGGAGAAGAAGTTGAGAAGAATAGGATTCGGGGAAAAATAGTTGACGAAGGTTAGGGGTTTCCGTCCGCCTTGCTGCTTGCCGTCAGGGACCGAACTTTGTTTTCCCATGCTATTAATTATCAGCACCACCACAAGAGCACAATAACGAAGAAATAGGTCAATAGGCCCCAGACTGCCACACAATAGTCGAATACTCAAATTCACCACCGCCTCAGGTTTCTCCCACGAATGGCCGTCCCGGTTTGGTGGAAAGAAACTGACCTGGGGCTTTCTTTAACCCCTGGGTTGCGGCTTCGAATCGCATCGCGCGCGTCCTCAGGCGTCACCAGGTGTCTAGCACAATGCCATTTTTTTCACGCATTCAGCTGTGGGCCAATGAATAAGTATTCGGGTTTGTTTACCCTCTGCTGCAGGATAGGTTGCTCACTATGCGCTGGGCCCTATAGACGGAGGAGCGATAAGGCAAAGCGGATAGGCGACTGCACAAAATCCTCCCACCTCTTCCCCCCCCGAGCCCCTCCCAACACAGGAGACACTTGCAAATCGCTCCGCTGCCGGCGCTGCCGGAGCCTTCCCAAGCCACTGCACAAGGCTGGCAGCGCTCCAGGCAAAACCTGCGCCGAGGACCCGAACCACACAGTAGCCGCGCATACCCCACCACCGACCGCTCCACTCCATCCGGGTTCCGTCCGTCCTCGTGCCCCGTTACTCATCGTCACTCTCGTCCTCGCTTTCCTCCTCCTTAGATGCCTTCTTGGCCGGCTTCTTCTTCTTCTTCTTCTTGTTCTTGTTCTTGCCCGTGTTCCGGGCCAGAGGCTGTGCCAGGATCTTGAGGATCTCCTCGTCCTCAATCTTCTTGTCGGTCTTGTACTTGTTCACGTCCAAGGCCGGCGGGGCACCCAGCTTGGTAATGCCGTTCTTGGTGATCGCTGTGACCGAATTAGCACTCCCACATCCACGTACCCCTACAAAGAGCACCCTTACCAATAGTGGTCAGAAGCCTGGCAACCGGGGCGTTGTCCTTATCGCCCGTAACCTCGTACTGGCGGAAGACATTGCCGCGGACGCACTCGATGACGCCCGACTTGGCATCGCGCTCGTCCTCGAGCTGGCGCAAGCTGAATGGGAAGGTGCCGAACTTCTTCTGCACCTCCGACAGGATCTTGCGCGAGGTGGGCCGCTTCAGCGCATACGTGTTGGCGGTGCGGCGGTGGAGCGTCGTCCGCTGCTCGAACTGCTTGACCTTGCCCGACCCAAGACTGACGCCCATTTCGACACCCCAGACCTCGCCGACCTCCGGGACGCCCTCGCCCTTGGTGTTCTCGCCGGGGGCAATGACGATCTTCTTCTTGCCTTCAATTTCGTTGCGGTCAAAAAGCCACGAGGTCGTGCTCTCGACGAGGTTGCAGTCGTACGACTTGGCCACCTTCTCCAGCAGGCTAGTAATCTTGGCCTGGGTGGGAGCCTTGGCAGCAGCCGCCTTCGCCTTCTCCTCCTCGGTGCCCTGGGCCAGGAGACCGGGGGGCAGCATCAGCCGCAGCAGAAGCTCGTTGGCATAGTGGGTGGCCAGGATGAGGTCGGCTTCGCGGCCCTCGATGACATCCTGGGGCTTCTCCTGGGCCAGAATGGTGTCGCAGACAATGGAGCCGAAGCCGTCGATCTGAGCACCTAGCTGGACCTTGATGGGTTCGTTGGCCTGGATCTCGACCGCAGCCTCCTTCTCGTCCGACTTGAGCGGGGTGTAAGGGGTGACGAACGCGGCGGGGAGACAGTCGTCGGGTGGGAGAAGCCTAGAGTGTGGGGGCTCAGTCATCGCCAGCCCTTGTAAGGTAGGGGAACGGCTGCTACACACCCTTGGTGATCTTCTTGCCGCGGAAGACCTTGGATAGCTCCTCCTCGATGAGCTTGTCACCCTGCTCGCAGATGTCGACGATCTTGGCACCGGGGACGCAGAGCTTGGACACCTCAGCAAGCACCTTCTCGGAGATCTGGGCCGCCGTCTTGTACTTGGTAAGGGTGTCAGGGTTGTTGAGGGTGTAGTCTGGGAGGAGGGTCAGCACCAACGCATGCACGGCAGCTTCCAAACAAAGAGCTAGTGCGAAGGTATGGGGCAGAACCAGACAACCGGTACAGGGCAAGGTGAGACAGGCGGGAGCTGCGGGAGCGAGCACCAGACACCCGGGCCGGCCAGACTGACGGGACCGGAACGACGGGGGTGACGGTGATCGAAAATAAGGTGGAGGAAGAGACGTAGAGTTCGGACGACATGGTCGACGACATGCTTGAGTTCACTGACCAATCTCCTGCGCTTCGGTCGCCATCTTGACCAGCTTGTACTCGAACGAGCGAGCGCCTTTCTGAAATTCTGAGATATCAAGGGGATGCGAAGAGCGGACCACAGCGAAGGGTCTGGAATACCAGCAGGTAGGGAAAAAGGAAGCAAGCTGCGGGCGGGGCACGCGATGATTTTGAGCTACGGCAGCTTCCAAGTTTGATTTTTGTGAAGGTGGGGGAGGGGGTTTCTCTGTTTGTGTCCCGGGCTCCGCTCCCACCACTGCAATGGCAAGCTGGGCAACCAATGCTGGCTTTAGCGGGTTCACTGGACTGGTGACGCCTGGAGGGGCGGTTGGAGCAGAGACAGGGCGACCACTGCCTGGTGCCAAGACTGCCACAAGTGATGTACATGTACGTAACCAGTACTCGCATCTGTGGCTAAATTGCAAGAGAGAGCAGAGAGAGCAGGTACCTTAACTACGTCTCCTCGCCTGTCAGAGCCACCAGGCTGACCCACGCTTTGCCAACCGTAGCACCTGTCATTGGCCAATGACTGCGCCAGTCGCGCTTCATCGTTTCCATCTCTCAACCTTCGCGAAATCCCCCCATTGGCGCCAGCCTCGCAACCGCGAACGAGCAGCTTCAACAAGTCGCAGCGCGCCGTCGCAAAACCACAACCATCACCCACACCCCAGGAGCCAGCCCGCGCGATCCACGCCGGACGAATCGCACCCAGCGGACCCTCTGCTGTCCCGCCACGGCGACGTCCCTCTTCTCCCTTCTTCCCTTCTGTCCTGTCCTTCTTGCTTGTGCTCTTGTCTCATTTTCCTCTTCTTTCTTATCGTTCCCATCCCAGCCGATGGCCACATCACAGCTGTCATCGTCGGCCGCGGGCGGCGACGGTAACGCACATGCGGCAGGACCCTCCACGACTACTGCTGCGTCGAGCGCGACAAGCACCTTGGCTGCCGCCCCTGCCGCAGCTGCTGCGCGTCATCCAAACCCGCCACGCCGCAGGACGATGCGACACCCGCGATCCCCGTGCGCGACAAGACGCCCTCAACCGAGTCATCGTCGAGCGCTTCCAGACGCGCGATTGGGTACACTCAGCGGCGCTCAAGGAGGCCCAGATCCGCCTCGAGAAGGACACGAAGGACATGCTCGCGCGCGCGAGCGACTATCGGGCCTACAGGGACTTCTATGCGCCCTTCCCCGCCAGGCTCTACGGCGAGGGCTACTGCGGCTACGGCAACGGATACACAGAAAATGGCACGACCACCAAGATCATCTATCCGGCACAGAAGCCGAGGCCGGGCAAGAGGGTCACGCCCCCCTCAAGTTCAGCAAGAAGGACATGAAGAAGCAGGCCGACAGCACGAGGAACTGGTGCCCATCCGGATAACGTCGACTGGATAAGATCAAGCTGCGCGAACCTTCACCTTCAATCTCCACGAGCGCCTGTGCCTGTCGAGCTCTTCGCTTCCCAGCTGAGGACATGGTCTCAACCCGACGCAGGACAAGCCCGTCTACGACCAAGTCGTCCAGCAGATGCACGAGCAGTTGAACGACTTCTACCCCTTTGCCTACTCCGAGGAAGACGCCCTCGACCCCGAACTCCCATACTCTGCTTACAAGAACGACGAGATGCGCATACTGGTGAAGCTCAACATAACCATTGGCGCTCACACACTCGTCGATCAGTTCGAATGGGACATCAACAACCCCATGAACTCCCCGGAGGAGTTTGCCGCGAGTATGGCTCGCGACCTCCGCTTAGTGGCGAGTTTACCACTGCGATTGCCCACTGCATACGCGAACAGACACAGCTGTTTACCCGCAGCCTGTACAGCATCGGCCATCCCTTTGACGGCCGGCCGATCGAGGATGCGGACCTTGTGGCGGCCTTTCTCCCGTCCCTCTGCCCTCCGTTTTCCGGCCCCAGCAACAAGCCAAGGACTACGCGCCATATCTCTACGAAAATACGGAAGCAGAGCTCGAGAGGACCGAGACCATGTTCTCGCGCGAGCAGCGGAGCAGAAACGGTCGATCAACAGGCGCGGCGGTCCGCAGCTTCCAGATCTGAAAGAAGAGGCAGCGCACGATCCGGACGTCGATTGTCTCTTCAGTATTACCCGGCGCGCCCCCATATTGAGGAGAGCCGTCTCTTCAAGCGAGCGACGGGCGGCGGGCTGGCAGGAAGAGGGAGGAGGGCGGCTCGTGACGGGATATCTCAGACTCCGAAGACAGCGACGACTCCGCCCCCGAGTCTCCCGCCATGTCGCAGCTTCAAGGCACCGCCAGGACGAGGGAATGCGTGGCGCCGCCAGCGCAGCCGCCCAGCGCATGGCCAACCTCGGGCGATCCGAAACCCCCAAGCGATCATCCACCACCACGAAACCAGAACATCACGGCGCTTCGGCCGCGAAGCGACCCGCGAACAGACCGAAGAGCCATCACAACACATCGTCACGCTCAAGGTCAACCCGGCCAGGCTGCGAAAGCTCATGCACGACCTCGCAATGCGCCAACGGGGCAACGGCTCACATCTGCATCCGCATCCGCATCAGGAACACCCACCCTCGCCCCCCAGCCGCGACCGAGCATTGGCACGCCGGGTTCCATGCGCCCTCCCTCAACCCCTTCCTCCGCCAACCAAACCCTCCCTCCCAAACCTAACGCCGCTCCGCCCCTCCAAGGCCAGCTCGGCCGTGTCCCCGCTCCACCGCCAGGTCCCTCGGGCAACGCCCCAAACCAACCGCCCGTATGCTCCCTCCCCCCCCTCCTCCTCCTTTTCCACCACCGTTTCCCCCTTCTCTCCCAGCCCCGACTAACCCATCCTGTTTTCTAGCCCCCACCCCCGGACTGGCTCACCTCCGCGCTGCGCGATCTCCAACGATCCTACCCGACCGACTCGTTCGAAGCCATCATGCGGTACTGCGCCATCAACACCGACACCAACTCGTTTGTCTCTCTGCCCCTTCCCGCGGGTGAACCTGTTCCAGCCAATATCCAGTTTGCCTGGCTGCCTAGGATCAGATGCAGGGACTGCCCGGGCAAGTCTTATACCGCCGGCCCGGAGACGACGGTGCAGAACTTCGAAGTGCATTTGAAGAACCGCGCCCACAGGGAACGGTGCTGGCGCGGTTGAGGGGTTGGGGCAGGCGGTTTGAAGAAAGAGCGAGTTGGTGAATTGGGGTTTGATGGGTTTTACGGAACAGGGGGGATGTTTTGGGTCTGCCGAGAGGGGAATGAGGCTGTAATTTGCACTATGGTGTGTGGAAAGGGATGGGAGAAGATGGGCGCCAGGACGGTGGGTGAATAGGTGATGGTGTTTTGGTGTCGACTTGGCTTGGATGGGAACCGGTACTGTCTTGGTTTACTGGTGTTGGATTCTGTTTCAAGGAAGAAAGGGGTGGCATTGCGCCCCCTCCTTCCCCCGGTGTACCTAGCGGCGACGTTTGCATACTTCATCCCGTCCTGCCTGAGGTGGGCTCTGGCCAGCTTGGGGCAACGTTGGAAAGCGTCTTGGATGTATTGTACAAAACAGCGGCTCATGGTAGACATCATTGAAAGGGAAAGGGGCTGAAAGCGTTGCGTTTCTCGGATAAGAAGGCGGCCTTCAAGAAAGAGGCTCCATGGCTTGGGCAGCGGCTGCCATCCTGCATCGATGAATATTCTTGTCCCTCACAGTCACGACAGGTTGTACAGGATGAGCCCATCTTTCTACATCCCATACGGTCCTGCTGCATGGTGAAAACAGTGCGGAAGCTCCCAAGTTGAACCTGGGTTGCAAGGTTAATACAGCACACAAGCTGGCAAGAGAAGCATATGGAGAGACCAGCAGAAGGAGCTGGGACATGGGTAGAACAACAGATCATGTACAAGCTGTTACTTTGTCATCTAACCCCCCCTGCATGGGGTACTCAAGCATATGCCGCCCAGCCTGTGGCACCATTAGCAACGCCATTCCAAAGCACCAACCAGAGAGTGTAGGTAGCACTTACCGGAATACAAAACCGCCAAATTCGACACGCTCGTCGCCTGATTAATCAGATCATTCACCGTCGCCATCACGCTCAACGTCTTGCTCAGCTTCTTCTTCACCACCTCGATCGCCCTATCTGCCTCGCTCGGCTCATTCACCGACCGCGCCTTCTCTCCTTTCCACCCACGCCGCCCACATCCTCCTCCCCGCCCTCCCCCTCCCCCCCATCCTCCGCCGACCCCCGCGCGTTCTGCAACTTTGCCATCCTCACCGGCGAAATCGACCACTGATACAGCGTGTCATGCCTCAGACTGTCCAAGATAGTCTGAATCGACGCCGCCTCCTCGCGCAGCGCGTCTAGCGTGAACTCGCAGCACCGCCTAAACACTCCCTCTGTCTTGGTGATGCCCATGCCGTCCACAATGTCCCTCGTCAGCCGAACGGCACCAGCTCGGGGACGGGCAGCACCCGGCCCATCTCGAACGCAACGCCGAGGTCGATGTGCACCACCTCGCCCGTCTTGTATCTAACAAGATATTGTGCCCGTGCCTGTCGCCCAGCCCCAGAACGTGGCCGAGCATGGAGATGGCGGCCGTGGTGCGGACGTACGCGGTCCGCTTGTGGAACCACTCGTCCGGGTCCGGGAAGTACTCCATGAAGAAATAGCGCATGACGGGATGGAAGCGCTCGGTGACCTTGCGGTAGACCGAGATGCGGGCCTCGGTGGTCTTCGTCTGGGCGTTGGAAATTTCCTTGCGACATTGCGAGCCCTTGAGGTCTTTGGGGTAGTACCGCTCGTGGGCAGGCATGAGGTACTCGTGTAAGGGGATGGTGTTGGAGACGAATTCGATGAGGCCTGATGAGGAGGTGAGCGGGAGGACTTTGTAGGTGCGCACGTGGAGGTTGCGTTGGCGGGTTGTGCGGTGTAGTTTGAGGAGCTCCGAGACGGCGGCGAAGACTTGCTCCATGATGGCGTCCTGGCGTAGGTCGTCGTTGCCGCCTTTGACGAGCTGTTTGTATTTCTGGCCGTTGGTGCCGACGGCGGTAATGATCTTGGCGCGCTTACGCCGGAGGCGATGGACATTCCGGCTCGAACTTGTGGATCATCGGCACGTCGGAGTAGTCCTGGCTGGCAGAAAGGGCAATCTGCATCGTTGGCGGCGGGATGGGATACTTGGCGAGGATGCTCAGGAAGTTCTGCCAACAGACGAGTTCTTGATCGCCATCTTGTGCCCGGCCTTGTACTTGTTAGGATCACGGTCCATGGCAAGCGCATGGTAGGCTCTGCTGGTCTGGTCAATCGCCGGCCAGATCTTGGACACCGCCTGCGACTTTGTGAGAGCCTTTGCCACCCTATCAGTCGCCTTCTGTCGAGAGACGGCCACCTCGTCGTCCTTGTTAACGCGAGTCCTTGCGCCAGACCAGATATGGTACATCCCATGGTATGGGATGGTCGACACAGATACGGTAGACCAAGTCGATCAACAGCTTCTGGAAGAGGATCGACTGATCCTGGAGGCGTGACGAGAGCTGGTTCATCAGGGGTGCGAATTTGCGGGTTGGCACCTTGCCAATGTACTTCTTGACTGCCTCGTTCGTGACATCTTCTCCGACTGCTCCAGCCAGAGAGCCATGAAGCGCAAGGCGTCATTGTTGTGCTCGTCAGACGCCGCCAGCGAGAGCAGGTAGTTCTCCAAACTCAGCCTGAGGAACTCGGATCGAGTCTGCTCAACTCTGCGAAGCTCCTGCCGTCAAGGTTTTGCCACTGCCTGGCTTTGGCAAGATGGCTTGAGTAGCGATTCCTGTGCTGAGATTCCTTGGAGTTGGCAATGAGAGCCTTGAGTTGAGCGACCTCTTCATCCTTGCCCTTCTTGAGGTTCTGCAGGCGCGCCAGATCCTCCAGGCTGTCGGGATTTTGCAGCTGCTCATCGCAGAACATGGCGAACTGGTGGAAGACCTGGCCAGCCTCCTTTCCTTCGAGCTTCCCCTTCAGCTCCTTGAGGGCCGGCTCGAGGTACTTCTTCTGGATGTTGTCTGGGCTCTCAAGTCTCGCCACGGAGACTTGGTATCCGATCTTTGACAGCAGATCGGACCGGCTGACGGGAACAGTCTGTTTCTTCAGGGACTCCTTGTCAATGTTTTGGAGCATCCGAATCGATGATATCATTTCCCCGTGGTCCCAAGCGAGTTGGCAGCCTCCATCCTGATGGCAGCATCCACGCTGAGGCCCAGAGACTCGCACGAGGGTATGAGATCCGTGAGAGTGGTCGAAAGGTTCAAGGTCTCCTGGTTCGCCCGGTGGAAGCGGAAGATGTCAGACGAGAGCAGCATGCCCCGGATCTGGACGAGGCGAGCATCTGCCGGAGTCAATCTCATCGGTCTCAACTTGTGATGTTGACTCCACATGCTCAGGGTTGTCTCTCTGCACGAGAGGATTTGGCTCACATCCGGGTATCTGTTTCCATTAGCATGGTTCCATACTTGCTTAACGATAGAAAACATACCGCCCGCTCATCATCCACTTTGCCCTCCTCTCAAAATTCTCCAGCGCATGCTGCAGCTCCCCTTGATCCGTCACATTCAGCACATCATCCAGCTCCGCCAGCACTGCCAGCGCTCCCAGCTGGTGCCGCAAGGTGGAGGTATTCAAATTCCGACTTGTGAGATGCCTCACAGTACTCCTCAGCCCATCATGAATCATACATCTGACCGCATCAATATCGGGCGCTGATGCATGCTCTGATACGCCTTATACACCGTCACGGCCCAATTATCACACGTCGACGGCGCGGGCAGGTTCCACATCTCGAGCCTCCTGGCCGTCGTGAACGTTCCTCCTGCGACTCGCCGAAGACCCGTCCAGACTTTGCTGCGTCTGAAGCAGGGAATTGGCCAGCCCAGCAAGGCCGAGACTGCTCAGCGCCTTGATGAGCGCCTGGCCATCCTGTCTCGAGGCAGCGTCCCCTGGTGCGCAGGTGGCTGTCGTATTGTGCGCCGCGAAAGCGAGGCTCTTGCTGCCGTCGTTTTCATACTCGAGGCGTTGAAGGACGGTGGAGAGAGGGCGTCCTGGTTGAGCCCGTAGTAGGCGTCGGGGTCGTCGATGTTCTTGAAGATCCAGCAGGATCTCGCTTGAGTCTTCGATCTCCCTGGTGGCGGAGGAGCGCCGCGAGCTTCTTGATGATTCAGAGTTGGCTAACTCGGCGAACAAAAGGGCGACTTTGAACATGCCGCATCGCGTGGCGGCAGCGGCTGCGCTGGATAGATTGACGTCCAGCCAGTGACCCCGATCAGCGATCGATGTCTCCCCTGGCAGGGGCTGGGTTCTCAGATAGAGAATAGTATTGATCAGCAGCTTCAGATTCTCCTTGGCCGCATCCGACGTGGAGTTCAACCATTCCTTCAACGCCTCAGATAGTTGCTTTTTCAACCCCTGCTGCTTGTCCAGCTGGTATGTCAAAACCAGATGGACCACGAAGGGAAACGCTCTCTCCGCAAACCCCTTGACGTTGGTAAGAATCGGAGGCAGCACTCTCAGCGTGACAATTTCCGGTACCGACAGAGCCAAAAGAGTCGCAAGCTGCTGCGACCAGTTCGGACTCTCGAGATGATTCGGCGAGAATACTTCCGTCTCGGCAGGCTTGTCCACCTTGAACTGATCCGACTGCGGCGTCCGGTACGGATCCCAATTCGATGAAATCAGCAAGGACTCTGAAAGGCTCTGCTGGCAAGCGCTGAGGAGATCATGATCCTCATCACTAACGGCGTCAGAGACAACAGTCCGCAATGCAGCTTCGGCCAACCCCGCCGTGAAGCAATCACCACTAACAGTCAGCGCCTCAGTGAGATTCAGCAGCCCCTCTTCCGACCCGCCAATATCCAGCGCGAGCCTGCGGTACTCCTTCAACTGCGACTCGCGCAACAGCTGGTCTGGTACTTCGCCCGATGCCGCGAACGAGCGGCCTAGGACCCGCCCTGCCCAAGCCAGATATTCCCCACTCAGCTTTGGCGAGGCACAGCTCTTCCAGACAACCGCACCATGACTGAGGGCATCGTCGTCAGTCTCGATGATATCGAGCCTGCTCGACAGGGGCACCTTGAACACGCCGCATAGCATGGAGAGCGCGACATCTCGCGCCGGCTCGTTGAGCAATTGGTTCTCTCGGTCCCAGTCCTCCAGGATCTCCAGGAGCAGATTGCTTTCGTGCGTGCCCTTCTCAGCGTTGCCGGAGGCGCGGATGTGAGCGGCGGACTGCGTGATTGCCTTGAAGGCCGCTTTCTGCGCCTCGTCCTGAAACGCGGGGGAATCGTACCCAGAGAGGTACTTTGAAAACCACGAGTGGAAAAGCTGGGCCTTGGTCATGGTGGCCTTGAAACTGGCTTTCCTGTGTCGTGCTGGACTGGCTCGACTCGAGGAACATGCGGAGATCTGCCAGGCTGGGAGAGCATACCCCGCAAGGAAGGACGGCATCTGTCTGAGGTGGTTGTCGCCTTTCAGAATGAGATACTGGGTGATTCCGAGAGCATCATCAGCACACTCGGGGTCAACCACAAATGCCCGCAGGGAGTGCAAGAGCATCTCCAGGGGATATGCAGATGTTGCATGATCGCCGGCCATGCAGATCAAAACGCGGATCTTACGCAGGACAGAGCAAGCGTGCAGCGGGCCGAGCGCAGGATGTATCGTGTTCAACAGCTTGCGAGCGACGAAGACAACCAAAGCAGGGGTCCACAGCGTCTCCGGCTCGTACGGAGTCCGGCTGCACAGATGGAGGATCTCCCGGCAGGTACTTGGCCTTGAACATCGGCTGTTGGTTCGGGGGCAACGCGGCTGGCTGGTGCCCCAGCTTTTTGATCTCTTCCATGGCCGTCGCCGCGTACGCGAGTCGGTCGTCGCGCTGGAAGGCTTTCTCGACCGGGCCTTCTTGATCGAAGATGTCGAAGAAGGTGGCGATAATGTCGGCAAAGTTGAGGTGGATGTTCGACAGGAACCCCTCCTTCCCTAGGATCTTCCTGAGCCGGCTCTCTCCCGTCACATAGTCGGCACCGCCGGGAACGCTAATATCGTGCGCGATGCTGTAGGCAATGATCTTGGTGAAACTCTGCTGGACCAGCTGCTCAGGTGTCAATCCCAAGGATTGCGCCAGCTCTAGGGCCTCCTTCTCCTGTCCGCGCATGATCATGATGGCTGCAGCCTCTGTCTGGGCTTCCTGGAGCAGATCATGAAGGCTTGGGTATCCAAAGATCTCGAACGGAATATCTTGGATGGAGTCTGTGTCCAACCATGTGTACAGTAGCTGGGGAGCAAAGAGTCTAAACAAGACTTGTGGCCCGCTGAGTTTCAACGTCCGAGCGATCCGTTTCAGACAGCTGGCCGCATACTTTCCCGACCTCGATATCTTCCCCGGAGTCTCGAAAATGTGGTAAATGCAACGGCGCAGCAGTGTCGGCCATCTACACGCGAGTTCTGCCAGGACAAACAACCGAAAGGCGATACCCTCCGTATTTTCCGGATCAGAGGGCAGACTCTCGAGCACATCGACGAAGATGGTGTCATGCGTCTTCAGGACGTAGAGCCCAAAGATCTTGGGAAGATTGCGGCTGATGGAGTACTTGACCTCCATGGACCCCTCCTGTAGAATGGTCATGAGCGTAGACCGGGAAGAAGGCAGCTTCAGGCTGGAGCATAGGCGGACTTGACCTCCAACAGGTGCAGGAGCAAGCTGCAGAAGCGGGTTTGCGCAGCTGCCGACAACATGTTGTTCGGCAAGCCGGTCTTCACCAAGTGGTGGTAAAAGTCCCCCGCCAGCTCGGCAATTTCGAGCTCATCATCAGTCCACATGCTGATGAAGCTATCTGCGATGTCGAGACAATTGCACACTGCCACTTCGCAGCACATAAACTCATCGCTGCTGAACAATGCGTCCAGCATCTCCAACACCCTCATAGCGGTATCCAAGAGGCGATGGCATCAGATGTGAAGAGCTCCTGCATGAACTTCCAGCAGAGCGAAAACTGCTCCTTTGGGAGCTCAACGAGCTGGTCGACTATGGGCTCCGGAACGCGTCCGATTTCGCCGTCATCTGCTCGGATGACATCCAGAAAATGCACCCGTAGGCTCGTCTCGAGGTAGAATGATTCGGGTGTATGACACAGCAAGACGTCCCTCCTGGGCAGCGATTTGTGTTTTGCTGCGGTGCTGTTCTGGCTCGTTTGCGACTCAAACTCGTCATCCATGTCGATAATGTCAGGATTGTGGAGAGAGGATTCCCGTCGTGATCTCTCATGCAGGGCATCGGAGAGCTTGCCGAAGAACCTGAGCAGATGTGGCCGATCCCTCTTTAGTGGAACGAGCTCTGCTTGGGTGAGCGAAGGTATGTATGGTGCCGAAGATGTCAAGACCAGCTCAAAGAAGTTCTCGCTCGGAGGGGCGCTCAGTACCACTCTCATTGTGACATCAATGATACCAAAGATTGTGGTCTCGAGGTCCCTGGACATGGAGGAGTTGAGATTGGCAAGTTCGGGAAGCAGAAGCGCTCCTGTGAGGCACGCGAGGACCATGCTTTGCAGTCGCTCGGTTGAGACGGGCGCTGCGCCCTCGGACCCGCGCTTCTGCCAGGACTCTGCCAACTGTTGCAGCTCCTCGACCTTTGGATAGAGCAACTCGAGTGCCAGACGCCTGGCTGCATGCGACCCGGTTGGATCAGTAATCTGCTGAGTTTCACCCGCTTGCTCGTCGATCGAGGTTGCTGTGCTCAGATTCGGCACATCGTCTTGGTCCATAAGCAACAAATAGCGGATTAGAGTTTGGGTCTCTGTCTGCCCCTTCCAGAACTGGCCGATGGAGCCTCCAAACACACGAAGTGGAATTGGCATGGTGAGAGCGGGGGCTCCATAGCAAGCCTTCAAGAGGTTGGCAAGGTCATACGGCGTTGCATGTATGGCATGGAGAGATGCGTAGATGAGTTCGGCTATCGGCAGTGTCAGAGGACGTTTGAGTTATACGACTTCCAAGTCAAACTCACCAGGATTCCATCTGACAAACACCCATCGGATAATGTGGTTCGAAGTGGCTTGACTTGCATTCGGGAACATGTTGTTGCGGAGACGCAGCAAGCTCAGCATCATATTGAGAGACGAATCGACTAACACTGAAGGCCCGCTGATGTCGGCGGTGGTCACGATCCGGTTCACATCATCTGCCAACTCGTGGCGAGGGACGAGGTTCGCTTTCAGGATCGAATGGAGGAGGACACAGGCAGCCCGGCTCGTCGTGGGCAGAGACAGAGCCCGTACGCCCAGTTGCCAGAGCTGCTTCCAGTATGCGCTGAGGGAGGTGTCCCGTGATGTGTCATACGCGGTGAAGCTTCGAATCGTAAGCACGACGAAATGTGAACGAACCCCGCGGATATGGTGAATGAAGCAGGCCCTTACCTAGAGCACGCGAGCATCGCCCAGGAGGCAACTGCACCTTGCTTAGCCGTGACAGACTTGGATAAGTCCGCTATCGCGTCGACGGCCTCTTCGAGGGAAGGCTGCCTCTGCTTGGCGAGAAACGGGATGAGTTGCAAAGCGGACAGATGAACAGACGGATCTAATGATTGAAGTTTCTGGTGAATCCTGTTTGAACTGCCGGCCAGCCGCCGTCTCTTCCGAGGATGGTTGTTCTCTGGCTGCTGTTGACTGTGTTCCCGCTGCGAGTACCGGGAGTAGGCGGCTTCTAGGATGGCGACATTCTCCAAAAGGGCCCAATTCTGCTCGCCCGCTTGGTCGTATGGGCGGAGACTGAAGACTGCTGTAGAGGGGTGATGGTCAGGAAGCCGCATCGCTGTGAAGGTCACGTCGTCCAGCTGAATGCGGGCGCGCTCATCGCGTCTCGAATATTCAGACCACAAAGCATCGAGCAAGTCTTCGACGTCCTGGAAGAAGGACTCGTCGGCGGATTCTCGAAGCAGGCTTTCCACATAGAGGTGTGTTCCATAGATGGTCTTCAACATTTCGTCGCGGATCGAGTTCAGCATTGCATCCCGAGAGAGAGCACGAGGCTGCCACCAGTGAGAGAGAAGAGGGACCAGATTCCGGACTAGTCTTTTGGACAGCGCGACGTCGTCGGCCTGAATTCGTGGAAAGATGGCGTTGAAAGTCGAAAATGATAGTTTCTGCAACTCGCCGATTGTCAACTGGCGCATCCGGAGGATTTTCAGCAGCACACCCGAGATGCTGTCTGCCTTCCTGGGCAGTGGCGCGTTTGGGGCAGCGACCAGCGCGTTGAGACATGTCAAGAAGTCCGAAGCAATCCCGCTCCCAATCTGACTGGATCCCGGTGATGCCGCGACGGAGCCTGATCTGGTAGGAATCCCAGGGGCTGGGGAGGCGCGGGATAGGGAACTGCTGTCCCTGTCGCCGGAGTCATGGTAGCGTGAAAGACCCTCGACGCAAAATTCGACGCCGGCTTCCCAGGTCTCGGGAGTGGAGGCGGCGATGGCCTCAGCGATCGCTGGGTTCTCTAGTAAGACGACCAGGCTTTCAGGTAATTTTGTAGGAGAGGCGCGATGTAGCTGTCGTCGGGGCCTGGAAGGACCTGGGTGATGTGGTCCAAGACGGCCTTGGCGGTCTTGCGCTTGATCTTGATGGCTCCATGGCGAACAGCCAGCCTGAGGGCGTTGCCACACCTTTCCAATCGCGCCCGGCCGTGGCGCGGGAACCGGGCGTCTTCTTCGAATCGAAGTAGTTCTCCTTCTCTATGAGAGCGCAGCCGAAGAGGCCCTCAAAAAGCCTGTGGTAGGACTTGTCGTCAAGGGAGTCGCTAATTTGAGTCAGCAGGAAAACGAATGAAAAAGGGTAGGCACCATAAGGGACACCATACCTTTGGCTCTGATACCCCTTTCCGACGTATTCAAAATACGCCGATAGCGCTGCAGGAATGGACTGGATTAGTCCCTGTAAACCCCCACGGGGACTGTGAAGAGTGACTCACTGTCAACGGCCTCTTTTCGTGTGTTTGCTGTTCCACTGGTGAGATGTCCTGTGTTGTGTTGTGACTTGGGTCAATACTGCCTATCCCGACCTCAATGCTCACTTGACGGCCTCTCGAGTGACTACTTACCAGTAAGCTGCTTGAAATTGACTGTTTCACCAGTGTACGTCTTTGCCACCCGCGGCATTCTTGCTATTTCCGACGGCGATCTTCAGCCTGTGCCTGGGTGACGAAACTACAGCCGGTGACGCTCAACTCTCAATATGAACTCGCTGCGTTGGACGAGACCCGTACCCGTTTGGAATGAGGGGACGAAAACAAACAGCCAACTCTATGAGGTGAGCCCGGATCGCAGCATGAAAGGATATTCATCGACTACTGCCACAGCAAAAACGAGGCAGTTCAACTCATGAATTGATGGGCCTGGTATTGGACGAGATGGAATATTCAGAAGACTGGAAGTCGCTGTCGGGAAAAAAGCAGCTGCGCGAGCATGGATTCGCGCAAGGCTGGATTAGGCACAGTGTGAGAGCATCAAGCAGCGCTCGAGAGTCTAGAAAAGTGTGATGAATGCTGAAGATCCTATTCCCTCAATGCTCTCCATTAGGCTCCCATCCCCCGGCTTTGAAGTCGAGACAGTATTTCTGGCTGGAAAATAGGCAGACAGGTCCCGTTGCGAGGCGGAATCTGGAAGGAGCTGTGCCTTGGTTCTTAATTTTTACTTCTATTTGACAGTGTCTAACTGAAAATGGCAACAACCGTGTTTTATTTTTGTGGCAACGCGAGCTACCAGGTAGGTATTCTCGTCGACTGCTAAATCCCCTCTGTGACTGAGTTGCTTCTTTGACTCTCCTTGCTCTCCGAGTTGTCTTTGCTCGTTCCCGTTAACTTCCATAGGCTTTTTCTTCTCGGTTCCTTGGCTGAGGACAGTGGGATGAAGCAGTTGATGGTTGGAAGTATGGCATTGGTTGAGGTCGAGAATAGCAGGAAGAAGATTAGAACAAGGCCGGATCTGTGTCTGTTGCAATGGTTTGGAGCTATTACAAGATGGCTTTCCTGGAGTCAAGTTGAACGAGGTGTATTTTTGACCCCCGAGTCCTCTTGCTCCAGCTCCTTGAGACCCACCTTTGAGCGCCAACCCCAGCTCTGCACAACAGCAAGGCTGGCAGAACGGCTCACCGCCTAATTCTTTTGTTGACTGCAGTGGTTTGGCGCCAATCGGCAGGCAAGCGAATCCAGCGCGGGACCCTTGATCGCGAATCTGGGCAGTTTCCAGATCAGAGCACCTTCTCGATCCGACTTTAACATTGCACGCCAGCGTATCGAATCCGGCCCATTGCTCGACACCCGCGTCCCTTGGTTCTCGATACAGGATCGCGCACCGACAGGACCCAACAGACGCGTCTCCCCGATTCTTCAAAAGAATGCGCTGAGGCGCCTCATCCTCCCCGCCGACCATGTCTGAACTCCGCGCTCTCGAGGCCCTCCAGGCCCTGCACGGGGAGCTGGTCGCCGTCCGCCAGCATCGATACGAGGGATTACCTGCGTTGGAGCAGTTTATCGAGCTGCAGACAGATGCTTTTAAGAAGCTCATCGACAAACCACCACGAAACACGGCCAACAGGCAAAAACTAGGGACCGGTAGGGACTTCGCAGGAATGGACACTGTTAGATGACCAGCTGATGCTGATGCTGGAGGCAGGCAAGATCACTATTTGCGACGACGAGTATGCGATCAACGATGACTTCGTGAACGACTGCTTGAAGGTGGCCGACGACCTGGATCTGGACGAACTCGAGGCCGCGAGGATACTGCTAGACTGCGATGCCGAGGGCGATACCGAGACGCAGAGCCGCCCACTGTGGGAATGCGCCATCATCCGGTTCCACCAAGAACGCAGGTACCTGCTGGACTGCATGCGTCTTTGCCTTGAGGTAGCCAGTGACCAGGAGCTGGAGCCGGGTCTCCAAGACGCCTTTGGGGCTCTGGCGGAGGAGAAGGTCTTCGGCATCCCGCCGCCCGGGTCACGCCCTGATCCTTCAGCGAAGAAGATTGTCCCAAAATGCATGGAAGCCATGCAGAGCGTCAGGTCTATGCTGCAGGCCATGCAGGACAAGGCGGCTGCGCGGAATATGTTGCAGCAGGCGAGTCTCGTGAAGCCACCAGAAAACCAAGAGACCTTTGACTTCTCGCGGTCGAGCCTCGTCGAGCAACACGAGTGCTTGGCAGCGATCCTGCACGCCGCCGTCGAGAAGCGCCATGCGACTGTGGGCGACTTCCAAGACTTTCTGAAAGCCCTCAAGAAGGTTGACAAGTACGACCATTTCCTCGGTATGTCGTACTAAGCGCTCGGCCAGCACAACTAGAGGCTTTGCTCACACCTGCCAGTTCATCTGTTTCCGGTTCTTGCGGCATACATTACAGTATTCGGCTCGACCGAAGGGGTCGGCGATCTCCAGCAGTCTCGCCAACTAAACAACATTATTTGCAAACCCGCTGACGACGACTCCTGGACCCTCCCGTACCTCCGAGCAACTGTTCGGGCGTGGTGGATTGTCGAGTACAGCGGATGGTATCTGGACGACACAGCCTACGATCTCCAAAACATCAACCTGGACGCGGAAGATGCAGAGAGGACCAAGCAATTTACGGAGTGCTTGAAGGAGGGCGCCTTTGACTTCATTTTGGCCGTCGCCGCCGATTGCAGGGCGCAGGAATGGCAGGACCCATCAAGGTTGGGGATGCGCCAGTGGTTGCAACGAAAATCCCCTCCTCTGGCGTCTGACCCTTTCCCTTTCAACCATTTCCTCCAACACAGCCTGATGGTCCACCTGGAGGGCTTCGTCGATGCTGCTATCACCAATATCCCAGACGTGCTCCGGAAACTGAGGACCGAGGAGGACGAGCAACGGCAGCTCAGCCAGAACCACGAACAGGACCTCGATCTCGAGCGCTTCTTGATCATCATCTCGTATGCGTTCGAGGGTAGACCTGACGCGGCTATGCAGTTCTGGGAAGATCCGGATAGCAACCTGGCCGGCTTCTTGCAGTGGGCGTCAAGGCGAGCTTCCACCCCGCTCGTCAGCGCTTTCTGCGAGATGCTCCAGTGTCTCGCGGATAACGAGGAGTGCGCCACCGCTGCCCACAACTTCCTTCTCGACGAGGGTCAACAATCGTCCGGCAAGATGAAGCGCTCGCAGTCGCTGACGTGGTCTCAGATCTTCAAGGAGCTGGCTTACTTCACGAACAAGTTCACCGAGAAGCCCAGCCCAGCCCAAGCGCACGCTATGCACCGCGCCGGGAAACCAGGCGCCGACCTGGCCGAGGCCGAGCCCGAGCAGGCCTTGATGCTGGAATGCTACCTGCGTCTGATGGCCAAGTTAGCGTCGGAGAGCGAAGTCGCGAGGGTGAAGATGATCACGGACGACGAGGTGCGGCTTGTTGAGACCTTGCTGAAGCTGGCAGACGGCGTGATCCCGCCTCGGCTTCGGGCTTCCATCTTCTACGTCCTCAAGGCCTTCATGACGCGGAAGCAGGCTGGCGAGAACGACGTGATGTGGAGATTGTTGAGGGCTGGGTGACTGGCACTTTCGGCGGTCCCGCAGGCACATCGAGATTGTCCTACCTCGGCCAGCCCCTGACGCCTCAGGCTTCGATGGAGGCGGTTTTGAACGATCTCAGCAACGGCTTTGAGGAGTCGAATGCCTTTATTCAGCTGCTCACCTCCCTCTTTGCGCCCCTTGATGGCCCCGAGGGGCTGAACGACAGCCTGACCTTTCCCGAGGACCTAGGCAGCAATACGAGGCTTCCCGGCATGGAACCCTATGTCGACTTTGTCTTCCAGGTTTTCGTGCAGAAGTCGCAAGATCTTGTTGACCCTGCTCAGCTCAGAGCTTTGCGCCTCAGTTGCCTTGAGTTTACCCTGACCTGCCTGTCAACGTTCAACGAGGATTTGATCATCTTGGGCAACGAGAGCAACGTTGCCATCGATGTGGCCATGCCGACAACGGATCTGGCCACATACGTGCGTCTCCATCCGTTCGCCCGCGTCATGAGTGGCTGTTCAACGGGAAGGTCATTACTGCCCTCATCAACACTATCCACCAAGACCCCAGTAGTCTGGGCAGTGCGTCCCCAGACTCGCCGCTGGTTCTCGGCATCTTGCGGGGCGTCCAGATCATGATCAAAGCGCTCGACTTGCAGGAGACCTACCTCCACCTCGTACGGCCCCTAATTCAGTCACAGTCTAGGCAGCGCCGTCCTTCAGTGGCGAACGCTGCGTACACATCTTTCGAGGACGGTATTCTGAGCCACCTGTCTCTCGTTGTCGACCTGGGCAAGTACTGCAATCTTGGCCACGGCGAGCTGACTCTGGCGTGCCTGAAGCTGCTGGAAAAGATCTCGACATCTCCCAGAATCATCTCTGAATGGAACCCCGACACTGGTCGCCTCGGCCACCGAAACAAAGCCATCGTCCAACTGGAGAGGGACAGCGAAGGCCAGACCATCGCCGCTTCACTGGCTGCTAGCATATCTTCTACCCTCGATCCGGTGTTGGAGGCCGAGTCAGAGGATTACGTGGTAAAGCTGTTCATCCCTCGACTTTCTCTATGAGTGTCTTCGGGCTACGCCGGACCAGCCGACTATTGCGCATCTACTGCTCGGCTTCCACTGCGAGCTCAACAAGCTCGGCATTGAGCCAAGAGGCGCATTTGACGCCCAGAAGTCGCTCTTCCACAGCCTCCTCAATGTTGTAATCGGGCTCTCGTGTTCGAAGAGGAGCATGGCATGCGCGGGTACCTGATCACGCTGAAGCATCGCATCCTGCGCATCCTCCAGGTTCTCTGGAAGTCGCCGCTGTCCGCCACACTGGTCATGGACGAACTGAGGGCTACCAACTTCATGTTCCACATGCTGCTGAGGGAGATCCAGATCCAGCCTGATCTGAGGTGGGATGACCTGGTGGCGAACAGTCCCGAGTTCCTGCTGTCCAGCGCCTCGGTGGCGTATATCGACTACCTCGGCTCGCGGGCCATGATCTTCGAATACATCGGCAAGGAGCTCTGCAGTGTCTCGCAGAACCGGATACCCTCCATCAAGCGTCAAATCTTTGACGCCTTGAGTGGGCAAATCAAGCTGGAGGGGGAGGAGCCTCTGAGCCTTCCCAACATTTTTGATTTCTTTGATTTCTTGAACCCGGACGCCAATTGGGATGTGCCTCGTCCGCAGTTCGTCTTTTACAAGGACCTTGAACTCAGACCATGTGCTGTGGAACACCCGGATGCTGGGCTTCAGTACGACATCCACAAGGTCAAGGAGACCATCGCTCTCAAGCGGAATGAGTTCAGGGACACGCTCCAGGTGGCGCCCCAGCAGCACCTCGACGCCATCGAGGCGGAGGAGAGGATACTGGTGGAGTGGTTGACCTTCACCAACCGCCAACGGCTGTTCATCGCGTCCAGGCTCACGCTGCTCAGAGCATGGGCAAACCTGCTGCTTGTCATGTTCGAGGCCAACGACTTCAAGGGCACTCCTAAGATGGCCTTCCTGCTGCAGGCGCTGCAAGCCATCCTTCCGGTCCTCGAGGCCTACAGCACGCTCAGCACTGCCGAGTCGTTCGAGCTCGCACGGGTCGCCAAGGTGCTGCTCTTCAGCTCAACTTCTCAGAAGACGACGACGCAGGCCTGGACAAAGAGAGGTTCACCGTCGGCAACCTCATCAGCGACAAGCTCTTCCAGCTCTTCCAGGTCTGTCTCAGCTCCCTCGGGAAGTGGGCCAGCACCGCCGAGCTGCGTGCCCTCTACTACGGCATCTGCTACCGTTACCTCACCGCTGTCGTCGACAAGGACACCATCGCCGCCGCCGGTGCCACCCATCCGCGCAGCCGCAGCCTCGCCACAGCGCGCGCGCGCACCCTCAAGGCGATCCAAGTCCACGGCGACCGCCTGCTCAACGTAATTTGCGATGACGCCTACGGCAGCGACCCGTCATGCCAAACAGCCGCCACCATCCTCCTCTCGGCCCTCGTCCACCTCTCCTCATCCCCATCCTCCCAATCCCCCTCTCAAGACTCTCAGATCATCGACTCTCTCAACCGCCTCAACTTCATCGGCGTCCTGGTTGACTCCCTCAAAACAATCCTGTCGGACTGGCTCGCCACCGAGCCCTCCTCACCTCTCACTCCCTTCGACGTCACCTTCCGCCCTTTCCACCAACCCCAACACATTTCCTACCCTCACCACGCCTACCTAACCGCCAAACTCTCATTGCTCTTGCAAATCGCCCAAACACGCCCTGGCGCAAAGTACATCCTCCAAGCCAACCTCTTCCGTGCGCTAGAGCTCTCCGGCGTCTTCTCAGCCGACCCGGAACTGCAGGTCGATCCACGCGACACTCGCGCCCTGGAGCGGCACTACACCTTGCTTGTGCTGCTTGCGCGCATCGTCGGTGCGGCAGTCCTGGCGCGGGGCGAGCACAACGTTGTGCAAGGACGGAGGTTCTTGGGGGCGCATCGCATGCTGGTGGTGCACGTGCTGAAGAGGAGCGTGGGGATCGGGATGCATGGCGGTGGGGGGGACGTTGCTGGCGGGGGAAAGGATGGGCCGAGGAATGGGCACGGGCAGGATGGACCGAGTGTGCTGGGGAGTTTGATTGGGGGCGGGAAAGCCGGGACGGATGTGGAGGCGCAGGCTATGCTGGAGGAGAGGATTGAGGAGCTGGCGGAGGCGTTTATTCTGCTGATTGCTGCGACGGGGTTTTTGGAGGTATGTTTGCCCACTGTCCCTATTCTTCCCACGGACGGAGGCGGTATCCTGGAGGATGACAGATAGATGGGTTGCTGACACGATGCAGTTTGAGAACGGACAGATGCCGGCTGAGAAGCCGAGGGCCAACACGATGCTTTTCCACTGAGGGTCATGGGGTGATGGGCATTCCGCGGTGGAGCACGGAGAGCACAAGAAATGGGATGAGCATGAGAGAGAGCTCGAAAAGACCCCTACGAGAATTGACTGCTAGGAGCCAACATGGTGTTGCCGTTAGAGAAGCGCGGCTTTGGAATCAATGTATTTACTGCTTGTAGGCCTGGTTTGGAATAGACCGAGGTGGGACCAACTGGTCTTGCTACCTCAACACAGATGTTGTCCTGAGTTGTGTACAGAAGGATAGGTCACACATGAAGAGAAGCATCAGACACACTCCGGCACGAGCAGCAACGCCAGACACTTATGATATTCCGGCATGAAAGAAAGGCGAACCCCCCTGAATTCGCTGCCTTGTCCTCTTTCGTCCTCCGTCCCATCCCATTCCAGACCCGTTCAACCCATTCCCATGCGATGCCGTGCAATGCCATAACCTATTTACAAACGCGTCCGACCCGGGAGAAGGGGTATCTTACAAAACACCATACGCCAAATGTACCTCCCTGACCATCTTGCAACGAAACAAAGCAGGCTCGAAGTGAGCGCTCGCAGAGAGAAAGTGTGCCTAGAGTCCAGTGACCACGCCCTTTAAGGGGAGCGTCTGCCTCTCCATCAACCTTGCTGCCCAGAAACCTTGCTAAGACGTGACGAGTGAACTCCAATGACCCAAGAATAGAAAGAAGATAAGGAATGCCAATCCATTGACGCACGGCGTTGTCCAGGGATCCAGGCGACCAGGCGGCCCCGTCTGGGCGGGTCAAGCAGGCTTCAGGAACTGAGAAAGAACTGCCGAATACCGCCCAGAGGGGCTCGACCTGCGCCGCGAGACCCAATCCTGGCTGCATCCACTTTTGACCCGATGACTCCGAGAACATCAGACTCCAGGTGGGGAAGCCTGCGGCGTGTTGCTCTTTCCTAGCGTCCGTCGTGTCATCAACTTCAGTTCAAGGGCGTAGAACCCCCGTGCTCTGTTGCTGTATTTCCCAGAAAGGGGCAGGGCGTCGATCTTTTGGCGGCAGATGGGACAGATTCGTCGGGATGGGTCGATGTTGAGGGCGGAGTGAAGACACTCTGAGCAGAAGAGGTGGCCTAAGACGTGTTAGACTTGGATGCAGCTGCGTAGAGAAGCCGCACTTACCGCAATGAGTGACGGTCAAATTGGTGACACTGTCCATGCAGATGGCGCAGTCGTATTTGCTCAGCTTGACATACTTCTTATCCGCCTCCTTCTGACTGTTGACGACCTCGTCGGGTATATCGTCCTTGTCCACTAAATCGACCACCTGCTCGGCTGCAAAGGCATCGCCACCGAAGAGATCGTCTTCCTTGTCGGCCTCACGCTTGCGCTTATTGCTGGAAGAGGAGGGTCGCGAAGCGCTCCGGGTTGCCCTAGCGGAGCCCGACGACGGTCCAGCCTGGCTCGGTGCTGAGGGCATTGTCAAATCACCAGGGCGGATGGTCCTTTTCGGCCTGGCGTTCGTAGACATAGTGGAGAGCAGCCGGATGCTGGTCAGTGACCCTGAGCTGGGGGTCGCTTCCCCGGTGTAGCGTCGCTCTATCGCAAGGCGATGAAGTACGTATAATGCCGTCGGCGCTGGAAGCGTGGTACGGGCGCTGAGGATGGGTCTGAACGTGCGAAAGGCCGTGAGAAGCGCGCTCGCCGTAAAAAATTTCGCCGCGGCTCGGTTGGCAGGAAGTTGAGGTTGTTTTCTGGTTTTGGAGGTGCGGGGTGGAAGGATTGGAGGGATATGGGTTGCGGCTCGAGCCAAAGGCTGCAGAAGTGGTGGGGTGCGTGGGAGCGCGAAGCGCAGGAGAATGGAGTCGGGATGGTGGCGGATCAGTGTCTGTCAGTGTTCTGGGCGAAGCGTTGAGGCGACAAGGCTCCGGGTGCTGCGGCGTAGCCGGGGTTGGCCTGTTGAAAGCGCCGGGTCGGGTGGGTCCCGGAACAAGCCCAGCGCCGGGAGGACCATGCCGCAACGATTGGGATTCCCCGTTTCCAAAAAACAAAGATGGGTTTCCAGGACCATGCGACTAATCGGACTCAAAATAACCGGCGGTTCGAGGCGTGAAGGCAAGGGATGCACGGGTGAAGCTTGCTGGCGGAGAGGAGAAGACGAAGAGGGCAGGGGCAGCACCAGGTTCGTGAAGCTCTGGTCTAAGAAACAATGTGAGACTCGGCGTTGTATTCCGGGCCACCAACAACCAATATCTCGGGGCTGCCATGCGTACCGTCCGGGGAATCGTCCAGCGTACCGTCGAAGAAGTTGTCCTCCATTGCTGCTGTGTCAGGCGCGACCCAAACCCTGATTTGTGCTGGCTGTCGGTGGTGATTCCTCCTTCGCTCTCCACCCCAGATAATTATCGCTAGGTGAAACAGGCTCGCTGCTCTCAAGGAGGCAACAGAGATTCGAGGCGGACGCTCTGATATCGCTAAACCGAAAAGGCTCTCTAATCCAAGGTAGGACGGGTCACAGGTAACCGGAGTTGGAAATATCGAGACTGAAGTGGGATTAGGAGTGCATGGAGGAGTCTGAAGGCGATGGTTAAGGCAGCCAACTTTGAAGAGACGGAGAAGAGTGGAAGGCAAGACTATGCCGGACAGAGGAATGGAACGTACGGGACACCCCATAGGTCCTTCCGCGATCTCCCGCGACGGCACACGAGAGGTCTGGAGCGTCTTGCAGGAGGGCTGCGGTAAACACCACCCGAGATGGAACGTGACTCCCGGCATGGTGGTCTTCTCAGCCTAACACCATAGAGTCCTGCGGTGTCAAAGGAGCAACTCCTGGAAGTCCCCTGCCGGTGCTGCAGCAGGAGGAAGGTTCCCAGCAGACCTGACTCTCGTGGGGTGGCAGGAGCCATCGACACGTCCTTAAGAGGAAGGAGTGACCTGGCCGCGTTCGGGTGCCCGCGTTCGGGTGCCCGCGCTCTCCTGCTGCTTCGGGCCCGGTTTGGTGTCCAGCTGCCCCCACTGCCCGAGCCCCCGAAGTGAACATTTACTGTGATTCGGAGCGGCCATGAACTCCTTCTTCCACGACAGCTCCTCACAAAACCTACAAGCTTAGGCAACCTTGGCTCCTGGGGCCGTCCGTCTGAGATGTAGTGGCCAAACACTCAGAAGGAACAGTTATGCTCTGGCTTGCGGTCCTAAACCTAAAGGTAGGTAGGTACATGGCTACCTGGTTGTCTTCCTGACGAAAAACCCACAAAATCCACTGCTGGGTGAGTGACTGCAACAACATTGTGAACACGCCCGAGATTGGTTTGACGGGATCTTATCAACGTTATCGGCTGTCGCCAGATCCTTGACGGCAAGCTCCGGCGCAGGCAGCGTCATCTGGTGGGTAAATCCACTGCGCTAAAACTGCCGCTGCGGAGCCCCCTATCGCTCGAACGTGCACCCCGGCAAAGCCAACTTTTTCGAGTCTTCCATTCGTCTCGACATCTCGACACCTCGACAGCCCCTTCCATCGGAGAACCTCCACCCACCCGCTCAGAGCTACCATGCCTTGAGCGCGGCGTCGCGTTCCGCTCTTTGTGCAGAATGCTCATTCCCGTCCGCGGCTTTGCTGGAGGAGATGCGCCCGCCGCGAGCTTCATCCGCCTTGCGCGACACCGCGCTGCCCGCCGCTCATGGCGGCCGCTGAACACCGTATTCCCGCGCCGCTGCGAGTCGACGGCAGCTGTTGCCGAGAAGGATCTCTCGGTCCCCTGCGAGGCGCGCTTCAATGAGATCGGTGTTCAGCAGCTGAGTAACCGCATCTACGAGCAGCTCTTCCCCGCGGCAACACCTCCCCGCCCTCCCCCGAGCTTATCGAACTTGCGCGCGACCACTTGCGCCGCCACGATCTGCTCGGCAAAAACACCGACAACACGCCCCCTGTCGCCTTCAACTTGCCGCCCTTGGCAGGCCAGACGCTCGATGAACACTTCTACAAGCTCGGCGTCGACGCCGCCGAGCCCTTCCTGACACACGCGAAGCAATTGGCCAAGGCAACCCTCCCGCCGAAACCGCGCTCATGGGTGCGCCGGAGCGGGTGGACAAAATATTACCCCGACGGCCGAACTGAACCGGTCGATGCGCCCCAGGGCAACATGCTCGTCTTCGACACCGAGGTTTTGTGGAAGGAGAGCCCCTTTGCTGTCATGGCCTGCGCTGGCACCCCGGACGCTTGGTATGCATGGCTGTCGCCCTGGCTGTTAGGAGAATCCGACAACGACCGCCATCTGGTACCGTTGGGGGATCCCTCGAGAGAGAAGGTCATTGTGGGACACAATGTTGGCTACGACCGGGCCAGGATTTTGGAGGAGTACGACCTACAACAGTCTCGGAACTCGTTCCTCGATACCATGTCGCTCATGTCGCGGTCAATGGCATGTGCTCGCAGCAGCGGCCCACCTGGATGAAGCACAAGAAAAATCGGGAGCTGCGGGACAAGGTCGCCAAGGAGTCGAGCAATATCGAGCTGGTCGAGCTGCTGAACAATGGCGCCTTCACTGCCGAGGAGGAGGAGTTGTGGGTCGAGAGGAGTTCCATCAACTCCCTCCGGGATGTCGCCCAGTTCCATCTGAATATCTCGATCGATAAAGAGCTTCGGAATGCCTTTGGCGAACTCAACCGGGAGGGAGTACTGGAAAACTGGATGAGCTCCTGACATACTGCGCGGCGGACGTTGCCATCACACATCGCATCTACCAGATCGTGTTCCCCAACTTCCTCCGCGTTTGTCCCCACCCAGTCAGCTTCGCTGCCCTCCGCCACCTCTCGTCCGTCATTTTGCCAGTCAACAAGTCCTGGGACTCGTACCTCGCAAATGCCGAAGCCACCTACCACAAACTTTCAGACGCCGTCCAGGAGCGCTTGGTGTCGCTGACCGAAAAAGCCCTGGAGATCAAGGACGATCCCGAGAAATGGGGCAACGACCCTGGATGAAGCAGCTGGACTGGTCAGGCCAGGAGATCAAGATGGTCAAGGGTAAGAAGAAGGGCGACCCGCCCCGGCCGGCCGCGAGCAGAAGAAGCCGGGCATGCCCCAGTGGTACAAGGATTTGTTTGCGAAGAACGACTCCCCCATCAACATTAGCGTACGCACAAGGATAGCGCCGCTGCTTCTTCGACTGTCATGGGACGGCTACCCGCTCTTCTGGTCTGACAAACATGGCTGGACGTTCAGAGTACCGCGGGCTGAAGCAAACAAGTATATCGAGAGGCAAATGGTGCCTTGCGATTTCACAGAGGAGCCTATTGTGGCGCTGAAGGAAGACAGAGACCATGTCTACTTCAAGCTGCCGCACAAGGACGGGCCCACGGCTCGGTGTGTCACCCCTATGGCCAAAGGGTACCTCGCCTATTTTGAGAAGGGAACGCTTTCATCCGAGTACCCGTATGCTAAAGAGGCACTCGAGATGAATGCATCCTGCTCCTACTGGATTAGTGCGCGGGATAGAATCATGTCTCAGTTGGTGGTTTACCAGGATGGATCTCCCGGTGGTGCCACTGGGAAACCTGCTGAGACGAAACCGGAAGCTGAGGTACCGGTCGGCGGCTTCATTCTACCGCAGGTCATCCCCATGGGTACCATCACTCGCCGCGCCGTCGAAAACACTTGGCTCACGGCATCCAACGCAAAGAAGAACCGCGTTGGGTCGGAGCTCAAGGCCATGGTCCGCGCTCCGCCGGGCCATGTCTTCGTCGGTGCCGATGTCGACTCGGAGGAGCTGTGGATTGCTTCGGTCGTGGGCGACGCCACTTTCAAGATCCACGGCGGCAACGCCATCGTTTTCATGACCCTCGAAGGCACCAAGGCCGCCGGCACCGACCTGCACAGCCGGACAGCATCCATCCTGGGCATCACCCGCAATGACGCCAAGGTGTTCAACTACGGTCGCATCTACGGCGCCGGTCTCAAGTTTGCTGCCCAGCTCCTCCGCCAATTCAACCCCAGCCTCAGCGAAAAGGACACCCTCACCATCGCCAGCAAGCTCTACGCCACCACCAAGGGCACCAAGACCAACCGCAAAGCGCTCCACAAACGCCCCTTCTGGCGCGGCGGCACCGAGTCCTTCGTCTTCAATAAGCTCGAGGAATTCGCGGAACAGGAACGCCCGCGCACTCCCGTGCTCGGGGCGGGCATCACCGAGGCCCTCATGGGCCGCTTCATCAGCAAAGGCGGCTACCTCACCTCGCGCATCAACTGGGCCATCCAATCCAGCGGAGTCGACTATCTCCACCTCCTCATCGTCGCCATGGACTACCTCACGCGCCGATTCAACCTCGCCGCCCGCCTCGCCCTCACCGTGCACGACGAGATCCGCTACCTCGTCGAGGACCGCGACAAGTACCGCGCCGCCATGGCACTGCAGGTCGCCAACCTCTGGACGCGGGTCATGTTTGCCCAGCAGGTGGGCATTCACGATCTTCCCCAGAGCTGCGCCTTTTTTTCCGCAGTCGACATCGACAGCGTGCTCCGAAAGGAAGTCGACATGGACTGCATCACGCCCAGCAATCCAACGCCCATTCCCCCGGGCGAAAGCATTGACATCACCACTCTCCTCGCCAAGGGCAAGCTGGCGCAGCTGGACGAGTCCATCATCCCCGCGCGGCACCCACCAAAGCTAGACGGCATCGAATATGCCCCCCGCAAACCCGTCATGCAGGAACTACGCGAGGCAGAAAACGCTGACGGCTCGACCGAGCTGCGCTTCATCCGCGCGCAGATCTGCAACGACGAGAAGGAGTTCCGCAGATCCTGAAAGAGACTCGCAGGCCCCCAATCCCTCCCGCCTCGCCCTCTGTCACCACAGCGACCTCGACGGCCGCTGCGAGGAAAGCGCATGCCAAAACACCCGCGAAGACCGCCGCCGCCGCGGGCAAGACGACAGCAGTCAAAAAGAACGTCATGCCGTACTATGCCACGCCGCGGCTGATGCCGGTCCAGAGGGAGCCGATGTCTGTGACTGAGGCGCTAGCGGCGGTGAGATTCAGGAATGGCGGAGGGTTTGAGAGGGGCAAGTGGGACTGGAAGTCAAGGGCGCCGCAGCAGGCGGGGAAGTTACCGACGAGGTTGTGATACTTCCGTTCCACCCTGTGGGGTCGTTTAAACTTTTTAAGACCGATGCTCCCCTTTGGTTGACGCGAGGAGAGGGAAGAAGGGGGGGGGGGGGGGTGAGGTTTGTTCTTGTTCGGAGAGGTCGTGAGTGTATGATTGCTGATGGCGTGGTCTTCAACCGTGGCCTTCGAAGGATTTCTTGGTTAACATATTCCTGTATAACATTGTCTCTCAAGCGGTGCAGCATTTCTGGGATCAGGGGATGGTGGCTGGTCAAGGGGATAAGCGGGAGGGCGTCACCACGGCGTATGTTAATTGTTGCATTGCTGGGCATGATATGGAATAAATGGGGGGCGGGGTGTTCGAAAGCCTGCTCTGTATCAATCATCGCAACTATTGTCCACCCCGCTATCTTCTGTTCTTGTATCTATTTAGTGCTGTAGCATAAGGAGGCGGATACTAGTTCTTAACCAGACACTAAGATACGTCCACCTATTAGAATTTTGACTTCAGCAGATGTTCTGGATACGACGGGAAGGAGAGCAACGCTGTTAGAGGGTAAGATGATTCAATTCTTATGCGACCTTCTGCTGGCCGTACTGAGCTCCTAAGGTATTCCATACTCCAAAAGCAGATATCCTCCCCCAGGCCCCGCTCTGCCACTCTGCACGGTAGCCACCAACCCCCCCCCCCAACCCAAACAACACCATCTCTCTCCCCTTCACACCACCAAGACTCATACACGTTTCCACCCACTTCTCTACTCAGGAGTCTCTGTAGAGCTCTAAACTATTTCACCTCGGCGGCTCCGGCAACGGCCTCGGTCCGACAATCGGCCTCCTCCCCGCCCCAATTCCCTGCGTTCCCCGATTCTGACTATCCCCGCCGGTATACCCCGTCCACTGACTGACATCCCACCTGCCCCAATTCCTCCTCCAATCCCATCGACCCCTCCATCCCCCATCCTCGCGGCTTTGGCCGTCTCCTTTTGCGCCTCCTCCCACTCGCGCTGCCGCTGCCGCTCCAGCTCCATCTCGCGCTCGAGGAGGGACTTGGACGCCCAGCCTCCGGCTGCAGTTTTCTTCTGGCTGCGGCACGGCGGCGGTCTTCCGAGTCGCGCTCATCAGTTGTGCCGAGGAGTTCGCGGGAGTAGGTTGGTTTTGGGGCGTCGGGGATGGGGCGGGGTTGGTGGCGAGGAAGCGGTCGGTGCGGGAGAGGTTGGGGCTGGTTTGTTGGTATTGGGGTTGAGGGAGCGGTTTGGGGGAGGGCTGCGGGGAGGGTTGCTGGCGCGGGCGGGATGCCTCAGGGGAGTAGGTGGTTGGGTCTGGGAGGGGCCGCGACCCTGTGTGCTGTTCACGGATGGGAAGCGACGGCGACGTCTCCCCTGTCCTGTGGGCCTTAACTTTAGGGGGCCGAATGCGCCAGCTGTTGGGTCGGGTAATGGGCGGGGAGAGGTTGGAAGGGGAGGCGATGTAAGCGGTTCGTCCTCCTCTTCGTGGTGTTCTAAGGATTGCTGGTGCGGTGGCCGCTTGGCGGCGAAGTTGCGCTCGTCGCGCACGCTCCAAGAGTCCTGCCTGGAAACAGGTTCCTCGGCCCTATTGCGAGACTTCGACCGGGCGCGGGATCGAGACCGCACCTTCTTGTCGTCGCTGCCGCCAGGCCGGAGCGAGCGTTCCTGGCGCTCCCTCTCGTACTGGGCCTCGCGCTGGCGGGCCTCCTCGAGCTGCTTTTCAAGCTCTTTTATGCGCGCCTTGTCTGACGACTCCTGTTCGGCCTGGTATTGGCTGAGATACTGGCCGCGCAGTTGGTTGTTGCTCCTCGGGCGAGCTTTTTCGCGTTCGGCCCGCAGCCGGGCCTCGGCCTCCTCCTCCTCGCGGCGCCTCTTTTCCTCGGTCAACCTCCACTGACGTTCCTCCTCTTGCCATCGCCTCTTTTCCTCCTCGAGTTTCCTCTGTTCTTCTTCCCTGAGACGACGCGTCTCCTCTTCCCATCTGCGCTCCTCCAGCCGGCGCGCGTTCCTCCTCTGCCTCGATTTCCGCCTTCCGCCGGCGCTCTTCCTCCTGCCGCTGCCGCTCAGCTCGGCCTCTTGCTCCTTTTCCTCTTTTCCTTCTCGGCTAGGCTTGGTACGTGAGGCGCGGCAGTCGTGATCTGGCGACGGCCGCCAAACGCAATACCCAGGTTTCCTTGGCTCGCGCCGCCCATGTACCCGTACTGCGCAATGTTCCAGGCCGGGGTGTGGCACCTTCATGCTCTTTCTTGCTCCAGCTACTGACGGAGGAGGCGGGCTCGCGGTGCCTTGGGTGGGTGATTTGGTGGGACTCCAGCGGCCGGAGCCGGAATCGCCGGTTCTCGCCGGGCCCAGTGTAGCCCCTTTTCCATAGAGAGATGACGACGTGTTGCTAGCATTTGACGTAGCACGGCCGCGGAGGCCGGTGGGAGTAGTCGGGCCGGTCGACTGGGGGCTCATGACACGGGAAGTCTTGGGGCCGATGACTGTTGGGAAGGCGGAGGGCTTGACGCTGTTGGCAGCACGGCTGAAGGCGCCGATGCACTGGAGGACCTGGGCGGGGTCCTTCTGCTCGTAGAGGTCGACGGTCAAGAACATGTCGTGCTGTTGGAGGTTTAGGGGCGGCGACTGGCAGGCGCGCAGGAAGTGCGAGATGTTCTCCATCTGAACGAAGGGCATCGCGGACTTCTTGAACTTGACGCCGGGCGGTCCGACGGCGAGGTTGACGAGCTGCCGCGAGTTAGGTTTGTTATCTCAACAAATGAACCACCAAACTTACTTGCACAGCGCCACGCCATCCCGCAGTCCCTCGAGCAGATCATCCCCGGCAGGTGCTCGCCCAGTACGCCTTCGATCCATTGCCTGGCCTCGTTTGCAGCAGCCGGGGTGTACTTTTCGAGGCGTAGTCTGCGCAGGTCCTTGTCCAACGATGTCACCGACGCCATGGTGGGCGAGTATCGCCAGTTTTCTGCGAGCCTTACAATATGGCCGGTGGTATGAAGGGGTTGTCGGGAACCGGATGGAAATAGCGCGTCGGGCTCAGTTGCGTCAGCGCCTTCAGTGGCTTCAGCGGGTTCAGTGGGTTCAGCGACTCCAATGGCGGGGTCGGGATCAGCGCTGACGCGGCACTGGGGGGCAGTCGCAGAGGCTGGGCTTGGTGTGAAAGCTGCAGAATATGTTGGACAAGCCGACTAGAACCTCTTCTCGTTGGCCGCGATGACAGAGGAATCCGGTTTTGTTTTGCTGGAAAGGGGCTCTCAAACTCCCTTAGATCAGGGCCTTCGGTTCATTAATGTTACATGCCATTCCAGGAATCCAGGAACCCCACCACCAAGCGTGGGGTCTTAACAGGCTTGGCGGCAGCCACATGCGGATTGGGGGAGGCTGGTGTTGCATTGGAGTGTGGCTGGAGCTCGGGGGATGCGACGATCGCTGCGGGCTTGGCACGACGTCACCTCTCAACGCTCCCAAAAATGGATCCACACAAGCTCTCGTTGTGACAACGCATTTCCGCGCCAGAGACAGCGAGGTCCCCTTGACGATCAAACCACCACCATTGACGGCTTTTTTAGTGTTACTACCCACCCTCTTCCTCCCGATGTCCGCAAAACCAATCTCTCCACTCCGCCGGGCCTGGTACAAATGGAAGATGCTCCGTCTCCCCTGGCGGCGCCAGTTCCTGATCGGTCTGTCCACCCACCCCATCCCCCAACACCTCTTTCCCCCCATGCTCACCTCTATGCCGTCCAGGCCTCGACCTCAACGGAAACACGTACTGGGAATTCCTCGACCGCGGGTCCAAGCTCCCCTCGCCCAACCCGTCCCACCCGCTGACCTCACCCGTGCGCTGGCGGCGCATCGTGCGCTGCCCGCGCAGCACCACCACGGCGACGTTGCGGTGCCGCCCGCCTGGCACCAGTGGCTGCGGCATACGCGCGCCGACCCGCCGTCGCTCGCCGAGCAGCAGGCCGAGGTGCTGCGGCAGGAGCGCATCAAGGTCTTGGCGGCCGAGGCGGACGCGCGGTGGGAGGCGAAGCCGAGGGTTATGGAAAGCCCCGCGACGGCGGCGGGGAGCGGGGTGTTGGGAGTGCGGGAGCCGGCGTTTGAT
The DNA here is from genome assembly GCA_031001845.1 of Achaetomiella virescens. Taxonomy (NCBI): domain Eukaryota; kingdom Fungi; phylum Ascomycota; class Sordariomycetes; order Sordariales; family Chaetomiaceae; genus Achaetomiella; species Achaetomiella virescens. The sequence continues at coordinate 168,245 of JARNGD010000031.1, forward strand.
ACCGAGAGGCACGTTGGGCCCGGGTCCAAGGTGAAGCCGAATGTGAATTTGAGGGGAAAGGAGGGAAAGAAGAGGAGGATGCGACCACGGCATCGACGGGTCTGACGGAGGAGGTTACGCTGGGGGATCAGGAGGCGGTGAATCAGCGGGGAGGAGACGTGGAAAAGGATGCAGCAGGAGGCAGAGACGAAGGGGAAGGAGGAGAAAGAGGGAAGGAAGGTAGCGAAGGGGCCAGATCCGTGGAAGCAGGCTAGGGGAGGCCCGAGTGAAGCGTGGCAACCAAGGCTTGGGAACCGGCTGCGAGGCCGAAGAAATGAGTTTTCTTTGGTGAAGGACAAGACGATATCTTAGTCGAACACCGAATCGTTGATTGGGTTCGGACGCGGTCGCCGTCGTCTCCTGGCGAGGCGGAAGGTCAGCCCCACTAAGAGAGAGAGAGCTTGGTCAAGAGGAGAAACGGCGAGGAGCCAAGGCTCGCATGTATCAACAAATGTACGACTATCACTTGGCGACTGGTCAGAGGGATTGGCGTCCGTATCTGCGATATCCAAGCGAATAGCAGGCCAAAAGCTAATGCGGTGTATTGAAGGGCGGCCATCAAAACAGCACAAGATTCCATGCTTGTCTCTGCTCTGCTTGACAGGCCAGAGTTACGACTTATAGAGAGATTGTATGAATTCAGGCAAGCCCCCACTTGAATCTGGGCCCCTAAACACCATCGATTCTAAATATTGTATAGCAACAAGGATACCAGCTCCCAAGCATGACAGTCCAAAGATGCAATCGCCATTGTGCGCGACCAATGGCGGGGTATCAAAAACGTCAGAAAAGAGACCCGTACAGCCCAGCCCAACCGAGACCCACACGCACCATTAACACCAAACACCAGTACCTTGAAACAAGACCATCCCTTCTTGCCATCTACCTCCCGCAGTAGCAACAACATCCACCAACCGCCTCAAACCCCTCCTGATCTCGCCAGAATCTCCCTCGCCTCCGTCTCCCCTCCTTCTCCCCCTTCCCCGGCCCTCTCCTCCTACCCCGCCACTCCCAACCTTCTGGTCCCTCGCCCTAATCCCCTCTCCACCGCCCTCCTCAGCCCGTCGTCATACTCGACGTCAATCTGCGCGTACACAAACCCCATCAGACTTTCCAGCGCCAGCGACAGCTTCGCATTATCTTCGGCCGTGACCCTATGCGCGGCAAACGGCAAAAAGCACTCGCGCATCATAAGCACGGTGACACGTGTTCTCCTAAGCCCGACCCGGAGTTTTCTGGGTCGATAGTGGCCGGGTCGGGGCAGTTCGGCGGGAGGAGGTCTTCGATTACGGAGCGGAGGAAGGAGACTTGGATGTCCTCGGGAAGGTAGGATTGGTGGGACTCGATGAAGAGGCGGTAGATGGGGGGGGGAGGTTGCGCACGTGGGAGGTGAAGTTCTCGTAGAGGTCGGAGACGGGGGTGAAGGTGGAGGGGAGGTAGTAGGAGGACGTTGGAGAGAAGGGGAAGAGGCGGAGACGGAAGGGGACGGTTTCGTAGATGGGGTCGGTTAAGGTGAAGGTAGGGGTGGGAGGGGGTTTTGGTTTGCGACCGCGTCGTTTTGGGTGGGGGGTTGTTGTTGTCGGTCTGTCGGGGGAGGAGAAATCGGAGGAGAAATCGTCGCCGTCGAGGTAGTCTCCGAATTGGTCGTTTTCTAGATCCACCACTGCCTCCTCCACTCGCTTTCTCTTGGTCTTCTCCCCAGGCTTCGCGATAGCCGTCTCCTTCTCAAAACACCTCCTGTACAGCACCGATCTGACGCGACCGTCTCCCCGTCACTAAAGCGAACATGGCCCGCATCACCTCCTTCAGCCCGTTCCTCCTCTCCTCCTCAATCCCTCCAGATACCCACCATCAAACTCCCGCGAGCATGGGATACGCCCGAGCAGACCCTCCTCCCCAACTTTCTCTTGCTTATCATCCCTCGATAACCGCTCATCGAAATCCGCCTCGAGGACCGAAACCATATACTCTAACCAGACTCGCCAATGCCGCCACCGTTGCGGATACTCTGCCGCGCAGCGGAAAGCCCAACCCAGCAACCCCAAAAATCCGGGGCGCGGCGGAAAAGCAGTTGCGAGCACGCAAAGGCGCCGCTGAGCGAGTCGGAGTCGTCGTCATTGGAGGTGTTCCCGCTTGCGCTTCCTACGTTGTCACCGCCCCTGCCGTTCAGGCGTATGCCAGGTTTGATGAATTCGAACGCGGCACGGAGGTTGGCGTTGACCGGTCCTACTGTGCTGAGCAAGCCTCGTAAATAGGAGAGGGCGTAGGAGGCGGCGTGGATATTGCTTATCTCGGGGGCGCGGGAGGTGAAGGAGGGGTGGATGATAAGGGTCGCGAGGAGGGCGATTTGGGAAGGGGGCGGGATACGGGCGGGTTTTGGTTTTTGGTGTTTGAGTTGAAGGGGTCGCTGGACGATGTTGCCATCGCTGAGGAGGCCTGAGAGTATGTGTATTGCGGCCGTGTCTGGATACCCGCAAGTTAGTGGAGTGGGAACGGGGTAAAGCCACAGGTGGACGGACATATAATTGCTCCTCCATATGAATCTGGCAGTGGGATTTCAACTCATGAGGCAGCTGTACTGCATCCGGTAGCCCGGGTCCACTGGTGGTGGTGGTGGCTCCTCAATAGAGCTACTCGGACTTGTATCGTCGGCGGCATTGAATGGCGAGCGCGCGCCGTGTGGTACGAGTGTGGTGTGGATATGCTCGTCAATGAAGTAAGGGGCGATGTCAGCTCCATGATGAAACCCGATCAAGCGCTGCGTCGAATGAGGGATAGTATCGAAAATCGACTTGAAGCCTGAGGCAAGTGCCCGTGGAAGGAAGGTGTTCGTGGGATGATCGCTCGCTCGAAACTGGAAGGCCCCTGAAGACCTGGGAGCGCCAAAGCGGCGCGCTTTCACGCGATAAGTGGGGCCTTGTTTAGCGCGGTTGCGATAAAATTGAGCGGGCCTTGAATGACGTTGCGCGCTCTTCGGCGGTCGTCACAGTTTCATTCATTGTCCAGAGTTCAGGCCACCAATCAATTTCTGTATCGCTTCTTTGTCGAGTGTCAAGGCGCAGCAGCACTTCTGCCCACTTTTTTATCTTTATCTTTGAAGCCTATGAAGCGTTAGCTCCCTCGTTGGAAACATTCCTTCCCGAGGCCTCTCCGGATGGGATATTGTTAATATGCACAGTACATGATTTACCTTGACCGATTGTTTACTTCGAACTTTTATCTCCTTAACTCTTCTCTACCTCTTCAGCTTCAGCACTATCCACGCGGCGAGACGGTATCCGACGATGATGCCCATCATGATACCGACGTCTTTGCCCTGATATCCCGGCTTGTAACCATACTGGTCAAGCACGCCCTGCCCACGGATAAGGCACTGGTCTGCGAGGTCCGTCTGCCACATGCCTATATATAATATATATATAAGATTTAGATGTCAGTCTCCGAGATGGCATCTTGGGAATTCCCGAGGAAAAGGAAACCGGGGGCGGATGGCCGACTTACAGCGACACGCATCTCCCACCGTCGCGCAGCTGTACACACGCTCGCTGAACTCATTCACCATCATGTTTTCAAACACGTACTTCTGGTAGTCCCAGTAGTGGAACACGTATTTGTAGAACACGTTGAGCACCGTCGGCGGCACCATGAACCCGTTGACGCTCATCCACAGGCCGTTTGCGAAGGCGACTAGCGCGAGTGAGACGACGAAGGACGGGAACAGCGACGTCATGAGCACCACCAAGCTCTCGGCCGCGAGCAGATCCAGAAAGACCCAGAGCACCCAGGTGAAGAAGGCCTGCGCTGTCGGCTGGAAGTTGGACAGCCAGTAGGAGATGGCTGAGAAGACGAGGGAGAAGATGACTGAAATAGGTCAGCTCGATGGTGCGCCTGACCATAGTTGGGGTAAGTCCATACAAAGGTAAGGGACGCCAATGAGAAAATTGGAGATGATCATGGCCGTTGCGCCGTAGAGGCCGTTGTGCTTCTCCTTGACGAACTGCATGTAGTCTTCTAGGTATGCGGGGCAATACGCAACCGCCATGAACGACATGAAGGCGGAACCACTGTTGGTTGTCAGCAGGTTGAACTTGGAGAGGCATGTAACGATATACACATACTAGAAGATGGCGTTGATCAGCGGGATGATGGACTCCTGCGTGGCATCCAGTCTCAGCCAGACAGTGCCCATCATGATCGCGAGAGCTGTTACAACCGTGGGTGAGTCATTGCTCCCACCATACAAGTCAAGGGCTAGTGATACTAACCTGTGTACATAGCCAGCCGAATGCCATAACTACAACGTCGCGGTAGCTCTTCACAAAGCTCCGGTGCATCAGCGTCAAGATGAGACTCGGCAGACTGGGCTTCTTCTCGGCCGCCTCGAGCTCAGCCGGCCCCGAACCCCTCTGCTCAACAGCCACCACCGCCGCACCGAGCTCCTTCGCCCTGCCCGAGCCGGCCCAGGCAAGCTGCATGTCATGCAGCCGTTGCATCGCCGCGAGCCCCTATCCAACGCAAAATCCGTATTGACCATATCGAGCAGAAACTCGGCCGGGTTGATATGCACCGGCATGCGATGCCCGAGCGCCTCATAATGCGGCGCCACCGCCGACACAGGGCCAAAGTAATGCGTCTTGCCATGGGACATGAGCAGCAACTTGTCGAACAAGTTGAAGGTGTTGGTACTCGGCTGGTGGAGGGAGGCAATGACAATCAACTGCTCCAGTTAGTACGATCATCCCCCCCTCTTGCTCCCTCCCCTGGATGATCTGAAAACGGAGAACCCACCTTCTCCCGTCTCGCCACGCCCTCAAAAACCTCACCACCTCCCATCCGGCTGCCGAATCTAGTCCGCTAGTCGGCTCATCCAAAAACAGCACCTTCGGCGCCGTAATCAGCTGGCTTGTTACCCCCAATCGTCTCTTCTGCCCTCCACTGATCCCCTTCCGCAACGGCGTGCCCACCAACGCATCAGCTTGTTCCCTCAGCCCAAACGCATCCAACAGCCCCTCAATTCTCGCCACCCGCTCTCTTGCTGCCGCACCACTCCCCTTGGCGGTGGAAGTACCGGTACCTGAAAGGCGGGAGGCGAAGTTCAGGGTCTCGCGAACAGATAAAGCGCCGATTAACGCGTCCTCCTGCTCGACGAAGCGCGAAATGGTGCGGAAAGCTGTGCGGGAGGGGGTGCTGCCGTTGACAAGCACGGTGCCGGAGGCGGATTGCGCGCCGGTGGGCCGCGAGGCGAGGAAGTTTAGGAGGGGTGGTCTTGCCGGAGCCGGAGGGGCCCATCAGGGCGAGGATTTCGCCTGTGGTGGGCCCTGAGTCTCAGGATAGGGTAAAAGAGAGGAGCGAGACAGAGGGAGAGCTCACCTGCTTCCACAATGCCCTCGACATTGTCGACGATGGTTTTGGGGAGCTTGGTCTCTCTGTCCTTGACTGTCACCGTCACGCCTCTCCAGGCGAGGTTGTGGACCGTGGTGTTTCGGAGATGACCCTCTGCGATGGCGCCCTGCTCGACGTCGATGCTGGGCATCTCCTTGGCTGCGCGCTCAGCATAGGATGCTGAAGAGGACGCGCTTGTGGCTTCCATGGCGGGTGGTTGTTGAGCGAACACACCGGAGGAGAGCACTGGATGGCAGCACAACGATAGGGTTGGCCAAGGATGAGAGAGGAAGGTTCTTCAGAAAGATGATGAATCCCTCCGCTTAAGTACCCTGTAATTAGCTGAATCCAAGTTCAGGGAGCCTGTCCGTAAAGTCTGACTCTCGGTAGAGGCAGAGCTGAGTGAGCCGATCGTCCCATCCCATGGGCACAAGCTCCGCACTCTAAGAAATAACAGAACAGGCAGCCCTCAGATCTTGGAGACCCCTGATCGTCCCGCAGTAAGTTATAACGTGTACCGCTGCAGCAAGATCAAACTCGGATCCCAACTTGGGCACTTCTTTCTGCAGCTTTTTCTCTCGGCCTCTGCCAGGGCCGCTGCACCGCCGGGCACCACCGTGTCAACAAAACTGCTGCGGCCAGCGTGTAAGTCAAAAACGGCCGAGTCGCCGGGGATATTGTCCAATGGCGGCCATAGCCGAGAAATCTTTCTGCATGTCAGCTCCAAATATGTTTCCTGCACACCAATCATCACCAAGACTTTCGGACCAGATTGTCCAGAGTGGGTTGAGCCTGCTTACTGTCAAACGAGATTCGCTCCAAGTGCTGACCAAATCTGCGGGAGTCGGCGACCATTTGGGCGGTCTTCTTCTACCGTGGCCGTTGCCGAAGCTTGCAGCGGGACGGATGAGGAAGGCCGCCGGTCAATACTTCGCAGACGTGAGGTCCCCGGAATCATACCCTTTCTTCATCCTCCCGCTGGCTGGGAGCGGGCAGCGGGACGGCCAGTTGGGTGGGTGGGTTACTTTGATGCCTCCCAACCGCATACTGGACGGCGAACTCCACCTCTTTTGGTATTAACCGCCCATCGCCGTCCTTGTTCGGCGATTATCCAGGCTTTTGCGTTCCCTTAACACCGTGATGCCCACCGCTTAAAATATCTGAGCCAATCTTCCAATCGGCGACCAAGGCATCTTCAAAACAAACCCGGAAATTCCAAGACGGCGGCAAGCCATCGGCGACCTTCACTCAATGTCTCGGAATCGCCCAGGGACTGCTGAGCAGCAAACATGTGCTTGTCTCGAGAACTTTGAAATTCAGCCCGCCATGCGAGCAAGTTTCCAGCTCTTACCTGCCCCGTATGGCGCTCGTCCTCAGCCAAACAGAAGGTCATGTTGGAAACACTATACTAATACCAGACCAACACCTCGTTGTCATCGACCACGAACTACAGGAACCAAGTATACACACATTTTGTTGTCTAGGGAGAAGAACCGTGTCGTTGGACCCCGAAACTGCTTTGTTTTTCATCGGAAATATGCCGGATCGTGGAGCCTGAGCTTGTCCGTTCCAATCCATATGTAGTGAGTGGTTGTCCCGACTGGTAACAAACTCAAAACCGTATCCCAACTCCATGTTCCCCCATCCAATCACATACCTCGCTTTCACAACCAAGACAACGTCCCTCCCTCCCCCTTCTACCCCTGACTTACCCCGCCAGCCGCACCACCCGCCAACACGCCCGTAACGTTGCCGACGTTATTAAACTCGCTCATGATCCCCTCGTCCGCATTGATGCTGCTGATCATCTGCTCCTGCGTAAACCCGACCCAGAACGCGGGGCTGATCTGCTGCGCCTTCTTCTCCTGTAGATCTCCTGCGCCACGCCCTTTACCTGTCCCCACGCCGTTTCCGCCGCCTTCCACACCTTGCTCAGCTTGTTCAGCGCGCCGATGTTCAGGCGGATCTGCTGGCGCAGGTGGTCTTCGTCGTCGACAAAGTAGAGGGCCCATTTGGACAGGTGGACGATGGACGACAAGGTGATGACGCAGGTGAAGAAGTGCGTGTGGTGCGTGACGGGCACGGGCTGGGTGATCATCTTGGAGATCTCGGAGGCGGCCGTGAGGGTGTGGCGGGTGTGGGCGTTGAAGACGTCGCCCGAGGGGACGGGCCGGTGAGGCGCGCACGAGTTGACGGCTTGGGCTGGGGAGGTGTCGAGTTGGGAGAGGGGTTGGTGGAGCATGATTGTGCATCTGAGGGGGTGTTAGTTTTTTTTTTTTTTTTTTTCTCTCCTAAAGAGAGGGGCGCTGGGAAGAGAAGAAAGACATACGCATATGTGATGAAGTGCGCTGGAACATCATCTCGTCGAGCTGGCAGTTCTTGCTCACGTCGTCGCGCTTCGTGTCAGGCAGATGGATCCGCCAGTTGGACAGCAGCGACTGCACGCGGTTGATGTTTTTCGTCGCCGGGGAACATGACGGGTGGCATGCGCATCATGCGGCCGAGGTTGCGGGCCGCGGCGATGCGGTAGGTGAAGGACGAGAACTCGCGGTCCTCGCCCGAGAAGGTCTGGTCGTCAAAGTCCTCCATGTAGAGCGGCGGCGGGATGCGCTGGTGCGGTTAGTTGGACCACTTGTCGGCACGTTGGAGGGGTCGGGAATTGCTTACCCCTGAGAGATACTGCTGCTCTTCGCACGGCAGTCCCACATCCGCCTGGATATCAAACAGCAAGAACTTGGTCACACGGTGGACTCCGGCGATCATGCCGTCGCAGACATAGAGATCCCACCACGTCCGCCGCCAGCTCTTCGAGTACTGGGTTGCCACGGCCGTGCAGCGTGGCAAACTCGCGCTTGTTGAGATCGATCTCAATAGCGAACCGCTCGCAGTCGGCCAGCAGCTCCCGCGCCCTCCCCTGGTTACACTGCCCGTCCAAGCCGATGATGACCAGCAGCAGAGCCTGGATCAGGAACCCATCCTTGGTGGTACCCGGTGGTAGCACAACCGGATGGCCTCGTCGAGGTAGGTTGCCCGGGCAGGCCCGGCATCGAGGTACAGAGAGCCAATGTACCTCATGGCGGCCATGACGACGTTGAGATTCGGAGCAGTGCCATCCTTGAGCAGGCGACGAAGTACTCCTTGGGCAGCACGAAGGGATGGCCGGCGTGGAAATAGTGATAGAAGGCGTCAAAACACCGCTCGGCCAGCGTGGGCACAGGCGGCTGGGTCGGGGGCACAACCGACGTAGTGGCGGTCGTCAGAGCCAGCGCGTTGGAATCCATGCCTACCGTGAACGGGCTTCGGAAAAGGGGATGTTGGGCAGGGGAGACGTATAAGAGCCTGGCGACTGGTCCGGGAGACAATGTTTGGGTTGAAGCCCGGGACGGCAGGGGGAGCAATGGACACAGGCGCATGTCCCAGCAGCATGGGACAGCTCTCCACTCGGCCCCGGATATGGCGGTGACGAAGATGCATGGCGTTTGTGCGGGTTATGGGCCGTGTTCCTGCGCGGCCCCTTGTAGCCACGGCGAGATGGCACATACAGACACTCCGTGTTGGAGGCCGTACAGCGGGAGCAAGGGGTGGTGCCATCGCACTTGAGGTGCTTACCGCGCTGTCATGGCAGGATTAGCACACCAATGCCCGTAAAAAGTAATAAGAAGGTCAATATCGCATGGATAACTGAGCCATGTCACTCACACAGGCGAGACACGCTGCGGGGACTGAGGGAGGTGCGGCTGGCTGAGTGGTCGCCGATGTCATCGGGGTGGAAGACGAGGTCGCCGTCTCCGGGCTGTCGCTAGACACCGACGGCGAGTTGTTAGTGGGAGCAGCAGCCGCCATTTGTGGGGCTCCCGCGGTGAAGGACTCCATGGTCGGCAACCAGATCAGACGATTGTGATCCAAACGTGGGTATTTTAGGGCCGAGGGAGGCGACGCGAGATGCGGGAGGGAGGGGAGGATCTGGAACCGCGCAGTCGGGGCGCGATTGATGAAGGGGAGGTTACAGCGGAGCGCGAGGCGGACCAACCCAGAGCTACCGTGCCTCCTTCCGGGTTGCACTGCTCTGCACTCGGGGTAAAGGTCCGCTGGAGATCCGCGTCTTGTCACCGAGGCTCCGCAGGACGATGGAGCTGGACAGCGGAAGGGTGGATAAGGGACCACTGCTTGGCAATCGTCAGTTTCCTCTTCAAGACGTCCATGTTCTGTGTCGAGGCGGTCCCTCCCGCCCGTCACTGGCAAATTCCCGGGACGGTGCAGGGATTTGCTGCGGATCCAAGGACGAGGCTATCGGGGAACGCGTCTGACCTTCTCTTCGGGATCCTGACCCTGCTCGTGCGACCTGAGCCGTCTTTCCAACTTGTTGACGGGTCAAGATCTCCAGGGGGAGGGCGGTTTTGCAACAGAGAGGAAATGGAGCTTGGCGGGACTGAGTGCTCAGGATGGACCCGGCGCCCTGCCCTGCTTTTCAGTGCTTTGCTGCGCCCGGCCGAAGAGTCGCATGAACCTCCTCTGCCACTCTGTCACTTGATCTCAATCTGGCGGCGACAGGAGAGCGTCAATGGGAACAAGGGCAGCGCGATGGTCCAAGCACGCAGCCGTTTGGTGAGCTGCTGAACGAGACAGGCCTTGGATGGACAGGGGCAACCAAGCAGCAACTGTGGCAAATCCTGATTCCGCCATGGGGAAAGTGAAAGCACTCGGAGCACTGAAACAGAATCCCTCAACCAACCCCAGATTTCGAGATGTGATTGCTCAACCACGGTCAGCGACGACGGCAAACAAGGGCAGCTAGAGCTCAACAAGCCATGGAGCCCTGATTGGCGCTGACAAGGGGCCCCCCTTGCAGATTGACACAACAGGAATGCAACGCCGGTGGTCGCAGAGCAGGCTTTGTGGTCAAAGATTGCGGCAGCTGGCCGTTCAGAGCTGACCACAAAATGAAAAACTTTGGAGTGCCATGCCCTGACGAAGGACTTGCGGAGAAGTCGAGGACAGAGTGAGCCATCTCCACCAGGCAGCCGCTGAAGTTTTGGCGCGCAATCCACTTTGGATGAGAAAGACAGCTTATGTAAGCAGAGCTAGCTGTTCAACTGCTCGCAAGCCGTGAGAACTCAATTTGGACGCCCCACCACGTGCCCACCCACCTTGCAGCTTCCTTTCTCCACCATACCCCCCAGGTTTATTTCAACCACCCACAGCAGCTTGCTCCAAGCACGCCGTGCGGGGTTCACGACAACGACTGCAGCATTCCGGACTCGCATCAGTGTTGAGATAGATGGGATGTGCAGAGACTGCTGAGATTCCAGATATCTGCTTAGTGTTATCCTTCTCGTCTCGGGTCGCCGAAGCAAGCAAGCAAAGCTTCAGGCCGAGATGGCCCCGGTTTCTGGAGCCTGCTGCTCTGCTGCTCTGCGTACAGATTACAGCACCCAAATCTAAGTGAGCATCCTGGCATGTTTGCCCGATGAAATGCTGGTTTTTGTTGCTTCCCCAACACCAAAACTTGATGCTCAACGGTTTTCGAGGGTTAGGGTTCTGGCGGGCAAATGGTGCGCCTTCGCTCCAGAGAATGGCCAGACACAGCAAGCAGGGCAGAGGGCGTGCTACAGGTCCTGACCTCTCGTATCGGTAGGGTTACACGCCCGGAACCCAGCGCGCTACCCGATAGGCAGAGGAGCCAAAGGGCCCACCATTGTCCACAAGATTCAACCGTTCTCCGTCATCCTCCTGCTCGAACACCGCCCAGCGACCCTTAAAACGCGAGGAGACAAGGCTGGCTTGGCGTGGCGCGAGCTTCGACCTGGCGATGACTGCAACTCTTCTGAAACGGAGCTGTACTGCATCCGTACGTGGGATGGACATGACCTTCTTCCCAGCCCCTCTTCACATTGGGTCTGTGGTCTGGTTTGGTGGCTGATACCCTCACAGCAACTATCCCACCTATCGACTTTCTGATCCCTTGTCATGGATCCTGTCTCCGTGGCAGGCCTCGCCATTGGCGTGGCGTCGATAGGCCTGCAGGTGTATACCGGTGCCGTTCAGGGCATCCAGTTGCTGATCACGGCTGCCCACTTCCCAGAGGACTGCAAGTACCTCAACCTCCGTCTGCGCATGGAGCAGCAGCGTCTGTTCGCCTGGAGCGAGACGTCGGGGTTGCTTGACCTAGACGTCAAGAACCAGGAGAAAGTGCTCCAGTCAAACACGTTCGTCCTGCACCGCCAGACCGTGCTCGACCTGCTGGTTCAGGTTGAGTGCCTGTTCAAGGAGTTCAAGGAGCATCAGACACGGAACAAGCGTCTGCAGACTACTTCGGACCCTGACCAACTCCTCCAGAAGCCCGAGAAGGATGCGGCCGAGGCCAACTTCCCTCTGCCCCCACGCCGGAGGGACTTCATCAAGAAGGCGATGCAGAACTTGAGGGCAAAATCCCAAGAAGCCTCGCAGAGGCTGAGATGGGTGTCGTTCGACAAGGCTGCCTTTGAGCTCCTGCTCTCCAGATTTTCCACTCTCAACGATAGCATGACCAATATCCTGGATGCTCGGATGCAGGTAGAGATCCATCACACCGTCCAGGACACGAACCGCGGTGTGCTTCAGCTGCATCACAAGATCACCGATCTGTCTCGGCTGGTCATGGCTCTGAACATCAAGCTGGAAGCCGGCTCATACTCACCTCTCCCGCCGTCCCAGCTCTCTCTAGCTCAGAAACGAGCCAATGCCGACAGCCTCCAGCTGCTGTCCCAGCTCGCCAAGTTCAAGGCCTTCAACGAGTCGATCGAGTCCAATAAGAAGACACCCTGGGATGAGGCCACCTCGATGTGTCTCGAGCTAGGTAAGCCAGGCGAGCAGAAGAATCTCGTGCTCGACCGGTCCATGGTCGAAATCGACCCTATAGACGAAGAATCCGACCTACCCAGATGTGAGGCTACGCTTCGGCTGCCCGACGGTAAGAGGAGAAAGGTCTGGGTGGAGTGGAAGGAGTATGATCGCCAGCGCCCAGGAGACCTGTCACCGCCCAAGAACGTCATAGTCGAGAGAGTCGGGAAGCTGGCGGCCCTCTTGAACCACACGCCCAAACCCGAGGCCTTCAGGACACCGCACTGCCTTGGCTTCTTCGACAAGGCGACCACCGGTGGGGTCGAGGACGAAGATGAGGACATCCTCAACATGCGCCTCGGCCTTGTCTTCGAGCGGCCCCTGGACGACAACCTGCACGCTACCCTCCCGCCCATTTCGCTCCGCGAACTGCTCGAAACCAGCCGCAAACCCCGCCTCACCGACCGGGTAAAACTCGCCCACGCCATCAGCAACTGCCTCCTCTACCTGCACGCCGTCAACTGGCTGCACAAAGGCCTGCGCAGCCACAACATCGTCTTCTTCCGCACCGTCGCCGGCCACGTCGACTACGCCAAGCCCTACCTCTCCGGGTTTGACTTCTCGCGGCCCGCCCGCGCCGACGAGATGACCGACATCCCCGGCCCGGGGGACGATGCCGAGTACAACCTGTACCGCCACCCCTGCGCGCAGTCGAGCAACAACTTGAGCCCGGATGAGCGTGAGCGGTTCAAGAAGAGCTTCGATATTTACAGTCTAGGCGTACTGCTGGTGGAAATTGCGCACTGGAAGACGGTGGAGACTGTGCTGGGGATTGATATGAATGCCGCGCGGGGACGGCCGTCGATCGCGCTGAGGGTGCGGGAGAAGTTGTTAGCCGAGGAGCAGATTGCTGAGCTGGGAGCGGCGATGGGCGCGGTTTATGAGGCGGCCGCGAGGAAGTGCATTGCGGGTGGGAAGGAGTTGGGGTTGTCCGAGAAGGATGACGAGACGAATGATGCCGTGGCGGCCAGGCTGTCGATGGTGCTTCATGAGGATGTCGTGAAGCCGTTGGGAGACGTCCGAATTTGAGGCTCAAGCACGCACTGCCTTAAGAGATCGCACCTTCGCAGCTGACTTTCTTCCCAACTGAGGGATAGCTGTTGAGCTGATTCTATGTTTGGGGTGATCATTTCTTGGACGTCCGTCCTGAACCCGGATTCTCTCGGCCCGCAACCTGGAATTGGTCAGGTCCTTTATTAATCAGACGGCAGGCATGGTTTGCTTTCCAATCACACACTGCTAGCGGGCTGGATCGTTACCATGAACCGGGAACGGTGGTAGTTCAAGTCAGTCTCGGCCGGGCGGAGAAGCTTAAACTGTGCTTGTGCGGAAAAACAATCGTTCGAGAAGCACAATAGCAGCTTCATCTCCCCCCGTCGAGCGAAGCTCTCCACTTGGTTTACCCCAGAAACTCCATGGCCGAGGGGGATCCTCCATTTAGCCTATTCAAAGCACAGGGACGATGTCACTCACTCCCACATGATGTCGTGCTGGAACCAGGTTAAAGAACCACAATCCGCATGGCTCCGAACAACCCGAGCGATGGACTGACGGCTCGCTTTCGTGCACCAGAGCAACTTGAATACTGGAACCGAGTTTTGTACCTGCGGATAATTCACCCACTTCAGCGCGGGACAGTTCCAATTTCGGAGCCACATTACCCACGGCCCAAAACAAAAATGGGAAAGATGGTACAAAAGACGCTGAGGGGTTACGATGTCATGGATGGAGGTAGAGGGTTGCATGCTCGCCGGGCCCGCGGGCATGGAACCTCTATATGAGAGTCACCCCAACCATACTATTGTACCCGCGGTCATCTTCCACAGGTCTTGTCCCCATCTCCACTGCATACAGCCTGTCATTTCATGATGTATCTTGTCGGTGTGACACTGGCTCTTGTCAGCCTGGTGGCTGGCGAGTCCCTCAAGCGCCTGGACACCAGCTTGACCATCTTGACCAACAATGACCTCCAGGGTATGCCGCAGTGCCGATGATATATTCTCGTAACTCTGACTGACAATCCGCAGGAGCAGCCAGCCCTGACGCGGACACGGCCGTGATCCTAACGGACGCCCGACCATACCAGGACGTGTCCCAGGGCGTGTGCGCCAAGTTAGGCGAAATGCTGTGGCGGCCCAAGCAGGGACACAAGAGAGGCACCGCGGTTCTGCCGTTTTCCGAGTACATGAAGTATGACGGAACGGCCGATGACTCGACCGAGTTCTGGATCTCCTCAGATTCCAGCTCCAATGCTGTGGACATTGCCGGCCACAGCCAAGTCAAGCCGGGCAATGAGCGGTACCCCGGCTTGTGCACAAACACTGCGCCGTACTCGACCCAGAACTCGCAAGACACGAGCCCCAAGTGGCAAATCAGTCTGGATGTGAATAACCAGACTCTTACGGGGTAGGTCAGGGCTACGAGGATGAAAGAACCGAACCATGCTGACATCGACAGCTTCCGTGACCGGCTTTCTTTCCGCTTCCTGGGTATTCGCTATGCGCCGCAACCGCAGAGGTTTACCTACTCTACCCTGTTCAAGGCTCCGGGGAAGCTGCCTCAGCCCTAGAATATGGCTCCCAGTGCGCTCAGGGGTCAGACACCGGCAGCGAGGACTGTTTGTTCCTCAACATCTGGACACCCTATCTTCCAAATCCCAACTCTGCGCCACCCAAGAAGAACCTCCGCCCTGTCGGTGTCTGGATTCACGGCGGCGCCTTCACCGGCGGCACTGCGAACGACGCGACCTTCGACGGAGCGAACCTTGTCTCGAGAGGCGACATGGTGATGGTGGCCATCAACTACCGCCTGTCCACCCTTGGTTTCCTGGCCCTCAAGGACGGCAAGACCAACGGCAACTACGGTTTGGCTGACCAGATCACGGCCCTGGACTGGGTCCGCGCGCACATCCGCAACTTTGGAGGTGACCCGGACCGCATCACCATCTTTGGCCAGTCGGCAGGTGCCGGCTCCGTCCGCGCCCTGATCGCCTCGCCGAAGGCGGCTGACAAGTTTTCCAGCGCGATCATGCTCAGTAACCTCGGCGGCATCAACTACGGCACCACCTACTCCCGCTACTACACCATCGACGAGCAGGTCAAGGTCGCAGCCAACTCCATTCTCGACGCCACCAACTGCACCAACGCCCCATCGCAAGTCGACTGCCTCCGCGCCATCCCAGCCCACACCCTCACCCAGCTCGGCGGCGCGCGCTACCTCGTTGTAGACGGTACCTACCTGACCACCCCCGAACTACCCGTCAGCGGCCCACGGCTCCCCATCCGGCTCATGATGGGCATCACGCACAACGACGGTGCGCCCTTTATCAGCTTCCCGACCACCACCGACCAAACCGCCTACCTCGCCTCCCAGGGCTTCTCGGTCCCTCCACCAAACCTCTTCCCCATCATCCCGACCGGCAACCAAACCCTCGACCTGTATACCTCGGCCTCCCGCCTCGCCACAGACGGCATCTTCCGCTGCGTCGACCAGGCCACCGCCTATTCCCTCCTCGGGCACAACCGCCTCGAACACATCTACTACTACGAGTTCGACCGGACATACCAGACCAAGGGTTGGCCGGGCACCGACGTGTGCGAGCCGGCCCGCACGAAATCCCACCCCGACGGCGACCCGTCCAAGCCGTACCTCAAGTGCCACTCGGGCGAGCTGTACTACGTGTTTGGCAACCTGCACCGCCAGGGGCTGCCGATGCGGGACGGCGGAGACCTCGAGTTTGAACAGTTTGTTTGGACAGCTTTGCGGCTTTTGTCAGGACGGGGATCCGAATCCCGACAAGGGGTACTTGCGGGCCAGGGGGTACGAGGGCACGCTGCGGATGGTGGAGAGGAGCGGCGCAGGGAAGTGGGAGCCGAGCAGGAAGGGGAAGATGACGTTGAGGGTGCTGGACTGGCCGAGGACGTGGCAGAGTGGGTTTAGGGAGGTGAGTCAGTGTGAGGCAGTGGGTTTGGGATTGGGGTATTATGAGAAGTGACTCGGCGCGGTGGAGGGTACGGTGTTGTTTGGGGAAGGTATTGGGGGATTGGGCAATGCGTTAGGGGGTGATGAGTAGGCATGTATTAATGTTAAGTATACACTGCTATTACTCTTCTCAGGCCTTTATCTGATGCCATTTTGACTGGAGCTGGGAGTAAAATTCTATTGAGCCCGATGGGAACTCGGAAAGATTCCTCGCTGAACTGCATCTCCTCAGTTAGTTCCTCAGTGAGGCTTTGTTGCTCTCATCTGGGATTTAAGACCCAGTGCAGCGCAGGGCGATTTAGGTCATCGTTCTCCTCAGGTCGGGGGACCGGACTTGGCAACGTTTCGTCAATCTTATGCGTGAGATCTCTCTGATCTTGCAACTCGAATGCCGATACTGGTCAGGAGTTCGACTCAGGGGCTGAGATACCCCTTCGCTCGGCTTATTTTGCTATATCTCGACGTTGTCGCGTTGATTCGCTTTGATAGCCAAGGACTTACACCTTTGAGAAAAACCCTGGCCGAAACCTCATCCAAAGGTTGATAGAGTAATAGTATCTCGAAGCCCAGAATAATACACCGAACCAGTGCTTCCTCCCGACTAAACAACGCCCAAACTGTCCCCCGAATCCAACCCCTATCCTGCCCATCTACCCATCAGACACTTCAAACTCAGGTCACAATACCCAACGCCATAACCTGCTGAACACCAAGTCCGCTTCCGTAAGTACTCCGGGATTTCCTCCCCTTGTCAGACAAGCAACACGAAACCCCCCCTTCGCCGTCCCACATTTGTAGTATCTTCCCGCCCTCTCAAGAAGGCACAGTCAATACCCCTTCTTTTCTCAGAGCCCGCGAGGAATAAGCAAGACATTAAATCCCCGAATCCTCAACAACAAAACTCCAAGCCGGCGCCTCATTCATGACCCCCAGCCGACTCTTTAGCCAGCAGATAGCTCTCCCGCCGCCCGTGCTGCCTCGCCCCCAACCAGCTCCCACACAGCCGTCTTGACCCGCGCAGAGGTCGATACACTCGGATAAGGTGTCGGTGGGGGCGTGGTACATGTCCTGGGTGGTGCCGAGGTTCGAGTTGTAATCTAACACCTCACATTTCAGTTAGTTATAGCGAGTGATGCGTGCGGTAAAGATGGCTTCGCAAACGAAGAGGGCGGGAAGGAACCAGAGTAAGGCAGTTAGGGGGCAACATACCGCGGCCGCAGAGGAGGAGGTATGTCTTTTGCGGGTTGATGGTGGAGGGGTAGGGGTCAGGTTGTTTGAGGGACAGGATATTGAGGCGGCGGAGGGGGTGGAGGTGGCAACGGGGGCGGGAAAGGTTCGTGTCGAGGAGGAGGTTGGCGAGGGAGTACTACTGGAGGTGGGTTAGCATTGTACTGCAAGCAGGTGAAACTCCAGGGGCGAGTAGAATGAATGCGGCCTGGTGACATAGAGAGAGAGAGAGAGCACCACACGCTCGAGATCCCTGACTGGCCCCCTCTGTCGATCATTGAGCACTAGTAAGTAGCACTATACCGTTCTGCACGGGACCGGCCAAATCATGCCCAATCCACCAGATTCAACAGACCGAACCCAGACATCCATGGAAAGCGAAGCCGCAAGAGAACTTGAGCAAACTCACCTCCCCTTCCCAGACATCCCAACGCCCACGCCGACCCCCGTCGCAACCGCCACAACAACCACAAACACGCCTACCGCCAACACCACCCAAAACAGCTGTCTTGCCACCCCACATATCCTCTCCCCCTTCCTCTCCTTCCCCTTCCCCCGCCCTTCCTTGGGAGTCTCCACCAACGTCCTCTGATCAAACGGACTACAAAAGTCACTGTAACTGTACCTCGCCCCTGGCGCCGTGGCCGCCACCGACGGCGACGTCGACTGCGCGTAGATCGAGTTAGGGTTGGAGTGTGGTCCATCGCCCCAGCCGGCTTCGCTCGGGTCAAAGACGGCGCCGGGGTGGGGTAAGAGATGATGCTTTTGTTGTTGGGGATAGTATGTGGTGGGTGGCGGCTTAGCGAGTTCGAGGGTCGAGTGCTGTAATACCTCGAGTCCCGGGTTTGGGGAGTGTTCTTGGTAGGCGGGTTTTGCAGAGGCGAGCTCGATGTCGTTGCCTTGGATGAGTTTGTCTCTTGAGAAAGGGGTGGTCGGTTTGTGGTAATCCATTTTGGAGGGATTTGGGTGCTGAGAAGGGGGCCAGTGACGCCGTTGCCGTGCGTGTTATTGTTACGGTTGTGAGTTATGCTCTGGCCGGCATGTTTTCTGCGCTGGAGATCTATTCGGTAACTATCACAGATCCTCGTACATGATGAGTGAAGAAGGAGAGGATGGAGACTCAAGAGGCAGCTCGGGCAGGGCCCAATTCAACGTCAGCATAACCGCGGCAAGCTTTTCACACACCCACACACACCCACACAGCGATCCTGTCTCTCGGGACTCTGGATCTGTCAGACTGGGTCTGGGGTCGCGAACAGGGGTACTCCGGAGGGGAGATTAATCATCGCTCAGCGCTCGCTTGGCCGCAGC
Source organism: Achaetomiella virescens (assembly GCA_031001845.1). Classification (NCBI taxonomy): domain Eukaryota; kingdom Fungi; phylum Ascomycota; class Sordariomycetes; order Sordariales; family Chaetomiaceae; genus Achaetomiella; species Achaetomiella virescens. Next base: position 187,064 of record JARNGD010000031.1, read on the forward strand.
CCCCGCCCACTCCCCCCTTTCTTTTTCCTCTTTCTGTCTCCTTGCCTCACCTGTTGTGAGCTTGGATGATCGCTGCCTTGCCCCTGGCCTCCAGGGAAACTGGGAATCGGTAACATGACGCACGAGCTGACCACGCGGTAATCACCAGCACCCATTTGCGTTAGCACACGCCGCCTGATGGCGGCAAGGGCAGCGGCGCGGCTTCATGTTGGTTACACAATGCCAGCAGTGGACGGGGCAGCGAGCGAGCGGTTCAGGCTGGTCGTTAGGCAAAAAGCATAGGGAAGTTGTCGAGAGACAATGTGACCGCTGTCTTCGGAGGAGCCTGTTCCAAGGTGTGAAGTGTCAAGGAAGGTTCTTTATGTAAGTGGTATGAAGTACACATTATCGTTACAGATATTACAGCTGATCATTAAGGTAAGGTGCTGTGTGGTATTGTCCCTGCCAAGATACAATTCCGGCCCGCTTGGGAAGATCCACTCTTATCTGCCCTACAGCCCCACGGCCGCACATGCAGCATCATCTCGGAAATGCATGCCACGAGAAATCAACACTACCATTTCGCTTGACGTGTGATGTCTCACAATTCCTCCAATCCGCAATTCAGCTTCAAGTTTTCCCTCCATGAAATGCTCAGGTTTTATGCTCATCTGACGCTTACTTACTTTGAATATCGCAAGCCATGTTGAGTTTCGGAGTCCTCTATTGTCCATCGTCGTGACCTTATTTCACATCTGTGTCAGAATCGGGCACGCGAATCAGGAGTAACTGCCCTTTCGGCTCGCCGAATATAAACGCATACGGGATGCACAAGCATGTTCTTGCACAACGCCGTCTTAAAAACTCAAGCCCAGCCAACGCAAGAGATGCTCCAATGCGAAGTACGTACGCTCTAACTTTCTAGTGTACAGTATACTCGCTGTCAACGTTCGTTACGACGATGCCAGTGCCAAGCGGCTATCCGGATCTTTCAGCTTCCAGTGACGAGTTAACGCCAACAGCTCTGCCGCACTTGGCACAGAGCTAATTACATCAAAAACAAAACACGCGCCATATGGCACATTGGCCGTCATCGAATCGGTCTGAGGCTCACCATCCACTGGTGATGCACGCTACAGCAGTTCAGGGGTAAATACAGGCCAATCTGCAAGCAGTCCCGCTCTCAGCTTCAGCTTGCCGCCGCCGCCTGCATGTTGAGCGCCGTCATCGTCTGGCTGTTCTCGAGTTTGTTCTCGGCGATGGCGAGAGTGGTGGCCGAGAAAGGGTTTTCGTCCCCGTGGGCTTGTCATCCGCGGTTGGCTGGGATTCACCGCCGACTGGCACATCGTGGACCGGGTCGCGTGTAGAACGCCGTGCCGAGCTCTCTCCATGAGTCGGAGGAGGCCTTGCCATCTGCCCTCGCTGACCGGAAATACTCCAGTACCGCATTCGTGTCCCTCTCCTTTTCCAAGACACTATCGATTCCATCTCCCTTCTTCAGCACGTTCAGTGCCCGCTGAGCAACTTCAACGTTCTCGAATACGGTATTCCACGCCTTTCTCTTCCTCAGTCTCTTCGCACTACCGCTGAACCTGCCCCTGAATCCCTTCTCTTTCTTTCTCTCTGCTCGCTTCATCTCCTCCCACAGCTCCCACATGAGCCTCCACCCATCAACAACCTCCTTGGTCCTCTCGTTGCGCTCACTCTGAGGTAGAGCGTTGATCTCTCTCTGGCCCTGCACGACCCTCGCTTTTTCTGATGAACTTCACCGGCTGCCGCCGCCTCTCAGCTTGCTTCACAACTCCCTTCAGGGTATATCCGACCGGCCCTATGATCGCCGCGATATCCTTCAGTACAAACCCGTCAGGCCATACCCACCCCCGTGACGAACCCGCGCACTCCGTCGTTGCGAGCACCTCGCACCGGCAGACGGACAACGCCGGTCCAGCCGTCGTATATTCCGTACACGAACTCGTGGCGCGCAGCCCGCAGGCCCGACCGGATCCCGGTTACGCGGGTTGGGCGACGAACCGTGTCATCGCCGTAGAGCCGAGGCGCGTTGTGAAAGCCTTGGGCTAGAGCAAGCGAGAGATCGACGGGTGTGCGGGCGAGCGCCGATGCGGATTTGCGGGCGCCGCGGCCAACTTGACGGATCACCTCTTCAGCAGGGTTGGCGGCTATTGTTGACGATGTGCCGCGGCGGTCGATGGCGTGGGTGTTGTCGTCTCGACATGAGGCGGTTCAGCCTGGCTGGAGTCGGTCTGCCCAGCAATACCGTTAGATTGGGAATCCTGTTTACCTCCTTCCCCTGACTGGGCAGCCTCCTTCTTCTCTTTCTTCTGCTTCTTCTTCTTCTCCTCCCTCTTCTTTACGCTCTTTCCGATCCGATATGGCACCCCTCCAACTCCCCTGAAGATATTGCCTACCGAACTCATCAGCGACCCGGCCGCGCCTGTCAGCGGCTCGCCAGGTCCCTCAAAGTCATTCCACTCGTTGTGCCTCAACAACCGTAGCTTCTTCCAAGACACCAGTCCCCTCTCCACCAACAGCTCCGCGGCCACCGTACTCAACCTCAACCCGGTCTTTTTCATCTGCCAGACAGCCACTCTGTCTGGTAGGATGGAGCACCTCATCGAATCATTGCCCTGCAGCGCCAGCCCTTGATGGAACGCCTTGCATGCGTTCTCGGCCCCGTCTCCCTCCCGCTCAATATCGCGCGCGATCCTCTCGGCCTCATTCCTCGCCGTCTCGGTAATGCAGTACTTGATCCCCTCGCCAGTTTCTGCGCCGTCAGGCGCTTGTACGGCACCGGCTCGGTCCCGCGCCCGCATTGCCGACCATCGAGCCCCAGAAATACTGATCGCCGAAAAAGGGCACGATCATGGTCGGCTTGCCGCACTTGAGCGCGATGGCCGTGGTGCCGGCGCCGCCGTGGATGACGCACGCTCTGACTCTCGGAAACAGCCAGTCGTGCGGTGTGTTGTCGAGCATGTACACCTCCTCAGGAATATCCAGGCTGTCCTTCCCCAGCCCGCCCCACCCCTTGGACACGAGCGCCCTCACACCTGCCAGCTTAACCGCCTCAAAGATCATCTGCGTAAACCGATTCGCATCATCCACCACAATCGATCCGAACCCAATATAAATTGGAGGCTCGTCCCCCTCCTCCAGGAACCTCCTCAACCCCTCGGGCGGCTCAAACCTCGACGCCAGATCCAAAAACACAAACCCGACCACGTCCACCTCTCTCCCCAATCTGGCGGTTTCGGCACCAATCCTGGGCTCCAGAGATACGTAAAGGGCACGTGCAGCCTGAACGTCGCGCCCGGCGCCCACAACGTCGACACCGGATCCAGCCCAGCGTCCTGACCCGGAACTCGTTCACCAGATCCCCCAAGCCCTGCCACACCATCATCTCCACCAGCGGATACGAAATCCAATTCGTGTATCCCGGATCCACATTCGACCTCTTGACCCTCGCCAGCGGATGCGGAAACGCCTGTGTGGGCGTGTACGGAAACGTAAACATCAGATGCACGGGGATGGCCCAGCGCTTCGGCACAGTGAATGTGCGCAAAGCTCGGCGGGTTCGCAATGATGGCGTCCGCGATAAACGGATCCCTCCTCCCCATCATCCGGACGTTCTCCGCATCCCGCTCGTCGTCCGTCGCGTTGATACACGCCCCCAGAAACCCTGGAACATGCTCGCCATCGCCGCCCGCCTCCGTCCCACGTCCCTGCCTTGACGCTCTCCAGCGTCGGGATCATGCCCGGGTTCTTCACCATAAAGGACATGAGCTCGGACGGGTCGCCGCCGACCGAGAAGAACTCGACGCCCGGGCAGTCCTGCTCGATGAACTCGCGGAAGGCAGGGTGCGTCGCGATGCGCACGCGGTGGCGGTAATGCACGTGCAGGAGTTGGGCGATCTTGAGGAAGGGCTGCGCGTCGCCGCGCGAGCCGATGACCATGATGACGATGTTGAGACGCGGCGGAGAGGGTGGTGCTCTCTCTGCGGCGGCCGGCCCGGCGGTCGTGGGGAGGCGGGTGGGCAGTTTGAGGCGGGCTGTTATTGTGGGCTGCTGCGGCGGCTGCTCCGAGGCGGCAAGTTCTTTGGCGGTTTTGGCGATGGGCGCCATCTTGCGCGCTGCGGTCCCGAGCGCCTTCGCGAGGTAGCCCGTGTTGCTGGTGTCGCGCAGCGAGATGGCGAGGCGCCCGTCGCGCTTCGAGACCTTGCTTTGGTGCGGTAGTACTCGTTGCCGATGCGGAAGCGGCGGTAGCGGTGGTCGTCGTCATCTTCGTCGGAGTCATCCTTCTTCTTCTTGGCTTTCTTGACGGGCTGTTTCTTCTTGGACCGGCGGGTTGAGTGTACTCCTCTTCATCGGAGGAGGACTCGGACGAGGAGGATGAGGAGGACGATGACTCGTCCGCCCCTCGCCCGGCGTGGTCCATCTCGGAGATGCTCGTCCCTGCGCGGCACATCGCGACCGGCGTGCGCTCGTTCTGTTGAAGGGGCTCGGTTTTTCGGCGCTTTGGGCTCGGAGGAGTCGGCCTTGGGCCGTGCAGATCGAGCAAAACCGCGTCTGTTGCGGCTTCTGGTTCGATCTCTTCCTGATGCTGGCTTGGCCCGGCGACTGCTGGTTCGATCTGGTTGGGAATCGTCGTGCTCTGGGTAAGTGATTGCGTCGCTGGCGGTACGTAGGATGGGTAGATGATGTTGCCTGCGGCGTCGCGGAGCACCGTGACTTGGTGCCCGTTGTGGACCGCGGTTTCGACGCGGACGGCGTTGTGCTGGTCCAAAGGCTCAGACATTGTATTGTGCTGGCTGGGAGAATGTTGCCTTGCTCGGCAGGTAGATACGTAGGTGGCTGTTGACGATCCCAACGTGGGAGATCGGCGGGCGCGATCTTTGACTGCTACTGGGTTGATGCTAGATGTCCGATGCGCGGCTCACGCCAACTACATTCAGGGTTGCTGGGCGATATCAAACGAGACGAAATACCTAATGTGGGAAAGATCAAGGCAGAGCGAGAAACTCTTAGGCTGTTCTGTGTTCAAGTTGTCTCTTCAAGGTAACAGAAGTTCCCGTTTCGGCTCTGGCGCGCGTGTTCCTGACTAGTGTCGAGTGGACTCGTCCAACTACCAAGCGAGTCTCTTGATTGCACATTTCGACAGTCGTGCTACCCTATTTGTACCTGAACAAATTGGATAGGCACCTCAAGCCGGTCGTATCTGCCCGTATCTCCCCTGAATCGAGACGCGTGGAGATTTGCGAATGGAACCCTTTATCAACTCCGTCTTCCTCCTTGAGCTTGACAAACATCGATGACATCACTCAGCACAGCTCCGAGTGATGGGTTCCCAAATTAGACTTGGCACTAACGTTAGCCTTGCTTTAACGTTAGTGGCTTGGCAACAGTAAAAGGTGGATATTCTTGTTCTCGTTCTCGCTAAATCTTCCCACCCCCTTCCCATCTTCCAACATAACCCACCGCGTAAACATGATCAAATTCCCCATCCCTTATGCTGCCGCCGACCCTGCGCCCCGCTCACACCCGGCCTCGCATTCGGATGTAGTGATATTCAGTGATTTGGTGTCGGGAGGGTGCGAGCAGCTCGGCGACGGAGATGGCGTTGGACATATCAGGCGCGGGCAGGGATCAGTCAAAAATTCACTTCGAGCTCGGACTTGATTGTGTTCGCGCCAGTGGGGGAGCTGCTGCCCAGGGCGGTGGGCCGAGGTGGCGACCACGGTTGAGGTTGTGAGCTTGGTTGTTGAGACGTGGGAGGAAAGCTAAGACGATGGAGCTGAGCTGTCCGAGAACTGAAGCAGGACGGGAACTTCTCCCTTACAGTTTCATGGCACCCCATGCCACGCATGGGATTTCAAACACTGGATCATCAAGTGGCTTATTTGGTGTGGGGCTTACGTAGAGGCACCACGATGGTTGGTGAAGGAATAACCTGTATTCAGGCTCCGCACCGGAGCCCCAAGCCGAATAACTCCACTCTTACTTCGTACCTGCTCAGGGAAATGCTCTTCGGCTCGTCAACTCTCGGGGTAGTGGAGGGCCTTAGGCGGCCGTGATGAGGCTTGCAGAGCATCAGGTCGCCATATGCAATACCTAGTCTCGGCTTCTCTTCATCGCAACAGCCACAGAACTGACCCGCAGTCTGGATACGAAAGCGCCTCTCCGCAAGATTCTCGGTGCTCTCGAAACAGATGATCTGCTACCCTTTTGCTACGCACGCTTCAAATAACCGCACCCGCAGTGTTCCCCTGCTCCCTTACCCACAACCCGGAAGAGAATCGCGACAGAATACCATCCATCCACCCCCCATCAGCCCAACCCATTCGTTTCCAAATCTCTCCCCTCTTCTTTAACCCTTCACTCTAAACCCCCCCGCCCCCTCCAACCCCCCACCCGCTCCCTCAACACGCCCAACTCCCCCTCCAACGGCCCCAGCTCCACCTCCTCTCTCCCCCGCTCCCTCTCCACCCTCTCCACAACCTCCCTCAACGGCTCAAACCACCTCTCCCGCACCGCCGCCTCCATACCCACCGGTATCACCCTTCCACCTGCTCTCCCCACCCTCGGGTCCCGTGCTGCTGCTCCAGAGAAACAGCGCAAAGTTGAGGGCTTGCATAACAAACGGCGCGTTCGCAATCAGATAGTCGACCAGTCCTGTCCTTCGTGGGGGAGGTCGAGCAGGGAGGCGAGAGAGGGGAAGACGACGTACTGAACCGTTTCCAGCGCCTGCGCGGTAGCGAACAGGTTGCCCTGGCGCGGGACCGAGGTCGCGGGCGACGTGGCGGCGAGTAGCTCCTCGCGCAGCCAGGCCACCGCTCGCGCCTTCAGCGAGGCGAACATGCAGTTCTCGAGGAGGTCTTCGAGATCTTGAGGCGGTCATCGTCCGAGGGGTCCGAGTGCAGGACCAAGCCTGCGAGCACGCTGGCGGCGTTGCGGACTTGGAGGACGGGTGGTACAGCGCGATGAGGGTGGTGAGGTGGATGTAGCGCATGAAGTCTGAGGTTGGGTCTTCGGGGGAGGTGGTGGGGTTTGTTAAGGAGACGTTGGGTTCGCCGAGATGAGGTTGTGGGATTGCAGCCAGAGGCCGAGCGCGAGGAGGGCTTCGATGGTGCCGGTGGATTTTTGGATTTGAGAGTGCGCGTCGTCTTGGAGGAATTTGTCGAGCATGGCGAAGTGCTCGGGGAAGATGTTCATCTCGGGTTGCGGGTGGGTTGCTTCGAAGATGGTGGACGAGAAGACCCAGTAGGCCACCAGGCAGACGCAGCCGCCGGTCGAGAGGGCGATGTCCTCTGGATTGGATACGTCGTCCGCGTTCGCCAGGGCTCGCTGTGCATTGGCCCGTCCCATATCTGGTGAATGAATGTCTTGGAGCAGGAATCAAGCCCCAGGTCGCTGATAAGTGCCTGAAAACAAAAGTGAGCTCAACCCTCCATCAAGCCTGGCGAAGAGACACCACCACCAACTTCCCCACAATCGCATCCCTCTCCAATAGCTCCTTCTCCTCCCTGAACGCCGCCATCAAGGTCCTCCTCCCGGGCACGATCTTCTCTGGATTATAAAACTCCAGCAACCGCGCCGCCCACGACATCTCGTTCCCATTCGCGTATGCCTCCAGGATGCACGTTGCAAAACTCCGCAGCAACTTCTCCTGCAGCTCGCCCTCGGTCGGGTCCTCCCTCTCATCCCGATCCGCCTCCGGATCGGGCGCGTTCTTGGACGCATCGCCATCCTGGTCCGGATTCGCCACGTTCACGCTCGACTGCCTCGTGGGGAGCGGCGGTCTTCGCCTGCCCGACAGGCTGTGCACCAGGTTGATGACCGCGGCGGTCATCTCCTGGTTGGGGCGGTAGCTGCTGTAGACGGTCTGGAGCGTCTGCACGAGGAAGCGGCTCGGGTATTTTGTCTTGATGCGCTTGTGGAGGATGGCAAGCATGCCGAGGAGAGTGATGAACTTGTGTGTTGGCGAGACGGTTTGGGTGGGATTCCTTTTGCTCGCTTCCTCCTCCTCATCTTCATCATGTTCGTTGCCTTCATCGTTCGCCAACAGCTCCAACGTCTCAAGAACCTTGAGGATCACCTCCCGCGGATTGCCCAGTCGCGCGATGGTCTCGAGGCAGGTCTCGGAGCCCGGCAAGCTGACGAGATTGAATACCAGGTCCCATCCTATTTCTTGGGTGAGCTCGGCGTCTTGGAGGACCTCGTTGAGCGTCGAGAGCACTTCGGGGCAGAGGTTCGCCTCGATGAGGGTCAGGTATGTGAACCGGTCGGTCGCGGGTGGACGGGCTTCTCGGATCGCCTCGATCGCTTTCGCGGGGTCGACTTTGGGAGGATCCGCTGCCATTTTGAGGTATTTTTGAAGACTTGGTGTATGCGACGGAGGACCTGTGCGGTTGACGAGCAGAGATGGAGGCTGTTGATGGGCTTGAGGTGTAGTGGGTTGTTGGGGCAGTTGACATCACTGGTACCCCGCACTCCACTTAGCCGGGGGGTCTAACCCACCCCCTGAAGCTGTCTCAACGTTGAGAACAGCTCGCCCAATGATGGCCCTCAAGGTGAGACGGGTCCAAAGAAAACAGAGAAATGACGCGTAATATGGACCGTAATCTTGTCTTTGGAATAAGACACTCAGAGTCTGCACCTGTGCCGCTCCATGGTAGAAATTTCATTCTGCTTGCTCGCTCTTCTCCCCGTCTCAGGATATAAGACTCCAGAGACTAGCGAAAATATCTCTATCCCTCCCAGAAACAGACGAGTATTATACAAAACTCGCTTCCTCTAGTTCTCCTCAAGCTCGTATGGCCGCACAGTCCACGATCAGAGTTCCTCAAAGCCATCCATCCGCCCTTTCCCCTCCACCTTCCTCACCCTCCGCAACCAACTCCAATGACCCCACGGATCCTCGGCCAGCCTCCTCAACTCCCCCATATCCTCATCGTCTTCCCCAACCATCGGAATCCCCCACTCCACCCCAAGCCTCGCATACTTCACCGCGGTCCACGGATCTCCCCAGGCATTAAACTCCAGCGCCGCCAGGGTGTACGCCTCATGCACAATCCCCCACAACCTTTCCATCTCATACAGGCTTACCAACAACTCGGCCATCTCCGGCAAGCCCTGCTCCCCTTACTCCAGTCCCTTAACTCCTTCCTCACCTTCCCGATCTGCTCGATCCTCGCGTCAGATTCCTCCGCCCGCGCTTCATCGAGGGAGCACAAAGGGCAGTGCATTCAAACCCCCAGGTCCTCAACTTCGCCATACGCGCGGAGCGGGACATCAAAGGGTTGATATACGACAGGGTCAGCTCCTCGCCGGGGAAGATGTCGCGCGTGGCGTGGATGGACTGGGAGAGGGTGGCGTGGTCGTAGTGGTACTCGGCGTTGGGCCGGCAGTCGTGGTTCATGCGGGCGATTTCGGGGAAGAGGACGAAGAAGCTGTGGTGCTGATCTTCGTCGTCGCCGTCCGGGTCGATGTCGAAGCCGTTGGTGGCGGCGATCTTGTCGACGAGTTCCTGGCGTGTGAGGCCTGAGACGTCGTTGTCGTGCGGGAGAGGTTGAGGACGGCGGTGCGGTGGGGAAGGGGGAGGTTCTCGACTGCATGGAGCTGGAGGGTGGTGTATTGCTCCTTGGTGAGCTCGCTGAAGGCGCGGTAGTCGATCATGAGGGAGGCCGTGTTGGCCATGAGCAGGGTCGCCCCGGCGGATAAAGTCTTTGGCAATTAGGCCCATGCCCTTGCCTGGGATTTCTTTCATCTCGTATTTCGGCAGCGTGGTCCCGTTGATGCCCTGGTTGATCCCTTTGACCAGGTCAGGCTCAATGAATGCCGGCAACGTAGCCATGAAGCTGGCTCGTTGTGGCGCTGTTACCAGCGAGATGCCCCTGCCATCGGCGAAGGTTGTGTCTGTGAAGACGCAGATCTCGCGGTCTGATTCCTCGCCCCGGAAGCATGGGGCCGAGTGTGTCCAAGTATGCCGCCTTGGACTATGGTATTCCCCATGGTGGGCATGCCTTTCCCCGCTGGTGCGCCGACTGGTGATGTTCTTGTGTCCCGGTCCCAGATATCCCAGCCCACTGAGGCAGACTGGACCACCAGGGAGTATCGACGAGGACCCGAGGCCGCATAGTCCAGCGTGGCCCAAATCGCTATGAGCCAAAATCGGACCGGCAAAGAACGGAAAGAGCTCAAATGAGATCCTCATGATGTTTTGGGCTGAAGCGAGCCGGCTCACAACAGCGCTGTACAAACCACCCGCAATCTGTTGCGATCGAGGAGGAGAGGTCACCAGCAGGAGAAGAATGAGCGGAGAACCACTTTGTTTCCGTCAATCTAGACCAAGTTAACCACGAGAGTGGCAACGGGCGTTGACGGAGAGTTTGATCCCTGCCGCACTGACTCGAAGAGGCGCACAAGCAATTGCTGTGTCCAGCATGTTTGCCCCAGCTTACCGCTATTCAAAACAGTGGCGTCGGCTACGAGCCTCATTTACCAGGCCATATGTATGGGAGCGACCATTGGCGCTGTGCCAGCTGCTTTGTGCAAGATGCTCGAGTGCATGCAAGTCTCGCAGGAGAAGGAGGGTCTTGCCAGGAGCTCTGGGTGAAGAAACGCCAGGCGTTTCAGGGATGCCGCATGCGACGCATCCTCTGAGGAGACGCCGGATACTTGGACCAATGCTCATGGTTGGTCGGGATGACAAGATGCGAAAAAATATTTCAGTGTGATAGATGACAGGAAGTATCGCGAGTTTTCATTATCCCACGAAGTCTCCAGATCGCGCGTTGAACGCTCGCTGGGAGAAATCGAAACTTGGATTCACCAAACAAGTTGGAGAAGTGGGGCGCCTTCCCGTCTGACAGACCCACTTCCCGCCGAGTGGGGCTTTTTGCGCACAGACCGTATGAAACTAGGTACAGAAAATGGAAAGCTCAGGCTCAATCTCATTCTTCAACAATAGGAAAGCAACCCCGCAATGGCGGTACACTAAGATAGAAGGCAGCAAGATAACGCAATATTTTAGCCCTGCAATACGAACTGCCAAGGCTGCAGAGGAGCCACTGGACTTGGGTGCTGAATCAGCGATTCCACATCGACCCTTGGGCAGCATTGACAATTGCTTGGCAATCGCTTCACGCTGCTGACACATCGAACACATCCGTCCCGCCAAGAGACCCGTGTGGGGAACCAGCGGCCTGGCTTAGTCACGTCGACGTGATCCCGACAACCTCATCGCCGCTGCTTGCAACCTCCAACGATGAGTGAGAACATCTCGATGCTCCGACAGGTGGGATTGTATCGGCGATCAGCGCCGGACTGGCTCTGGCTAGTAGTAGCGTCTCCATAGCCAGTGCTACCTCGGCAGAACAGCCCTTCCGCGAGAATGCTGAGCAAGGATTATCCAATGCTTGACGACCTTGACCTGATCGCATCGAGGCCATGCCGTGGGAGGCGAAGGGCAGCGAGAGAGGAGGAAGCCTGGCGGTCGGGCGGAAACTATCGCAAATGACACGGAGTCTTTGATCCGTCAAAGAGAGAAGATGGCCGAACGGCCGAGAGGGACCGAGGGCTAAGGATCCAGGGAATCTTGTTTAAAAGGGGCCGTCGACGACGCCGATCTGTTGCTCGAGGTCAGTCCAGAGCCGCAGTTCACCAACATCAGTCCTCTCACTCTCCCATACAACCACTAAAATGAAGTTTTTCAGCGCCCTGCTGCTGTCTGTCGGCCTGCTGGCCGGCACTGCCATGGCCGACGACAAGTGCCACGGTAACTCGTGCCACAACAACAACACCCCGATTGTGAATCCGGGCAACGTCTTCCCCTGGGAGAGGCTCAACAAGAACGACTCGGTATGGCTCCTCCACCATGATGTCCCGCTCTTACTGACTTGCCCAGGTGCTCGTGATTCTCGACCTCCAGGAGGGTCTCTACAACCTGGCCCGTGACTGGGGTGCGCAGTCCCTTCCATGAGCCACCATGCCATTGCTAACCGCGGGCAGATGCTACTCTCTACCGGGACAGCATGATGGCCCACTCCGCCCTCGGCAAGGTCTTTGACATTCCCGTCATCATGTCCACCTCAGCCGAGAACGGTCAGTTTCCCTCTTCCCCTTCGTTCGCCACACGGGGAGACTGATGGATTGCAGGCCCCAACGGCCCCCTGCCCAGGAGATCCTCGACATGTACCCGAACGCGCCCCTCATCAAGCGCCAGGGAGAAGTCGACGCTTGGGACAACGCCGACTTCCGCAACGCCATCAAGGCCACTAACCGCACTCAGATCATCATCGCCGGTATCGTCACTGATGTTTGTAAGTGCCATTGACCTCCGCCAGTCTCACGGTAGTCTAACACTGACGCCTGCAAGGCACTGCTTTCTGGCCCGCTCGCTCCGCGCCGAGGGTTACTCCGTCTGGGCCAACATCGAGGCTTCCGGCACCACCACGAAGGAGGTCAGTGCCCCTTTCCGATTGCACACGAAACCCCTGTTCACCATACCTCTCATTAACCCCCTTTGTTCCCCTTGCCTTTCTCCTCTTCCACCATCCCCCTATTCCCCCTCCCAAAACTCTCACCGCCCAACGCATTCCTTCCCCTCCATTCACTCCCTTGTCCCCTTCCCTCCCGAAAAACCAAAACCCCCCAAGCTCTTCCCCCCCCCCAAAACAACCATGCTCATATGTGCGCAACAACAGATCCGCGACATCTCCAACGACCAACTCCTCCGCGCCGGCGTGAACGTCGTCTCGCTCTTCGCCATCGTGTGCGACCTCATGCGCGACTGGCGCAACACCCCCGGTGCCAAGGAGCTGCTCCCCTGGCTGGACCGCTACATGCCGGCGTACGGCATGGTTGCGCGCGCGCACCGCGCCGCCAAGGAGAGCGGCGTGATTTTCCCAGGGGAGGACCTGCTGCCTCGTTGAGCGCTGGGCTTGCACTCAAAGGCGTGATCAGGTGAATTTGTGGGGAGGGTATTACTTGACAGAGAGGTAGACGGGTGGGCCCAAGGGGGCATTCAGTTCTTGTTGCTCTTCCGAAGAGGGCTTTTTCAGATTATCGTTTGGTGGTGAAAGATCGTCGAGGAGAGAGGAGGAGGAGGGGGTTAATATGATTAGACGCAACGTTGTGTTCTTCCCTCGACTGAACCGACCTCGTCCGACCGACTTGTGGTTGGCGGTGAGAATCACGCGTGCCCACGAACGAACAACCTGGATGCGATTGCTTTTCCATATACCTAAAACGGACAACAGGAAGTGCACCAGCAGAGTGTTCCGTGGGTAGCTTGAGTGCTTAATGAAAGCGTTAAGCTTGAATGTAAATGGCGTTGATTTTGAACTTCTTCCATTAAACAGCGTTGGTGCCAAGTTCCCAACATATCTCCCCGTCTTGACGCATCAGATATGCACGCGAAGATGAGCAATCCACCTCTATTTGGCCCTTTTAAAACCACGCTCAACACAAACAAAACAGTCGAAAACAAACCCAAAAAAGGATTTTCAAATACAGCAACAACTCTGATACTCGAGTTTTCTCTTGCCTTGAGGCACGGATGTCTTTTTCCAGTCCCATCCGACTCCATATCCCAATACCCCAGGACACTACGCCAATATCTAAAAGTTACCACGAGTTTGTCTATCAACTACATGCCAAAATATCCGAATCCGAACCCAAAGACCGAATCCAAACTGCCCAGAAGCAAACCCAGAAGCAAAATAGTCATCAAGTCATCAAGTCATAACCAATAACCTTCCTCCCAATTGTCCCGTGACGTAGACGAGACGATACCATCCGAGATCCAGTTTATGGTCTCCTTGTCTTTTGTTCTGTTGTTCCTTCCCCCCCTGGTCTTCTTCATTTTTGTAAATTTTTGTGCCTGAAATTTTTTCCTCGTTCCTCCCCTCATTCTCGAATCGACAAACTTTTCAACCTTCCTAAAAACAGCACAATGGCCTTGACAAACAAAGACCTGAAGTGCAGCGTTTCTCCGGTCCTTGGTCAACAGGCACAAGACCAATTCACAATCCGGGAAAATTTGAAGACGGACATGTATGTCGACGTCTCCTCCGTGGACACGGCTGGCGCCGTGATGCGGACTATCGCCAAGGGCCGAGGTCCTTGAAGTCCTTCCTATCCGTGGCATCCACATCGGGAGATGTTCAATCTGCACTTGCAGAGCCATGACAGGCGGCATCCGGTATGTTGGGGCTGCTAGTAGATTCAGGCTGTGATGGGTGTCTTAGTCGAGTGCTAGACACTAAGGATCAAGGGGCGGACTTACCAGTTCTTCAACCCCAAGTGCGGTAAGAGCCCTGTACAAGTCCGTTCGAGATTCTGCCCATGGCATTCAGGTGCTCCTGAGCATCCTTGATATACTGGATGGTCTCAGGGCTGTCCGGCTGGACGCAGCCCTGGAGGAACGTTTGAAGGGCCTTGTGGTGCTCGTACCACTGGTCGATCTCGGGGTGGGCGACAACCTCCGGCTGCTTGGCAGCCGGGGCGGCCGCCTCCGGCGTGGCCTTGTTCGCCGACTTCCGGGAGCTGGCCTTCTCCTGAGCGGGCTGCTTCTCCTGAGAAGTGCTCTTCCTCTTCCGGCCCTGGTGGATGTGGTGGTGCCAGCGGAGGGGGGAGAGGCTGGCTGGGCTGGGGCGCCGGTGTCGTTGTGCACCCGCTTCATGTGGTCCCTCAGATTCCACTGACGGGGAAAGCCATGGCCAGCGATGGAGCGCTCGCAGCCCTCATAAGTGCAGAGGTAAGGCTTCTCGCCGTGGCCGTGCATCGCGTGGGCCTCACGTTCGTGCCGGAGGAGGCAAGCAGTGGAGGAGAACCGGGTATTCTGGCAGCCCTCAACCCTGCAGCGGTAGGGCTTGAGGTGGGAATCCACGAACTTGCTGCAGGATGTGGTTAGACGACGGGATCGGAGGCAGGAAAGGCGCATTTCTTACTCGTAGTTGCACTTCAGCTTTTCAGGCTTGTGGTTGCAGTTGGCCTGGCCCTCCCATGGGCAGTGGAAGAGACCATCCGCTTGAGGCATCGCACTTCTGTAGAGCGGGTGGTCCCTGGCAGACTCGCCTTCGCCGCTCAGACGGCGGGAGCTGAAAGCAGAGTGAGGCAGTGCAAACCCATCCTCCCCCATCGTAGGGATGAGGTTGCCCTGTAGGTCCTCAGCAGAAGTGGCAAACTGGGAACCATCCAATTTCCGGGTCATCCTGTGACAGCAAAAATGGTAAGAAATTGGCCTGGAAAATACCCATGTCCGGCATCGCAACTTACCTTGGCGATTGGCTTGGCAAAGCCGGAGAATTTGAGTTCTGGCTTTCTCCTGGCGAAGAGGCGGACTGTGCCGCAGACCACACACCATCTGATCCATCCTGAAGTCCGGGAGAAGAGAGTCGCGACTCAGCAGGGCTCAGCGAGCCCCAAGAGTGCGGCGAGGCAGCAATCAGACCTGTGCCGAAGATTTGAGGGTTCACGTGCTGTGCCATGGCAGCGCCAAAGTCACCACAGTACGGAAGCCCGTCTGGAAATCCGATGAGTCCGGAGTAGAAGGTAGGGTCGTTAACCTGCGGAGAGACTGAGAGGGTATCCAGGTTCTGAGAAAGGTACTGCTGAACGTCCATGATGCGACCCTGGGCGTCGGCCGACGAGGGGTTGCCTGTCATGTCAAGCTTTGACAGTTGTGACGATGTCTGAGACAGCATTGACTGGACTCTGGAGCGAGTCTTCTTCATGGCCGCTGCGGAGGGCTTCATGCTCCTCGTCCTGTGGCTCCCCGTGGAGCTCCGCGAGGTCCCTCTGCGCATGGGCTCCGCCTTCAGAGCCTTGTTCTCCACTGTGGCAGCAGGAGTCCATCTGGTCTGAAAGTCATCCGCGGCATCCATGGTGTCCGGCTTTGGGGTGTTGTGGCCAAAGGGGAGAACAAAATCCTCGGACTCTCCGGTGTAGTAGCCAGCGGCATCATGGAAGTTCTGTGATCCTTCTCCTGTCGTATCCCAGGACGAACTGGCCAGGTCCGCTGGTCCTGTTTGACAATAGGAAAACAACCCAGAAGCACTGGAGGAAAACATGTTCTGCTGAGCGAAGCTGTAGTCGCTGGGTAGAGGTTAGTGTGCTGTTCCACCACTGTCTGGTAAGATGAAAGGAGAAAAGACAAAAGAGGCATCAGATGGCACAACTTTGTTCCTGCAACGGAGGTTAGTCGGGCCCTCTGAACAGGTTGTCAAGGTGCATACAGACCAAACTGAGCAACACTGATGATGAAATCCAGCGTAGCGGCGCAAATAAGATCCTGGTCCTGAAGGGCAACACATCGCAGACTGGTCTGGAGCCAGGTGAATTGCAACAAGTGCAATCCGGTTCTGAACGGTTCTTGGGAATTCCTGGCAGCTGAAAAAAGAGCAGGAACAAAAAACCCAGCCGAGAAAGGTGAAGCATCCAGGGTCGAGTCCTTCTTTCAGGTCAAAATTGACAGAGAGCAAAGCCTTGTCGATGCTGCGGCTCAGTCAAGAGATGCAAGTGTCGGAGATGACTCTGTCCATAGGATGGGAGTGCGGTCGTACAAGGTCGATCGTGTCGATTGAAGTCCGGGAGGTCGACAGGCGATCCATCAACGGTTCGAGAATCCGGGTTCGATGTGGCTCCTTATCCAGGCGATCCGGGAGATACCACCGGGCTGAGCTGAGATCTCCTCTTCCATGGATTGAAGAACCAGCAGGAGAAAAAAGAAACGGAACCTCCATGGCCAGATGACAAAAGAAATCCATCGGGCAATCCAGTGCAAGTGCAATCTGGGAGTCAATCCTGAGGGCTGAAATCTGAAAAATGGTTCATTTCGGCTGATGTCGAATTCGATACTCACCAAAAGCTCTGACGAGCATGTTGATAACTTTTACGTTTCAGAAGTAGTCCATCAGTCTGACGACTCGACGGTTACTCTGCTCCACGACTCGGACGAGTCGGATCCAGGGGTCAAGTCCATAGCAGTTCCAGGCAGTCCACGGCAGAATATATCCGGCAATCCAGGCTTTCCATGGGTGTATCCAGGCATCCTCAAGGCTCCATGATCCGGCTGTCCATTGGAAGTTTTGTCGCCAGCTGTCCAGGCGCGCCTCACTGAGGTGGCCGGCGGTTATTCAAAAAAAAAAAAAAAAAAAAACATGACTTAATTCGCGACAGGATGAAACGCAAAACGCAGAAAAGCACAATGGACCTCCCAGGGCGACATATGAAAGCAGAAAAATACCTCGAGGGGGTTTGAACCTCGTCCAGCTCAAGTTGGTTGTAGGCAGTCATGGTCTCTGTCCGGGGCAAAACCATGGCAGTCATTCCTGGTCATTCAAGAGCAGATGATTGCTCGAATCCGGGCGACAGACAACACTGGGGGCTCCCGTGTGTCCGAAATCCTGGGCTGGGCAGAAAATCCTGTGGGGCTGAACTCTGATGCGGTGCTGCAAATAACTGCTGCGGTACAACAGAGAATCCTTGGGGCGGTGGTTTTGAGAGGCAAGAGAAGTAACCGGTGAGGGTGGAGTTGGCGTATAAGAAGGTGGTGAGAAGATACCAAGCGTCGTGTTGAGTGGGAGAGTGAGCAGACGAGCAAAGTCCACAGGGCTAAGGCGTTGGGCAGAAATTGTCGGGAGTCGTTGGGCTCTGGTAGGAAGCTTTGGAGGAAAAGAGCAGGCGGTTGGGCAGGAGAAGGGGAAGTCGGGTTTTAATCCTGGGGCCGGAGACTCTTCCTCGTTGGCCCACGCAGCCAGGGACCTTGCTGGCCCCGCTTTTCGTTGAAGGCTGCGCGCTCATCGCAATCATGCATGCCGCTCTTTCCTGCACTTTTTGCTGCACTTTTTTCGCACCTTCCAGCACTTCCCTGCGTCCTCTGCCCTCCCGGCCACCAATCCCCTCCCTCGATGCCCTCAACGCACCACCGGCCTGCGTGCTCGCGGCCCGTCACAGTCGCAAGACCGAGCTGGTAGCGGGCCTTCTCATCTCCCATAGGCCGGCGGGCTCTTTCGTGCGTCGCACACCGCTGCTGACTGGCGCTGCTTTCCTGTTTCTGTGAAGTGATGAGGGGGGCTCTCGGCGGGGCAGAGACACACTGCGGACCTATCACGCCCTCCAACGACTGCTGGCCTGCAATATTTACAGGGGGCAGGGGCCAGCAGATGGATTGCCAACGCATCACTGCAGCCGAGCTAGCCCACTTCTTCGGCCAGCTGGTGAGGGGAGCAGGGCGAGTTTGCTTCCGCATTCGCCGGCCGTCGCGACGCTTTCCGACGAGAGAGGCAGGGCACAGCGACAACTCAAGTGCCATCACTTTGCTATCGTGTGCCGTTGCAGGCTTGGATTCCGCGTCTTCCGCCAACTGCTGCTTTACGGGCAACAGAGCCGTCACTGAGGTCGATGTTGTTGGAAGATTTGGGACCAAACAGCTTTGGCCCACGACACGCCACTCAGCGTCACAACCGTGCGATCCCTGCTGTGGGAGACCGAGAGTGCAGAGAGCCGCGTCTGTCAGACGAGACAGCGACTCACCTCTCGTGCCGCCGCAGCGCCGCGTTGTGTTGGGGAGTGACAGAGGAAGCAACCCGCGATGACTGATCCCGCCTGCCTTGGATTACCCCTGGGGCCACACTGAAGAAGAGCCGAGCCCTAGATGATTGCCCGGCGGAGGGCACGGAGCGTGGCGGGCTTGTGAGAGGCTCAACAGCGAGACAATTCGCCCGGCTTCGCCTCGAAACTCCAACCTCTCAGGGGTTGCCTCCTTCCCCATGCACTTCGAGATGGCGTTCCTCACGACGTTGCCTGCATCCCACCAAGCATTGCCAGCATGATGCGCCAAGCTGAAGAAGGGCTGGAAGCGTGACATGGCATGTCCACTATGACTCGTCGTTGTCTGCTTGCTGCAACCAAAACAGTGTTCGTGGGTCCAAACTTGACTTCACCTCGCGTCTCCTGAGCCTCGTTAGGGCAAAGAGGAGAAAGAGGGGCGGCATGGATCAATGGGGTTGTCCACTTTGGACTCTTCCGCGATTGCCGCCCCGAGATTGAGTTCGGTCATTCGGTGGAAGACATCCATTCGTGAACGGCCCATGAGCCTTTGCTCCAGCCCATTGACTGAGAGAGGACCTTCGAGAACCGTCTCTGCAGATCCTCTCAGAGCTACAAATAATCAACCATGCCAGCAAAGCGATGAAGTCCGAATGGCTAGCCGTGCTTCGAAGCATGGCATCCACGGCCTCGGATCGTCTTGAGATCACATAAGCCAGGTGATGTTTCAGCTCGACAACAAGGCAGCGAAGGAACACGACGGGCATCTACTGTCCGTCAGTTTTGCTCATCAAGCCCAAGAGTCGTGACTTTGTGTTCTTGGGCAGAAAGATGGACGACAACTTACATCCGACAACCTCATAAATCACCCATCGACTGCACATGTTGAATCCCCTGCAGATTCCTAATTCTTCCTCAGAAGGAAGTAATCTCGACGGAGAGGGGTAACTCCTAAGAGGCATGGGCCTCATCTTTCGATGAAAAATCCGCTCGCGAAATGAAGAGCGGGCCTGCCAGAGAGGGCAAATTCCCGAGTCCGAGTACTAAAGCAATCCAAGCACCAAGCATGGATCTCAGTCAACTCTGATTCTCAAGCGGTCTTCAGGAAGGGACACGGCGCCGGGGATTACGTTACGATGATTGGCATGCACGGTGACTGTGCTGACAAAACGACAGAACAACCAGAGACCGCCTCTCCAAAGTCAAGGCCAAGGTCACAACCGCGGGAAAACGAGACAATCGAGTAGCAGAAGATCGTGGGAGTGGACACGCAATATCCCTTCGGGCTTCATGTGAGCTTGCCGTGGTTCAGCCCTGGCAGAGAGATCCCCAAGATGAAGTTGCCAGTGTCGGCCCCTGTTTCTCAACCGTCAGTAACTGATCACGCTTCGCCTTTGATGATCCAGTGATGGGGGTTGCACTTACGAACAACATCGGGTCTCTTCCATCTTCACTGCATCAAACCGTTACCGATATACTTGGTCTTCAGCAGCACCGGCAGCTTTCTCGAGAAGGGGTTCCGAACCGGCCCTCCGCGTCGAACGGTAGCTGTTGAGGATGAAGATGATGAGCGTAGCCCGATGCGTGCCTTAATGGCAGTGACGCGCAGCATTCATCAGCCACGATTGCACTAGTCAAGTGGGCTGATCGCGACGCCGAGCGAGCGTCGAAGAGAGTGAAGTCGACTTTCCTATCATCGAATGAGCGGCAATTGGAGTCCTCTTCGGAAGAGACCTTTGAACGAAGACTGTGTGATATGCATTTCGCCTTGTCCTGCGAATAGACGGTGATGTCATCAGAAGGGAAATCCCTCGGTCCTGGCCACGGGGCGTCCGGCAGCCACAACCATCTACAAATTCCCAGTCTATCAGCTCGGTCTCCTCTCCCATCCGGCCGGAACGGAGAATCGTTGACCACCACGGGCAGGCATCAGGCACACGGGAATCTTGGGTACAATCAGGAAGGAACACTATACACCAAGTGATGGGGCTTGTTCCCGGTAGCTTTACCTTACCGTTTCTCACTCGTCTGGGCAAGTGGTAGCACGCTGTGAAAGCTTGATGACGCAAGGCCGCTCTTCTGAGAGGGGGTTGCAAGGGGAATTGTACGCAGCCATCCCGCAGTGCAGTCCAAAACAGTCGTCGGCCCATTCCGTTTCCGAGTATGGGCAGGGCGAAAGAAAAGGCCAGGATGCGCGACACATGGATGGGGGGTTTGGGTGCTTAATTGTAACATGGAAGGGCTGCCCGCTCCGGGCCGTGTCGGAGCTCGAGGAAATCGGCGATCGGTTACAAGCTCGGGGACGACACGTGCAGGTTAAGAAAAAGCAGTTGTGCCGCGACGGGTCTTTATTAATCGTCTCTCCTCAGCATCAAGGGTGTGGCAGCTTGCAGTCCGCCATGCCGAATTCGCATCAAGAGATCCAGGTCTAGCAACTCAGGCTGTACATCCCGGCCATGTTCGGTTCTTTAAGGACATCGGCGGTTCGAGGTTCGTGTGTGTCTCAAGCTGCTACCAGGCGAGAGTCGGCAGTCTCCTCAGGCCCACTGGTTCGCAAGGACACCAGGTGCATCATGCGTGGCACCAGAGCTGGGCGCAGAGAGTTGTGAGATGGTTGGGCTTCGCCCAGCGCAGCGCGTTCCTGCCCAACCCTCCCCGCCTTCTCCAAATCATATCGTCCCCGTCACCGCCATTGTCCGGGACGGGGTGTTTGCCTGGCACCAATCAACCTTGCCGAGGTGTCTGGGCATTGGGCGACAGCGCAAACCCGCTCGAAATCCCATCAGCGCCCAACGGTACCCTACCGTTCCGGCATCGTGGATTGCAGATGGCATTCACAGCACGGCGCCCACAACGACCGCCCTGGCAGAAGGTTGGCAACGGAGAAGCGGACCCCGAACCCTGACAGCCATTGGACGGACGCCGCACTGATCTTCCGTGGTGCCTCCCTCGGTGATCATCGCTTGCGCCCGCTCGTCATCGCCCAGCTTTCGTTCCCAGTTTCTCCACTTCCCGGGCGCCTGGCAAGGTCAAGAAAGCTGCCGTTGTATGCGCGACTTCACCCTCAGGGAGGGGCCACGAGCGCCGCTTCCTGCCTCCCTGTTCCAGGCTTCCCCCGGTTATTGTTGAGGCGGGCCACAGGCTGCACTCGTGCTGCTGTGTTAGCCTCAATGCGCAATCGTCCTCGTGCCGCCCTATCTGTCGTTCGGCTGCTCGTCTGCTTGCCCTGCGCCTGCAGCCCTGACAACGTGAACCTTGCCACCAGCCCTAGCCAAGGGGCATATATGTCTCCATCGTTGGGGACTCAATCTCCAAGCTCTCCTACCCTGTCCTGGCCAGACAGCATCTTAACGTTGAAACAGAGCCACGTTATTCTTTTCCCGACCAGACGGGTACACTACAAATTTAGCTTGGTGGACTCCCGCCGCCAGTCTGGCCGACCGTTCCCTCAAGTTACAAAGCTGCTCCCACCGCCAGAGGACACACATCCTGGTGAAGCTCTCGCCGCCCCCCGTGGACCCTCCCTGATTTTTGGATTTTTGGTGGCCCTTATCCCAGGACATCCCGGTCACAGGTTTTTCTTTTCGGTTGCCCTTTGGACTTGACACTGCCTGAGAAACACATTTGGCAGTCTCGATATCCAGGGCTTTTTCTCACTTTCTGTTTCGCGTTTCTATTCTTCCAACCATTTCCCAGGAGTCGGAGCCATATCGCAGTGATCCAGCTGCGCCAGCCAGGAGTCCCTTTTGGAAGGAAGATAATCCCAGCCGGGAAAGGAAACAGTCCACAGAGAGCAGAGAGCGCTGGTTGTGAGGGAGAACAAATGGCAGACTTTGCCTACCGCACGACCGCTCCGTTGGCCAACGAGCGGTGGCCTTCTTCCAGAAGGTGTGGACAGACTCTCGAGATCCTCCGGCCGGAGAGGAGCGCGTGGCAGCTGACGGCTGTATCAAGCCCGCTTTACAGTAATCCGTTTTATAGTGCCCGGTTTGAGACGGGAAGTACCCCGTCTCTTCCCCAGAGGTAAGAGAAGAGCCGCTTGAGACCCTCCCCCCCCCCGGACAGCGAGAATAACACGACGTGCAAAGCGTAAGCCACACACAAGGCGCCGCATCCACACATAACCTGCCGGCAAACTTTCCCCCACCAGGAGTCAGCCAGCTCGGGCGAGCTGCCGTCGAGCCCGCCTTTCCGCCTCCGTCGGCATACAACCCCCGGCTGCAGCAGGGCCAGTTCACGAGTCCGGCGCCCAGTCAAGTTTCATTCCAGAGCAAGGCTTCTTGGGGATGGGATCAACAGCCAAGTTACCCTGGCAACCCTCAGGGGCCGTACCAGGGGCGATACTCGCCCTCAGACTCCATGGATGACCTGGTCGCCTCATCCAGCCTGTCGGATTACTCCCTGGAGAACTCCCACGGGGGGGCTATTGCGCCAAGCAACAACCACAACGCCACCGCCAAACCTACCAGCAAGCTTAACGGAGGCGTGTCAGGAGGCGGCATAGGCAAGCCGCGCTCGCAACGCCGGCCCTCCAACCGCGACGAGTTCGACGGCCCGCACCAGTTTCCTCAAGCGTCCGCCGCCGGAGTACATCGCGATGCAAGAACGCGAGCTGCCCCGCCTCCCAACCCACCTCTTGGTCCAGGAACAGGATAGTGTCCTGAACCAGGTTAACGACCGGCTGTCGCAGTGCGCGTACGACTTTGTGGCCAAGTACCAGTTCCCGATCCCGCTGACGCAGGACATGCGGCCGGTCGAGCGGCCGCAGGACCGCGAGTGGACCGAGTGGGTGTATCTGCTGAAGAGGCTCGCGACCAAGAGGAGGATTCCGGCACGGGTGCTGTACAACGGGCAGATCAAGCAGTTTGTGACAATCCTCGAAAACTCGCTCGAGATGCGACATGCCGCGAAGCATCAGAGCAGGCCGCTGAAGGACGATCGGAATATTTTGCAGCTGATCTCGGCGGGGATTCAGGTGGCCAAGATTCTGAAGGATGCGCAGGCTATGGTGAGTTCACCTCCACAAGTTGTTTGAGGTGGTATGTCGGAGGCGGGGGGTTGAAGCTAACGGAGGATTGCAGGATTATCTCGACAGACTCTACGTTTCCACGGAACAGCGAATCCAGGAGCGCGTGGCGGCTGCCGCCGCCGCCTCGGCTGGCGTGAGGTTCCGTTAAGGGGAGAAAAGCTCGCTCAACCATGAGGGTTGCGAGCTCCTCCAAGAATTGGCCGTTCTTACGGCTTTGGTTGAGACACCGACCAAACAACGTTTTTTTCGCCCTTGGGGGCTATTTTTTTTCTGGGTCTCGGTTTCTCCTCTCTGGAGCTCTCTCTCCCCCAGAAGGGAACAGAGCGGCTTGGATAACTGAGACACACACTCTACGTTACACGGACCACGTTTTCTTGGGAAGGAAGGGCACGCTAGGCATGGCAACAACACACGACGCTTTCAGCTCCTGCCAAGGAGCATTGCATTGGCCACGTTTGCTGGCTGGCTGGATGACTGAGGACGTTTTTACTTTTTTTTCATGGGTCTCTGGGGGCTTCTCTCTCCCTCTTTGTCTCAGGCCTCGTTGCTGAGGACTCAGGCTCAACGTTTTCGAACAAATCGACGCAATCGATATCTGGATGGACCATCTTCTCTGGTTTTTATTCCACCGATTTGGTGGTGTTTCGGGCCTTGGTTGTTGGCTGTTGTGCTGTTTGGTCTGGTTTTCGTTCTTCTCTTTGGTATGGTTCTTCGGGGATGCTCTTGGTCATTTCGCTCAAGGGAAGGAGTTATGAAACCCCTTAGTGACCTATTGGAGGCTGCCTTGTCTTATTAGTCGCGTTTACTAGAACGCTGATGGGGTGGCAAAGATCTGTTTTCCGGTTAGGCGTCCTCTGCTGTTATTCTGGTCATTGGAATTGCTTCTGCTTGAATTCCGTGTGCTGATGGCTCCGCCTTGTTCCCCGGAGACCGAGTCCCGGTGATGAGTGGTTATCCTCCTCCCGCTTCCTGTACTGCGTACTGTATCGATCTCGGCGGGTCTGAGACCCGACCAAATAGTGATTCCATTCACCAGATCGACAACCTTGTTCTGGTCAGCTGCTCACCTCGCACAAACTGGGATCGAGAGCACAAGACGACGGTTTGCCCTACACATGACATCTTCCCAAACTCCCGATTGGAATTTTAGTGCAGAGGCTTCCGCGTCACCTTCCCTCCTGATCAGGCTGGGATGGCAGATCCCATTTATACTCTCATCTTCCCAGGCTCTCGGTGAGCATGCGGACGCATGCCTGGGTGACTTCGGTGATCAAATGCGGTTAGCTCACGCCAAGACAACAGCCCATCAAGCCCCCTGTCTTCCGCCCAAGCCCACGTTTTCCCCGGCTGCCCTCCTATTCGGTCGCCCTTTCGAGTTTAGCCCGCCGAGGCTGAGCAGGGGATTGACCTGATGACCTGTCTTAAGATCGGTCTTGCCCCGCCGTCGGACGACGGCGACGACTGCCATCTGGTCCTGTCTCGAGAGAATCGAAATTTTCTTTTTATTTTCTTTTGTTTGTTTACAATTTTTAGTGTATCCCATTGTCTTGTAACCTCCAGCTCCGTGTCTCGAACTGGAACATACAGCACAAGGCAGCAGACACCTGTGCTCCAAATCGCCATCCCACGCACCAGGCAGCGCCTGGACACAGTCCCGTCAGACGGGAGCAGCACACAGCCCTGCGCGCGACGTCTCGCCGCCCCTGACCGAGAGACACGGTGCGATTCGGTGTGCGCCCTTTGAGCGCGGCTAGCAGCAGATTGACGGTGGCGGACCGCAAGCAAGCACCACAAATACAAGGAACAGAACACAGACTCAGACAGACGCAGAGGGGCAGACGAAGGACAGGCAGCAGGCAGCAGGCAACACAACCACATAGCAGTACGGTGTCACTGGCGCACTCAACACAGCCATGGCCTCGGCATCTGTCGCGTCCGTCGGGACGTCGCCGCTCTCGGGGTTCGAGTTCGAGTTCCCCCCAGCCGAGGGAGTGAGTCGAACGGGGCGGATGGGGACGAGGCATTCTGGACGGCCATAAACAACCCGAGCGTCGGGTCCGGGTCCGTGGGATTTATTACGAGTCCGGCCGGCCAGAGCCTGGGGAGCTCGTGGGGCGTCCTTGGGGTGGATGGGAGCCATTTATCGGAGCCGTCGCCTGTTGCCGCGCTGCCATCACCCGTGGCTGGGGAGTACGACCGGCAAAGCCCCTATTCGGCGTCGTCGTTGGTTCAGCAGAGCGGCAGTGGTGCGTTTGGGAGTACGTCCGGGCTGGGGGATGTGAGTTTCCTTACGCAGGGGCTGGCGCAGGAGGGGTTGGATTTCTTGCCGCCTGGGGGGTTTGTGTTTGACGAACAGTTCAACGATGATGGTATGCTTGGTTTACTGATGTTTCAGGGGCGGTATGCTGACAGTCCTGGCAGACTTGAACAACGATGTCTTCAACCCCTTCTCGTCAACAAGCATTCTGGAGGAGCATCCGCCACTGGGGAGTGACAGCTTGGAGAACCCACAGCCTCTCCAGTCCGGCGTCGACGTCCCGCCATGGGAGCCCCTTAACCTGAGGGGTATCAACGACAGAAGCAGCAGCAACAGTAACGCACCGCCCCTCGGCGAGACATCCCCCATCTTCATCATCGAAGACCCAACTTTCCTCTCGCGTTCCCCGTCCCACGCCTACTCCCCCTCCCTTGAATCCGCCTCCGTCAGCCCGCTCGCTGTTGCCAGCCCGCAGTCCCCGACCCAAGTCCTTATCAAACGCGAATCCGCACCCCCAGACCCGCTCATCAACAGAAAATCCCCCCCCCTCTCCTCCTCCTCGTTCTCCTCCTCTGCTTCCAAAACCACCCCCATCCCAATCCGCAAAGTCAACTCCTCCAACCGCGTGCAAAAACGTAAATCCACCGCCACCTCCGCCCCCAATCCCTCCCCAAGCAACAGCTCTGCTTCCAGCACAGCGACAAGCAAATTCCTCATCGTCACGCCCTCCTCCATCTCCCGGCATTCCGACAAGCCCAACCCCTTTGAGTGCTTCGATGCCCTCTCGCGGGGCCCTCGCAGCGCGGGCGCAAGGGCCCGCTCGCCGTCGACACCAAGCAGTCGGCGCTGCAGGTCCGTCGCATGGGCGCCTGCTTCAGCTGCCACGCGCGCAAGGTGCGCTGCGACAAGGAGCGGCCGTGCCGCAGCTGCGTGCGGCTGGCGCAGCAGGTGCCGCAGGTGGTGTGCTGGCAGTTCAGCGACTTCACGGGCGTGCTGTTCCCGGAGTTTATACGGGGGGCACCTGCGGAGGGAGGAGGTGGTGCGTTTTGTGGAGAGAACGTCGAGGGGTTTACGATTGGCGGCGTCGAGGTTCCGTGTACCGTGCAGCTGTTCAGCGGGTGGGGATTCCGGGCCGTGCTGGAGGTGAGGGCCAAGTTCTTTACGGCACGGACGCCCGACGTGCTGCAGCATTGGCATGTGGTGATGGGGCGGAACGGGGTGGACTGCATTCCCGGGGTGCGGCGCCGATCGGGTTGGAGATGAATACTGGTGGTGGTGGTGGTGGGAAAGGGGGAAGCTACGGGGAGGGGGATGCACAGAGGAGCGAGTTGAAGAGGAGAGTGAGGGAGTACATCCAGGCGATGGTGGATGAGCCGCGGTATGCCGAGCTGGTCACGCCGCCGCCGCAGCATACAGAGCTGCCAAGAAGGGTGCTGCAGATCGTGCACGACTATGCCGAGCGGTGCGATGTGCCCATGGTGAGGCGGGCGCTGTCGATATGCCATGCACTTTGTCATGACGCGGCACCTGTGTCTGACGCAGCGCAACATCGCCGAGCTACAGTCGACGGGGCTGGTGCCACAGGGCGTGCCGTGGGTGACGCCGCGGGTGCTGAACCGGCAGATCAAGGCGGTCATCGACGAGATGCTGTGCCGCGAGATGCAGCTGCTGTTTGAGAACTTCAGCAAATCGCTCAAGCCGAAGCTGCGGCGCGAGTGGGCGCCGTGTCTGGCGTCGTTCTTGGTATTGTGTCTGTTCATGGAGTCGGTCGAGACGGCGGCCGACATGTTTGTCATCTCGGACAACGAGATCAACCTGCGGCACCACTACGCCCCGGCGTGGAAGAGGTCGTTTGTGCTGGACGTCAACAGCCAGATCGAGAACATGCCGTTCAAGCAGTTCGCCTTCCAGTTCCACCAGATCTACCAGACGCACTCGCGGGACGCGACAGCGCGCAGCTTCAACCCGCTGGTGGATGATGCCTGCTTTGAGCAGGGCGAGCTAGACCGCGAGGCGGCCGTGATGGTGCAGAAGCTGAGGCGGTTCATCAACGATGATTGTGGGTTCTTCCTTTTCCTGTGTCTTAGAAGAAGCAGTGCTGACTGAGAGGGCAGGGTCCGAATTGGACTACTTGACGGCAGACCCGATCCTGCCGAACATCGAGGACCATCCGTATCCGCGGAACGTGGCCTACAACTACACCGGCCGCCTGGTCGCCAAGTTCCTCCTCTCCTTCACCGACGAGAAGTACATCTTTGACGGCAAGACGTGAACATGCTGGTCATTCCTGGCGTTGGAGGTTCGGTTGAACATGACGGGCAACCCAAGGTATTCAAGCATTCAGAAACGAAGATATGACGGTAATGAGTACGGAACGAGGTAGATTTGGATACAAAAGGCATTGTACATCAACAGGGAAATGTTTGTCCTTTTTAGTCCCGCTACCGCACAAGTAGAAACTCGTCAGCAGGGTGGATTGGACTGGCTGTCTAGGCCGTTGGATCTTTCTTCCACTGCGAACGATAATACAAGTTAACCTATGTGTGCACGGAAAGAGCACAGAGGCAGGCAAATTGTGGTTTCGCTTGAATGTGTTTAGGGGGATGAGAGGCGTGCAAGCCTTGATGGGATGACAGCCATGTCCGCAGCGAGTCCAGGCATCGCGGAATAATGCAAACCTCAGTGAGTGTAACTGGCTGTGCTGGTTGAGGCGACGGAGGACAGCATGGAATGGACTTGTTGCTCAGGCAAGAGCGTGAAGCGTTGCACACTTTGGCTTCTCGAGTCCAGCAGTTTTTGTTGTCGCGGTTGACGGAGGAAAATTCTCAGGCTCGGCGGTTTTATCGAGAGGGGAGTGGGGTTGAATATGGGTGGCCCGTGCCCGCGTTGCCGGCCCGATGTCGTGCCGGTTGCACCTGGCCCATGCAATTTTTGGGACCGCGACGACGCTTCTTCTGTCCTTCTGTTTTCTTCTTCATTCATACACTTTCACGCACGATTAATCAACCGGTTTTGATGTCACCCACTCGCCATCGGTCATTTTGCGTGCTAGAGTATCTCGGGTTTGCTCCGTCACGATTTCCTTTTGGACCAGAATTCGAGGCCTCAACTGCCCGGATGCTGGCGGCGGGGTTCCGACATATTTTTTCCTTCACCATGGACGAGATGCATCGGGAAGGATGCAACTGGGTGAGCTCAGCTTGGGCCTTAATGAGAGTTGATCTGGCGGAAGCTCTTGCGGCTGGCCACAGTTACTGCCGGCTTGGTGTGCCATGTGTCCCCCCCCTGTGTGTCTGGGTAGACCGACTTGCATGATTTGACAGGATCTGACGATCTGCTGAGTTCCTCCCGCATGCTCTCCATGGTAAGGGCCACGGCGGTCAGTCCTTCTCGGATCTAGCCGAGGACGTGGGACATCGAAGTGCTTTTCATTGAATCGCTTTTGATCTGAAGCACGGCGGCAAGCTGCGTCTGTCGTAGGACCGGTCAGTCTTGTCCGGCTGCGGTGAGCCTCTCGGGCCACCGGCATGGTGGCAGGACGTTCCCAGTCGACGTTAAGTGTCGTCGAGAGCTTCGTTGTATCTGTGGTGACCGGAAGGGTGTCTATCTGATGTGTGAGGGACTCCAGAACCCAAGACATGAGGCTGCGTTTCTGACATGTTGCCGCTCATGATCTCATTGTCGCTGACTGTCTTGTTCTGACGTTGGCTGACGCTGTTTTCCTTGGTCGTCCCTCTGCTGCCTTGAGACTGATCGATCCTCATGCTACCCCTGATCTTGCCTGACACTCTGATGGGGTTACTGGAATGGTGGGCCTTGGGATGGTTGAGGAGATGGGAGATCATATTCATCCAAAAAGGGCCGGATAATGGGTCGCTAGATTTCCTACTTTGGCACAGACTGACCGTATCGGACAACACGACTGCCGCCACCCTTCTGCGACTGAGGTGACACTGTGCTCCCAGCTTGTTCGGAGGTTAGACGGCGGCAGCTTGTATAACTGTTTGTCAACACACTAGACCAGGAACCTTACAGAACAGTGTCCCTCAGTTGTGACGGAGGGGATAAAAAGTCGAGCACGTTCAGCGTATAAAGAAGGGATACTAGTATTATCAGGGACGTGGAACAGTGCCATGACGAATTCATGATCTCGTCCGGCAACTGCGACCTCGAAACGTGTCAATTATCTCACTCCCGCTGGACGGAATCTCGCTCCAAGGCAGTTCTTGACTCCCTTCGCATGCAACAGCCATGGCCTCAGTGGTCGTATCCAACGGGTCGGTCTGCCACCAGATCACAACCTGGCCCTGTCAAGCCGGCAGATATCAAGCCAATCACGGCGAAGCTTCCTGGCCAATGGACCCTTGTGAGTTGAATCTTACCAGCTTTCTAGTCCACCGCCCAACCCATGCTTGCAACCATCTGCATGCCATCAACCATGTCGACGTCTGGTCACTGACCCCAGTCGTGGCATACAAGTTGGCGGGAGACTCAGACTCGAACAACAGTTGCCAGTAAAGTTCAGGAAACCTCCTCTCGACAACATTTCAGTGGCGAGGGGTTGAGTCGACTTCCGGCCCTCATAATTCTCGGGCCACACCACACGGCACTCTCATTAATTAGGACTCGGGACACTCAACAACTCCCCTGGCATTACCCAGATCGTCTCACCTGCCCGTTTTGTTCTATGTTTCTTTCCCAGTGCAGCCAGAGGAGGTCATGACGGGCTGGCAACGTGTAATCATGGGTTGAGTCAAGGGATATCAGTACTCTATGGAACTCGCGGTGGAAAGCATGTTGCTACTACTATGGATCAAGTTGTGTTTTTAGTATCGTGACTTGCTCTTAGGGGAACATGGGGAAACATGCATTTGTGTTCATGAGTAGATTAAGATACTATGAGGACACGAAGCATTGTGCATGGGTGTCGACATCGTAATCTGCAAGTTGAGCAATCTGATGTGCAGAGGAGACAGAAGTGCCGACTGAGTCCTAAGGACTGTTCCAGTTGCCCAAACATGCGGCAATGTAACGTAGAACGGAGAAATAAGAAACGAAGGGATATGGGTTAATGGTCGTGTTGGGTTTGCTTCGGCGTGGGGGGGAGTGACAGGGAAACAGGCCGGGCAAGAGACAAGAGAAGGATGCGCCGTCACCCTTGCATAACAGAGCCACCACTAACGAACAAGAGCAGGAAGGACACAGCAACTACGATCTCTCGCTTCACTTCCCGCCATCACCTGCCGCAATCTCTCCAGATCTCTCCAGATTCTCATTCCCGCCTCAACTACTTAAGTCTCCGAAAGTGAATCTGGGCAAGCACATACCGCAGAGGCGTCTCCGCCATCGGCCATTCTACAGCGAGGAACCAATGGTGGGTCAAACCGACTGCCGAAGCAGCCTTCCGACGGCCGCTTCTTCGGCGTTGCCCTTTCGACTGAGACGATTATTTGGATCGGTCGATTGGATGGAGGCATCGATGGATTTGCCTGAAGGTCGCCTTTGGTGACCAAGGACCGATTGTTCTCAAAGTAGTGCGTAAACCACCTGCTCTAACCTGCTTGACATGAGAAAGACTTATGTTCCCAAGTTCTGGGACAACGAACCGCCCAGAGAGGGCGGCATTTACTACGCAGCTCAACGAGAGAGCCAGAATGCCGCGCTCCTCGACAAAATTGCAGCTGCCGTCAGCCATGATACAGAAACGCTCCCGATACGATTGCACGCCCATCCCTCCGGCTATGAGGATGCGATGGACAATCTTCTGGCCTTCTCCACCGAGGCCCGACAGGGCCGGCAAGTCAAGGACACCGGCGTTGTCGAAATTTTTCCCATTTCGCGCATGAAGAAGTGCTTTGGTTGGCTTAAGATTGACGGCAAAAGCTCTGCAGCCTGCCCCGACGGCTGGGTTCGGCGATGGTAGGGTTGCCGAAGGTTTCAAATGTCAGGTATTCCCCGACCGGCAATACTTTGCCATCGTGCATGAGTACATACCCGAAGACGAGAACGACAGGCGTCAGATGCAGCTGGTGTTGGATTTCCTTTGGTGTGCTGGTTCTGACTTTGACCAGTTGCTTCGGAACGAAAACTGGAAGAGCGGAGTGCCGGTCTCCGACTTCATCTCGCCCGGGGGTTACGGCTGGCATCCACCTTCGCGAGGACAGATGCAAGCCGAGCATTCCTGCCGCCCCCTTTGCCTCCCCCTCCTGCCCGTCGTCCGCACCGCGAAGCGGCTCCAGCAGCTCGTTATCAGAGTCGGCGTCCTCTTCGGACACTGATCATGGTAAACAGCATGAATGAAACGACCGCTAAAACGAGCGGGACAACAATTCAGGCCCGCGGCGCAGGCGGGCACGTAGTGCAGCGCGTGCAAGATCATCTGCCCGTCGGAGCAAGTAAGATGGTGCGAGAACTGGATATGAGTCGAGACAGATAGTCAAAGAAGCGCTGCCATGGTTGCAGGTGCATTGCTAGAGACACAGAATGTCATGTCTGCTGCGCATTGATCAAGTACTGCACTCTCTGACTGATTCTTCAGAACACTCTCATGTGAGGCGAACTTCTGTTACTGCCAGATCCAATCACGCCTTGATTGAGTCCATGCTGATGTCCTGGTGGGAGGGGGTTCGAGATTGAAGGCAAGGCAGTTCTGCCAGGAGGAGTTTGCTCATGAGGCCGGGCGAGACAAATCCTGGCATCATTCTTTAAATTGATTACCTACAGCTTTGGGAAACCGCCGGCCGGTGGACGTGAATCCTCCTGTAAAGCTGTGACGCGAAGGTAGTCGAGTGATGACCAGAATACGCCTAGAGACGCAGCTGACGAAACGACGCCAGCAGAGAGCTGGCTGGGGTGTGTAAAGTGGGTCATGAATTAACCGTTTACGGACTAGCGTCTTGTGGCCGCCATTCCGCACACAAAAACCAAAGGCGGATCCCGCAAATTCGCTCCCGAGTTTCGAATTCCCCAGCTTCCCGTCAACGACGCAATAAACCTCACCTATAGAAGAAATTCTACTGGACGGCCAAAATGTCTAAATTACCGTCGGTACGCAATTACTCCCCCATCTACAATCTGTTTGATCCCAAACTGACATTTTCGCAGCCGTGTGTGCGTCAGAACGTTGCTGAGCTTCTGGACTACAGCAACAACACCAAGAAGCGCAACTTCCTGGACCGTCGAGTAAGCCGTTGCGGCCGAGACGAATCGAGCACTGAAACACCAGCTGACAGTCTCGAAGGCTCCAGATCGGCCTGAAGAACTATGACCCCCAGCGTGACAAGCGTTTCTCGGGCACGGTCAAGCTGCCGACCATCCCCCGCCCGAACATGAGCATCTGCATCTCGTGACCAGCACGATATCGATCGTGCTAAAGCACGGCGTGTCGACGCCATGAGCGCCGACGACCTCAAGAAACTCAACAAGAACAAGAAGCTGATCAAGAAGCTGGCTCGCAAGTACGATGCCTTCGTCGCTTCCGAGACTCTGATCAAGCAGATCCCCCGTCTGCTGGTCCCGGTCTGTCCAAGGGTGCGTTAATCATCTCTCAATTCTCTGTCCGCAGCAAGACGCTAACTCCCTCTCAGCCGGCAAGTTCCCCACCCCCGTCTCGCACGCCGACGACCTCACTGGCAAGATCAACGAGGTCAAGTCGACCGTCAAGTTCCAGCTCAAGAAGGTTCTGTGCATGGGTGTCGCTGTCGGCAACGTCGGCATGACCCAGGAGCAGCTGGTCGCCAACATCATGCTGGCCATCAACTACCTGGTCTCCCTGCTGAAGAAGGGCTGGCAGAACGTTGGCAGCCTGACCATCAAGGCTACCATGTCCCCTCCCAAGCCGCCTCTACTAAGTGGCCTGTGGAGAGGACCTGGGGGTTCGTCAAAGGCTGAGCAGGGTATAGCAGGATAGCATGGAAATGAGATTCGTGCTTACCCTGTGAATTTTGTGTCCTGCTGTTTAAACGTTGCTCATCCCATGACTCAGTGATGGCGTAACGATCCGTTCGTAGTAGCCAGACTCTGCGTCAAAGTTATGCTGGCAGAGAATCAGTTGCCTCGGATGTCTCCTAGGTTCATGGGTCCGCCATTGATATTCTGATTATCTTGCCGTTGTCGAGCGGCTGTGATGCTGGGATTCCATTCATCAATTCCCGAGACCCTTTACTTTGCTGCTCCTGGGCAGTTGCTGAATGCTGAATGCTGAATACATCTTTATCCTCGACCTTTTGCTGGCTCTCAGAAACGGCGCTAACCCTAATCGCAATCACTCCACCCACCCCATCCCGCCTTTGGCTCCACCCCTGCCTGCCCTTAAAAAACTTTCCAAACCTCCAGGCTTCTGCTTTTCTTTCCTTTTCCCTTTTCCTCATCAGCAGCAGGGCAGAGTCCGTCCAACCCCTCTACACCGCCATGTGAAGAGGACGTTGGGTAGCTTTGTTTCTGTTGTTGATCAGGCGGCTCCACGAAAAGTGGCTTGCTGAGGGTTATTCCGATTCTCTATGGGTCTTCCTCCGTTCCCGGCCTCCTAAAGCAAAGTCTCCTTCGGGGATTCGTTTGATCACCTCTTCCCTCTTTATTAGCCGCGGACGGCGACTCGCCGAGGTTCGGGGCGGTGGGGTGGTCTCGACATTTCTATGCCTGTTTGTCACTAGAATGCTTTTTGCAGTCGGGAGTTGCGTATGCTCACTTGATCGCTTGAAATTTTGTTCTGTCGGTCGGTTCGGACATTGTTTCACCAGTCGATGGGCGTGTCTGGAAATGCGATGCGATTGATGATTGGTGTCGATGTAGTGAACAACTTCGTATTCCTCGTGCTTTCTGCATCTATATCTGAGCGCCGTTGTCCTCGTGCTTCCCGCCTGGGAACAGGCTTTGGCCGAGCTGGTGTCGTCGATGTTCGACCAACTATCGTTCAACACCCCCTGTGTAGCCAGGGTTCGCGCACGACTTTTCCGAGTGCCGCTCTGCTGCTGCCGGTCACCTGGTATTTCATTACTCTATCAGGTCTATATCCATGGCGCTCTCGATTGAACTCGCTGCTTTGGTCACATCCTCGATTGAATCCCCCACCCCTCGACCACCGCCGTCATCAAGCGATTCGCAATAGCCGTCTGCGGCGGCAGCCTCAGCGAGCCCTCCGTATACCCCTCCGGCGCGGCCTCCCCGAGGCTACTTGTCCCTCTAAGCAACGCTTCCTTAACCTCTTCAAGAGGGAACCACTTGGCACTCTCCAACTCGGCATCATGCCCTAGGTAGATTTTCTCCCCCTCCCCGGCAGCGCCTGCCCAATCGCCCCAATCATTAGACTCGCCGGGAACGGCCACGGCTGCGAGCTGTGGATGATCACCCTCCCAACCTTGACACCGCTCTCCTCCCACACTTCCCTGCGCACTGCCTCCTCGATCGACTCCCCCGGCTCCTGGAAGCCCGCCAGCGTGCTGAACCAGTACTTGGGCCATCGCTTCTGCCGGCCGAGCAGGATCTTGGTGCCGTCTGCGCTGATGACCGCCATGATGACGGTCGGGTCGGTGCGTGGGAAGCTGTGGTTCGAGACGGTTCCGCGCGTGGCACACGGCTTGCGGTCGCGGACCTGTCCGCCCGCCTTATCCGTTGGCGGGCACACCCGCTTGGTGCCCGCGTGGACTGAAAGGTGGGCTGGCCGCACTGGGCGCAGAAAGGCGTGCGCGCGTTCCAGTCGATAAGGGCGCGGGCCTGGCCATACATGGCGGCTGGTGCTGATGTCAGTCACGGTGAAGAGGTGAGAGTGAGCGATAGGGAAAGGCGCGTGTTACTTACCCTGCCCAGCGTGCAGCCCCATATGCCGCGGCGAGTTATCATGGAACGCGTACCCCTTCCCCTTCATCTTTTCAATCAACTGCTCCGCCTCCTCCGCCTTCTTCCCCCTGGGCGTGACATCCACCGCAAAGTACGGCGTCCCCTTAAACTCCCTGTACTCAAACTCCTCCCCTTCTTCGCTCCTACCCAGCTCCCCCTTCTCGTCAACCCCCAAAAACACCACCACCACCTGCTCCTCGCTCGAATCATACTCCCTGACCATCTCCTCCTCGCTCTTCGCAAAAGGATCGGCCCCGGTAAGCGGCGCCACGTCGTCGTATGACGCGAACGCGAGGTTGGCGGGGTCGGTCTGCAGCACAAGAGGGCAGAGGTTGTTCATGAGAAGGAAGCGGGCGGTGGGTGGGCGAAGGCGGAGCGCAGGAAGGTGGTTCGGCGCGCAGGAAGGAGAGCCGGTTGAGCGGGCTGCCGGAGAAGTAGTTTGCTATCTCGCGCGCCGAACTTGCGCGAGAGGAGGGAGTCCTCGGGCGGGAGGACGGGGAGCGCGGGCGGAGGCATTGTGAGGCTGGAGAGGTGCGAGTGAAGAAGGGTTGCTTAGCGTTGGGAAGTGGGGGAGAAAGACGAAGTAGAGGACGAGACAAGTGAATTCAGGGGTGGTATGTCTCTTTTATGTATATCTGATGTCCGGCGCCGTCATGTGTCATCATACGAAGACTCGCTCACAACGTAGTCCGAGTCATCGGCGATGTTTTGAGGTCGCGGCGGGGGCGGGGTTCGTTGGCGCCGACCTGGGAACTCCACCCGTTCCAGAGCCAGTCGGGAAGGTGATGAGTAATTGTCGGGCACATACTTCGACTGACAATTGTAGCTCCTTCGACTTGGGTTAAGAAGACGCCGAATGTGATTTTCTCGATTGTGACCCTAGCACCTATGTTTTCGGGCGTTGGGCATTCACTAGAACGGCACCCTTTGGAGGGTGACTGTGAGCTCACGGGAGCGCCAACCCTGGCAACGGTTAAGCTCGACTGGAGCTCCTCTGTATTCCGATGGCGACTACCCGTGGCTGGAAAAGAGTACTGACCCACGGATAGTTTCTTTCAAGATACACAGGATCGTGGTTCAAATATACTCTGCCTCATAGTCGTCAACCCTTGGCTTGGATACGGAGTACAGGGTTAGGGTTGGGGTAGATATCCCGCTTCCAATCGCGACAGCTTGCAACGAGAAACAGGAACTCATGCGACTCGACCACCACCACACAGCGATAACTCACAACAATTGCTCCTGCAGCCCGGTCGGCCACCGCCCACAACCCCGAAAATAATACCCGCCGGCGGATCTGTTTCTAATCCATGGCTATCTCGACATAATCCAACCAACCGCCACGACGATCCCTCCGCGATCACCACACTCGTCCCTCTCCTTCCCATCTTTTCACCATCATCTCGACCTCGACAGACCAACCAACCGCGCCAGAAAAAAAGAGGGAAAAAGAAAAAGAAAATGGCAACCTCTCTCCCCGCCAACCTTGACCTCTCCGCGCTCACCACCTCCGCCGAGCTCTTCTCCCCCACCCCGGCTCTGTCTTCTCACCAAACTGTCCAATACACCCTCCCGCAGATCCGCGCAATCCACACCGCCCTCCAGCACCGCGTCTCCGACATCTCGGCTCGCCTACGCACCCAGGTCGGCGGCTCCTACCGCGAGCTGCTCGGCACCGCCGACACGATCGTGGCCATGCGCAAGGACATGGATGAGGTGCTGCTGACGCTGGGTGGGATGGGCGGCAAGTGCGGACGCGGCGTGGTGGGCGGGAAGGTGCAGGGTCTGAAGGAGTTTTGCGAGGGCACGAAGGGGAGGTGTATGTTGATGGCGGGGAGGAAGTGGAAATGGGGTGGTGGCGAGGGAGAGGTTGTTGGAAGGGGTGTTGATGGGGCTTGGGCACGGTCTGTTTTGAGGAGTGATCTAAAGAAGCGAGGGGGGAGAGGCTGGTGTTGGCGGCGAGGTTGTATGTGCTGGGGAGGTTGCTGGTTAAGAGCTTGGGCAGGGAACAGGGAGGGAGAAGAAGGTTGAGGCGGCGAGGAGACAGTTGGAGACGGTGCATCAGGAGCGATGAGGAGTATTGATGCGGTGCTGAGGAGCGGGAGTGAGAGGGCGATGAAGCAGGGGGATGTGCTCAAGGCGCTGAGCGCGTACAGCCTGGCGACGAGCTCGGGGGCGAGGGACGTATTGGCGCACTTTCTGGGAGTGAGGGCCAAAGCGATTGCGATGGCCCTGGATGTGGACGAGGAGGAGAGGGCAGTGAGGAACCCGAAGGATGTCCTCAGAGCGTTGGGGCTGTATACCAAGACGCTGCAGGACGTGCAGGCGCTGGTTCCGCACCGGCTTACAGAGGCGCTTGTTGCGCTCAAGGGGGAGAGGTTGTTGGAGAACGCGGCGCTAACAGAGATGGAGGGGTTGAGGCTGGATGTTTTTCAAGCGGTGGTGTGGCGACGAGATCCAGTTCTACACGCCCTTCATTCGGCACGATGACTTGACTGGTGAGCAGGCGCGTCAGGAACTCACCAAGTGGGCGGAGAGGGGCAGCCAGGTCCTGCTCCAGGGACTCGAGAACACGCTGGAGGGTATGGTCGAGTTCAAGGCCATAGTCGAGCTCCGCACGAGCGTGTTGAAGTTGTGGATCGCCGAAGGCGGCAAGGTGCGCGGCTTTGACCCGTCCGAGATGCTGGACCAGATCCGCGATGCCATCAACAAGCACATGCTGCGCGTTCTCGAAGCCAAAGTGGCCAAGCTCCGCCTCATCGGGTCTGAAGTCTCAGCAGCCCTCGATTCCTGGCGCGAGGGTATCGACGACAAGCAGCACAGCCTCTGGGATGTTTCTTCGTTTGACACCGACCTCTCAAACGGCGCAGTCCAATTTACGCAGGATGTCGTTGCGCGGCTGTACGGCAGAAACGACACCGTCTCAAAGGCGGTCACGAGCTACAAGAGCTGGTTCCACGTCATCGACGACGTGGGCCAGGTCGTGGATCAACTGAGGCGGCAGAGGTGGGACAATGACGTCGACGAGATCGAGGACGAGGAGACGATTGAGGAGCGCCAGAAGCTGCTCTCCAAGGACGACCCGCTGGCGCTCAGCGAACACCTGAATCGACTCCTCGTGAAGCATACAAACGGCTGGACGAGCAGCTTATGAGCCTATGGAATGCGCAGCGAGAGGGACCGAATAATGGCGCGATCGCCATGTACTTCGTGCGGCTGCTCAGGGATATCCGAGCTAGGCTGCCAGATCTCGAAGCCGTCTGGGGTTTTGGTCTGGCTGTGGTGCCGTCACTTCACGAGGCTGTCGCAAAGACAGTGGTTATCTCGCCGCTGGACGAGTTTGCTACGGTGGCACTCGCGCGGAAGACGGTGGTAGGAAGGAGCCTCTGGGAGGGGGAGCCAGCCCTACCAAGCTCCCATCACCAGGAACCTTCAGGTTCTTGAGGAATTTAACCGTGGCCATGGGCGATGCAGGAGGAGATCTGTGGAGTCCTGCAGCTGTCAAGGTGCTGAAGCAGCACCTGAGCAAACAGCTAGCCGAAGCGTGGCTGGAAGCCTTTGGCGCCCTGGACGGTGCTGAGAAAACGAGGCAAAGGAGAGCTGATGCTGAGGGCGAGAGATCGAGTGACAAAGATGCTGATGAAGAGAAGGAAGGAAACCGTAAACAACACCAAGACCTGCTGGTACAGTGGCTCATGGACATCTCCTACCTGCGGCTGTTCCTCGGATCGCAAGCAGCGCCAGAAGACGCACTCGAGGAGCTGGAGGATACAGTGTACCAGAAGTGGCCTGGAAAATCCAGCCAAGGAGAGGCTGGCGAAAGCATCACAAGACTACTTCAAGCGGACGGGACTGCTTTTTGGCCTGTTGACATAATACCCAAAATAACCTGCGGGATATCATCACACATGATACAACACCCAATGCCAACCCCTCTAAAGCTTATGCCTCTTCTTGCCCGTCGCAATCTTCAAAAACTCCTCCTGTGGCACGCCCTTGACAAACTATCCAACCCGGCAAACACCTCCTCCACATTCTGCACCGCCATCACGTCCCTCTCCGGCTTGCGAATCAGCTTCTTAATCCCCAGCAAACTCTCTCCATTCAGATGCTCTCCCAACCGCTCGTCAATCTCCTTGATGACCAACCCCTTGAACTTTTCATCCTCCACTTCCCGCACTCCTCAAACACCTTGTTCACGAAGCCCGTCGCCAACAGCTCCTCGCAGCTGATCCGCTTGCTCATAATCAACGCTTCGTTGGCTTTCGCCAGACCCAATCTCTGCACCATGGCCCGCGACGCCGCGCCCTCGGTGACCAGGCCGAGCGAGCTGAAGGGCGTGAGCAGGAAGGTGTGTGGGGTGCAGTAGATGAAGTCGGCGAAGGAGATGAGCGCCGCGGACAAGCCAATGACGGGCCCGTTGAGTCCGACCACCAGGATCTTGGGGTGGGAGTAGAAGGCCTGCGTGCAATTGAGGTTGAAGGCCACGAACGACTGCAGCCAGAAGCGGTGCGGCGAGCCGGCTTGAGCGGCAGCTTGTTCGGGCTGGGGCGCGAGAGGGAGACGTCCGCGCCGCTTATCACATGGGGGTTAGCTGGTGATCAACCACGGTAGAGGGTTGAGTTGAAATAGGGAGGGGTGAACGGTGGATGGAATGTGTTGCGCTCCTGACTAGGAACACTCACGCAGAGAAGTAGCGGCCCTTGCCGATGATCAGGGTGATGTACACCTCGTCGTGGGTGGCCACCTCACGCAACTTCTGGGCCAGGTCGTAGTAGCCCGACTGGTCGAGCGCGTTGAGCTTTTTGTCATTGTCGATGGTGATGATGGCCAGGCGGCCCTGGTACTCGAGCTTGATTGGGGATGGGGAGGCCATGGTGAGACGGGGAGGGAATGACGGCCCACTTTCACAGGGTCATGGAATGAAGGACAACCCAAATCAAAACTCAATTCAAATCAATGAAGGAATGAAGAGACTGAACCTGAAAACTTATACAAGCAAGAACAACCTTGATGTCCTCGGTTGCTGTTTCCCAGGGCGAGACAATGGGACCCACACCCCTGCGGACCTCGGCTCCCCCGCATTCTGGTTGGGGAACAGGGGCCGCTCCGCGCTGCTTTCCCCAGATTCTCAGCACGAAAAAAGCACAGCTAGCATACTACGTATACACTAGAAGCCAGGATACGACAGACCCATTTGTCAATTGGGATTGGCGTCAGTCCAGGGTGTCTTTTTTGCCAAGAAACTGCGCGGGTCCCTCGGCCGGGTCTTGGGCTCTGCCGAGTGAGCGGGCCAACGCTAGGCCGAGTTCTGCTCGCCGCGCGGAGGGGAGGGGCTTGCTTCCGATGGCTACATCCGTTCTCCGGAGACGGAGCCGTGACGAGCTGGCAGATGGTTAACGTTATCGCCATGGCTGCAGATCAAGCAAACGCACTTGTTCATTGGCCAATTCGGAGCTTTTCCGGTATCGTTACGGTCAAGGGAAGGGCGCCCTGTGGGGTCATGTTGCGATGGACCAAATCCTGCGGGCAGGGGAGGAGGGGTGGGGGCGCGCCGGCTTTATAAGCTTGTTTGTGTCTCACAGTTGAGGAGACTCTGGTTCTGTTGTCCTGTCTTCGTTTCCCTTGACCACGAAGAGGGAAGATGGATCGCAGGCGGGAACCAGCACAGCCATCGAGCTCCAGAGCCGAGAAGAATCGCCTCGGACGAGCAGCCCCGAGCGCCAGGTTGAAGATGGAAACGGGCATGAGATGCCCAGCCTGCCTCCGGTCGACGGCGGCAAGGACGCCTGGCTGTTTTTGGCCGCATGCTTCATGATCGAGGCTCTTGTCTGGGGTATGGGCAGAGACAAAAGATCCGAGGACGCTGCGCTAACCTCAAATGCCAGGCTTCGGCTACTCCTTCGGCGTGTTCCAAAACTACTACAGCACCAAACCGCCCTTCGCGGGGGAAAGCAACATCCCCGCGATTGGAACATGCGCCATGGTACGTTCCCCCGTACCCTTCACTCCCGGTCACTCCCTAACTCCCTTTTCCCTTCTAGGGCATCATGTACCTCGACACTCCGCTCGCTCGTCATGGGCCTGCACCGGCGCTTCCCCAAACAAGCGCGCTACTCGACCATCCTTGGTCTTCTCATCATGTGCCTCGCGCTCGCGCTCTCCTCCTTCTCCACCACCGTCACCCACCTCATCGTCACCCAGGGCATCTTCTACGCCATTGGCGGCTCCGTCGCCTACTCCTCCTGCATCATCTACCTCGAGGAGTGGTTCGTCGCGCGCCGCGGGCTCGCCTTCGGCATCATGTGGTCTGCGACCGGTTCTGGCGGGCGTCGTCCTGCCGCTGCTGCTGGAATGGCTGCTCTCGGCGCGCGGCTACCAGACCACGCTGCGCATCTTTGCCTGTCTGGTGTTCGCGCTGACCGCGCCGCTGAGCTACTTCGTCAAGCCGCGCCTGCCGGTCGCGCAGGCGAGCCACGCGAAGCCGTTCTCGCTGCGGTTCGTGGTGCAGCGGCCGTTCGTGCTGTACCAGCTATTCAACATCCTCGAGGCCGTCGGGTTCTTCTTGCCGGGCATCTATCTGCCATCGTATGCGAGGGCGGTGCTGGGCGCGAGCCCGTTCCCCTCGGTCGTGGCCATGATGTTGGTGAACGTGGCGAGTGTGTTTGGGTGCGTGGCGATGGGGAGTCTGATTGATCGTCTCGAGGTGACCAAGTGCTTTTTGGTGTCGACGGTGGGGCAACGCTGGGGACCTTCTTGTTGTGGGGGATGTCGGTTAACTTGCCGGTGCTGTACCTGTTTTGTGTGGTGTATGGGTTATTTGCCGGGTCGTACACGTCGGCTTGGCGGGTGTGATGAAGGAGATTACCAAGAGGGAGCCGGCGGAGGAGTCGGACGATGGAAATGGGAATGAGGGCGGGAAGTGGGCTGACCCGAGCATGGTGTTTGCCTTTCTGGCTATGGGTCGCGGTGTTGGGAACATTGTCTCGGGTCCGTTGAGCGAGGCACTGGTCAAAGGAATGCCGTGGAAGGATCAGGCGTTTGGTGGGTATGGAAGCGGTTACGGGGGCCTGATCGCCTTTACCGGGGCGACTGCCTTCTTTGGCGGTGGAAGTTATCTGTGGAAGAGGCTGGGATGGCTATAGGCGAGGTGTCGGTAGCGGAGAGAACAAAATTTGTAAACTCCAAGTGCTTCATATCCTCCCGGTCTCGATCCCGGAGTGCATCCAACCTGGGACTCTGCAG
The DNA here is from genome assembly GCA_031001845.1 of Achaetomiella virescens. Taxonomy (NCBI): domain Eukaryota; kingdom Fungi; phylum Ascomycota; class Sordariomycetes; order Sordariales; family Chaetomiaceae; genus Achaetomiella; species Achaetomiella virescens. Next base: position 229,972 of record JARNGD010000031.1, read on the forward strand.
AGCATCTTCGATCTTTCATATTCGAGATATGTAGTAAATCACATTGGCCGTTTTCCTTTTTCCAACGCCGTTCCAGAACCCAATACCCAAATAGCCCTAGTAACCGGTATTGTTCCTTTCCAGGAGAGGCCGCTGGTCCCAAGTATCTCCGTCTCCCTCGATGCTTCCCTCCTCGTCCACGCTCTCGCTATCGCTACTCTCAAAGTCATCATCGCTGCTCTTGCTATACAGGAAAAACTGGACAAAGATGCTTAGATCCAGCAGCAATGTGCCTGCGCTGCCCGCCAACCATGACAAGTTGACGAGTATATACTGCCAAAAGATCTGCGCGGCCTCTCCCTTCTTGCACCCTTCTTCCCCATCGCACTTGGGATCGAATGCGAGAATAGACAGCACATACGTCAGGTTGCCGAGGCAGGCGAACAGAAAGAACAGCACAGACACTCCTTCTGTCGACTTGCGCCGCCAATTGAGGAGTAGCTGGGGCAGCCGCGACCCGAGGTAGAGCACGGCGCAGAGCCAGCCAAAGACCTGGCCCAGCGTATTGAACTCCAAGGGGTCTCCCTGTCCTTCGCCTGGCGCTTGCCTGTCGTTATCCCCGCCGCGCCCGCCGTATGTCCGGCTAAGCCACCAGCCGGCGACGCCAGCAGCGCAAACCATCAGGATCGCCAGGCTGTTGAACGTAAACGCCTGAAGCCATGTCGTCGGTCCAGGCGGCGGTGCTGTCTCGGGTTCCTCGACAAATGGCACTGCAGGCGAGAGGTGTGTCCAAGATCCCCTCCGCTCGTGGTCGTCGACGTTGTAGTGAGGCGAGGCCCCGTTTGTGAGCAACAGGGTGCGCTCATCCGGTTCGCCCCGGTCCTCCGCTCCGTTCTCGTTGCGCTTCGGTCTCGGTGCTGGGGGTGCAGGCGGAGGTACCTCATCCCTTAGTGTGAAACCCCGGTAGTAAAAGCACTGCGCCAGCAGGACGATGTCGGCTATTGTGTAGTAGATGGCCAAGATGATCATGGTCGGTAGCACACCCTGGAGGACGGCGCCCAAAATGTTGAAGACATCGCCGAGCAGCCAAACCACGATGAACTGGATCGAGAGGCCCTCGGCGCTGCTCCGGCGGAAGTTTTCGATGATTTGCGGCGAGAAAACGACGACCCAGCAGGCTATTGATATGGAGCTGTTTCGCGGTGGTCAGCTGGTCAGATATGGCGTCGTGCAGGGGGAGAGGTGTGCGGCACGTCTGGCATACCCGCAGATGCCTGAGATGGCCTCAACATCGAGGTTCAGGGGCCCAGTCGGGGGCGCCATTGTTGGACGAACGCCGGACGACGGGATGCTCTGGATGCCGTTTCCAAGAGGGCAGATGTCGGAAGAGAGACCCGAATTGCCGAGCAGTCAGAGCAAGACCATTGACGAACTCGGGTTGGTAAAATCTGAAACCGCAGTACTGGCGAGGCTGTCCTTGATCGACAGGAGGGAAGAAAAGACTCGCATCCAACAATCGATTATCCAGCGCAGGCAAGGGGAGATGAAGAAGGGAAAATTCTGGGTCGAATCACACTCCCTTGTCAGATCATGATCGTGCCTGCCCGAGGCAGGGCTAGATGCACCGAAGGTTCTTTTTGTGGGCCAAGGTGGAGCTGGTGGAGTTGATCTCCCATGACGTAATTACCGCTATGGGGTAGCATCCACCTTTGCAGTGAATCCGACCCATACCCTAACCCTGGAAAGTGCCGAGAACCCCTTTTCGAGGTAAACAGCCCGAGGAACTGTGGCAAAGTGAAGGGCACAGGTCTTGAAGAACGGTAACCTACGCCTATTGCCTGGAGATTTCGTTAAAGCAGAGGCAACGTGAGATACTTACCTACCAGGAGAGGTTTTCGTTGGTGACAAAGTACCAATATGTCCCCCTACCGTGAAACTCTCAAATGGTTGGTTTCCCTGGGAAGCAGAGCACGAGCATTCACTGCAACTCACCAATCAGCGCTGCATTTGGAGTGGGATCTCCACGTCCAGGGTAACTGCCCCACCCATGGGTCGTCTTATCGATAAGATCTCACCGTACCCGACCCCCAGCTTAACTCCGTCCTTCGACCGCCGACCTCATTACAGACGACCTCACTTCAGTAGGCAAGGGCCGGGTCAGAAGACGCGCTATACAAAAACAAGGAACGAGATACGACCGACTGACTTCATCAACTCTCTACTACCACACTGGGTATCAAAATATCATCAGATCCTGCGGAGACAGTGACGACTCAGCAGCAAGCGACATCGCGGCGGAGTCGAAGCAAGCCGGTGTTCAACCGCAGCAGCCGAACAAGAACAGCCCTTTCGTCCCCAGCTGGACCTGTGCGGTCCATGCCTCCCCTAACGAACACACCTCCCCCCCCGGCCCATCCCACCCAAACACAACTCCCATCCCAACCTCCCCATCGTCCTCCACAACAACTCCCCGCCGGAGACCCCGCGTCGACTCTGATCCCGACCTAACCGCCTCCCGTTCCGCCCTCGGCGACGACGGCAACATTCCCTCAACTTCTCGTCCCGATCCCAAGCGCCCACGCTCCGAGCACTACAATCCCTCAACCGCCCCAAACCCCGCAACAGCACCCATGCTCTCTTCCCGACCCCCCAAAGCGGCACCCGCCTCAAACGATAAGTCTCATGGGAGACGGTCCGAAGCCCAGCGGTGGCCTGCAATCACACGTCGGTTCGCGCAAGTTGGTGGTCAAGAACCTCCGTAAGGCGGCAGCCGCCACCGCGGACGCCTCGCCAGTCGAATCGTACTACACCCGCACCCACGCCGAGCTGGCCAGCGCCCTCAATGCCATCTTTGCGGGGAAGCCGACGGCTCAGCCTATGGAGCGGCTATACCGCGGGGTCGAGGACATTTGCCGGAAGGGGGATGCCGCCGAGCTGACGGACCGGCTGCGGGCGCAGTGCGACGCGTGGCTGAACAGCAAGGAGATGCTGGGCGGGCTGTGGGAGGCGTATTCGGCTGTAGCGGGGGAGGGAGGGAATGAGGCGGCGTTGGGGCAGTTGTTGAGGGAGGTGGTGGCGCGGTGGAGGAGGTGGAATGAGGTGCTTGTCGTGGTGAGGGGGGTGTATAGTTGTCTGGATCGATGGTATTTATTAACGCAGGGTGGGGGCGAGGGCTGGAGGGGGAAGCAGGGTATCAACGAGATGGGGATTTCTCTCTTTCGGCGGCGGTGTTTTGGTCGTCAAAGGCGACGGCTGCTTCGCCGTACGGGCTGGCCGTGGTGGACGGGGTTTGTCTGCTGGTGAGGTACATCAGAGAGAAGGAGGAGGGGAAGTACAAGGAGCTGCTGAAGGACTCGATTGGGATGCTGAGGCTGTGCGGAGTCTACGGGAAGCTCTTTGAGCCCTTGTTCCTGGCCGAGTCACATCAGTACTTTGAGGAGTGGGCGAAGGAGATGAGTTCAGCATACGGCCTCAAGGTGTACATCACGTTGGTAAAGCGGCGGCTTGAGACGGAGGCTGAGATTGCGACTACTACAACTTCGAGAGCACCACCAAGCGCCAGCTGCTGGATGATGCCCACAACCTCCTGATCAAGAAATATTCGGAGAAGTTGCTTGATAGCGGCAGCGTCGGGGCGCTCCTGGAAGCCCAAGATGTCGAATCCATGAAGGCTCTCTACGAGCTGCTGCAGCTGTCTGACCTGCAGAAGCGCCTCAAGAAGCCCTGGGAGGACTACATCCTGAAGACGGGGCGGAGGATCGTTAGCGACACCGGGCGGGGGACGAGATGGTCATCGGCTTGCTAGAGCTGCGGCGGTCTCTGGACATTATGATACGCGATGCATTCTTCAAGGACGAGGTCTTCTCCTACGCCCTGAGGGAAGCATTTGGGCACTTCATCAACGAGAAGAAGAGCTCCTCGACGTGGAACACGGGCACGTCCAAGGTTGGCGAAATGATCGCCAAGCACATCGACATGCTCCTGCGTGGCGGCCTCAAGACGCTTCCAAAATCGCTGCTATCCGATAGCAAGGACAAAGCCGATGCCGAGAAGAGCGGCGTGGCCAGCACGGGCGACGAAGACGCCGAGCTGGACCGGCAGCTGGACCACGGCCTTGAGCTGTTCCGCTTCATCGAGGGCAAGGATGTGTTCGAAGCTTTTATAAGAAGGATCTGGCCCGGCGGCTGCTCCTGGGGCGCAGCGCGAGCCAGGACGCCGAGCGCAGCATGCTTGCGAAGCTCAAGGTCGAGTGCGGTTCTAGCTTCACCCACAACCTTGAGCAGATGTTCAAGGACCAGGAGCTGTCGAAAGAAGAGATGACGTCCTACAAAGAGTGGATGGCGGGCACCGGCCGCAGCAACGGCACCGTCGACCTGACGGTCAATATCCTCTCCGCGGCTGCGTGGCCGACCTTCCCCGACGTCAAGGTTCTGCTTCCCAAGGAGGTGGTCGAGCCGATCAACACTTTCGACACCTACTACAAGCAAGCACACCGGCCGCCGCCTCACCTGGAAACACAACATGGCGCACTGCGTCATCAAGGCCCAGTTCAACCGCGGGCCCAAAGAACTCCTCGTCAGCGCCCCGCAGGCCTCGGTGCTCATGCTCTTCAACGAAGTCGAAAACGACAGCAACAACACCGGCGGCATCCTCAGCTACGAGCAAATCTCGCAATCCACGGGCCTGCAAGGCGGCGAGCTCAACCGCACGCTGCAGTCCCTCGCCTGCGGCAAGGCGCGGGTACTCACAAAGCACCCCAAAGGCCGCGACGTCAACCCGACTGACACGTTCACGGTCAACAAAGGCTTCACGGATGCCAAATTCCGTGTCAAGATCAACCAGATCCAGCTCAAGGAAACGAAGGAGGAGAACCGTGAGACGCACCAGCGGGTCGCGGCTGACAGGCAGTTCGAGACGCAGGCGGCGATTGTGCGCATCATGAAGAGCAGGAAGACGATGACACCCGCGCAGCTGGTGAGCGAGGTGATCAACCAGACGAAAAGCAGGGGCGCGGTGGATGCGGGGGATATCAAGGCAAATATTGAGAAGTGAGTCAACGTTCTATTGCCTACCTCTGACTTGGAGAATGAGGTTGATGCTAATGGCTTTTGTGGCAGGCTCATCGAGAAGGATTACATCGAGGTCGAAAACGGATCGTATGTCTACCTTGCCTGAGCGAGCCTTTGGACGGAGTGTGAGGGGTGGTGTTATGGCGAACTTGGGGCATGGACCGGAAGAACGGGGAAAGGCAGGGCTTATTTTACAAGGCTTTCATGGGCAAGTCGGACTACATATTTAGGCTTACACGGTGGCAACAAGCATGCTTGACCATAGTGAACGTCGACAAAGAAAGTGACGAATTGTATGGGAACAATCTAATTGGAGTACTGGGTACTTCGTGCTTCGTACCTATTCTTATCTTCATTACTCTTTTTTTTTTTTTTCTTTCCTTCTTTTTGTTTGGGGGGCAGGAATGAGGGTGTTGTTGTCGTCATTCGACTTTGACAAGTCGCTTCGTCTTTTGAGCCTTGTCAGACGGGAGCACGGTGGAGTGTCTAGAGGAAGAGATGAGGATAGAACTCGTGGAATATGCACTGTTGACACATGACTTTTGCCGCTACTTGAAGGAGAGAAGGAGGACTATCTGTGGGTGACTTGAGAAGACTCAAGAGACAGGTTTGCGCACCTCCTCGGTTCTGAGCTCGTTCTGTGCCTCTCTCGATCTGCAAGCCCAGCCAGGGGAGTGAGGCCCGATTCTGCCCGAGGAATGCATGCCTAGCTGCAGCCTCTTTGGCTTGGCCAACTGGTGGCGAGCTGGTGACGAGTATCCTGCCACCGGCGAAGGAGTGCACCAAGGCGATCAACTCACTTTTGTTTTTCCGCACTCAACGTCAATCTTCTCCTTCAGTCATGCCTGCCTGGACCCGGGAAAGAGAAGGATGTTTGTGTTCCGTGTTGGCAGGTGGAGGAGAGATTACAGCGTGGTATATATGACATGTTAAATAGCATATCAACCGAGTCCTCCCGCGGCTGCTTCGTCGTTTTGGCTCAGTCCGGTTATTGATGACGTGCTGCCAACAGCGTTCCAGTTCACCATATTCGACGGCCCTGGGCATGGATATGCTCGCTCCGCTCATGTATGTTCCGTACGACGATGTGAACCTTCTGGGACACGTCCCTATCCCTACCATCATGCTGGTCAGAACCAGCCAGATCCTGTTTCGTTTCTCGCCGAGTCACGACAGCTGCGGTGCAACCTGCGGCACGCGAGCACGCTTGTCTCGCCCTAACCCTGCCATAACGGCCATTGACGCGCTCATTGGGTTGGAGGTTCGGGAGGATGCATTCCTCTCTTCTCCTCGGGGCTGCATTTCGTCGGGATACAATCGCCCTCCGACTCGTCTTCGTGCTGGCTGGGCTCGAAAGCGTCCAAGTGGCTATCTGCGGGCTCCAGTTGTGGTATGCGCAAGGGGCTTCCACGCCAAGACATGTATGAAATTCCCACCAGCTGCTGTGGTCTGTGAGCAGGCTTGCAGGCGGGAACCATCGCTGTGGGCACCCTCATAACGCAGCCGCGAGTCCAGACCAACTGACCTGTGGGTCCAGTTCAGAAACCTGCCAATGGTCCAAGCCACGAGTCCCGCAGTGGATCCAATAATGATCAGGGGTGTGAATTGCATTGTCCACGACTTACCCTCTCCCCTCGGCACCGACTGATGCCTCACGCCGATCCGGCTGCTGGCAGCTCCAACCACGTGGAGGACCGCTGATCACCGGAGACGACGACGGGTCCTTGCAGGGCAGGAGGATCGCTCCCGGGAATCACTGGGAGGGAGGCCGTCCGAAGTCCAACAGCTATGCAGTCCAAATTGCGATGCTGACCGCCGAGAATTAACTCGTTGATGTATGCCATGCAGGTTGCTCTTTCCGTTGAACGAATTTTGATCCCCGATTCGGAACTCGATGTGGGCAACGAAATTTCGCTTATGCCGAGATTCTACCTCAAGCCGCTTCGGCACCAAGGTCACCCACACGACGACAGTCGTCGCCTTGTGCTTGTTTTCGAGAGCCTGGCACGGAGACTCGTCCCATCCAGTGTGCCAATTCATTTGTTGCCTGGCCGTCGTGGCCCACATCTGACCGTCATTTTTCCATTTGTACCTGCGTCGCCCGCTTCGACGACCTGGGCACTGCATCCGGACCGCCACCCGGTGATTGAGTTGTTATCGAGCTGATATCGGTGCAGATGGGTCCCTCTGGGTTCGTCGCGCCGTGGCTGGCACAGCTGATGGTGCGGCAGTCAGCGCGCAGATTCGGGCTTCGAGATCAGACGGCGCCACAAGACGCCCCATCATCGTCGTCTCCACTGCCGTCGCCGATGCCAGCGCATATCCACCAGCAAAATGGACGACCTAAACAGCCAGTAGCCAGCAGTCATCAGCCAGAATCCAGCATCCACCACAGCAGTTTCCTGATTCTGTCGCTCGATCATCTGCGAGAAATCAATAATTTGCAAGCCGCAGCGATGCTGCTCTCTTCTCAATGCAAGGCAACCACAGACCACACGCTGTGCCCGTCTTGCTCATCGCCAAGATCCTAGGGGCGCTTGGGAGCATCCGAAAGAGGAAAAGACCGCTCAATAGATGATGCCCCAACTGCGCCAACCAGCCCAGCCCGTGATGCCGGTTGCTGCCCACCCCACCGCTCCCCTGCTCTTGGGGCCCGGGAGCAGTTCGCGGAACCCGATCGTGGCTTTCCGCTCAGGGGCCCTGGCGGCCCGGCGGTGGTGCAGCAGCAGCACCCCTGGGAGCAGATCGTGTTGTGGAAGCGTTCTCGCCCAGTCTCCGTGCCGCGCCTTGTTTCCTATTTTATCCTTGCTGCTTGCTCCAACGGACTCGGGGGCCTTTGACAACGTCACTCCCCGCTGTCTCCCTAGACGACGACGACAACCTTTGACCACTCCGGGCGCGGTCAGCGGCGCGGATCTCAGAGACACGCAGCGCAGCTAAAAAAGCACGCCCACCCCACCCTTCCGGCCTGCGCGCATCAGTGAGCCAAGTCAGTCAGCCCGCGACGCGGTCCTCCCAGCTCGGCGGCGGATTACCACCCAAATTTCCATTGCCCGCCCACGCCGTCCCATTGGTGTCGACCTCCTCTGCTCGGCACTGCGTATATTTACCCGGAGCGCCCATAGTTATTCGTCAACCGATTGGGGGCCAACACCTCGCCGACGACAATCTCCTTCCCCAGGCCCCTGGTGGATGGATTCCCTGGCCTGGTCGCGCTGCGATTGATCGTTCCGACAAGACAAATATAATAGGGTCGGGTGCGTTAGGGAGGACTCGGTCTGCGACACCCGTCATCGACACATCGCCTCGAACAGTGTTGTCGTCCTGCATCCGGACGCCGATCTGTCTGTCTGACCCGGACAATCGGAGACCCAGTCGCTCGTTTTACGACCCGGGGGGGAGGGGGTGTTTGCACTGAGTTGCACAGAGTGATGTTGCACCGGCTTACATGCCACTCTCCTGCAGCTGCGACACGATGACTTCCAGTGCAGCCCGGTTCCCGGCCGGTAACGCCCTTCGGCGTTCGTCCAGGCTGGACCGCCATTCATCCTCGATCAGCAGCCGGCAGCCGACATCGTGGGCCGTGATCCTCACCGTCTTTGTCTGCCTTGTTTCACATGCGCTAGCAGCCGCTCCAGACGCCGGCGTCCCCGTCAAGGCCCCGACTATCGGCTACAGATCGCCATATCGCCATGGCCAGAGATGGTTGGCGGGCCCAGAGCAGGGGCTCCAAAGGCCGAAGGTGCAAAAGCGGGCTACGTCGACATCACCGAGTCCACGGCGACATCAGCACCCTCAAAGACCTCGGCAAGCGAGTCCATAACGACAACATTTTCCGTCGCCGTAGGGGACGCCGAAACCGAGCTCGACGGTCTGGACGAGTGCTCTCCCCACTCCCCTCGACAGTCTGTCGTCCAGCGATTTCGTGTCCGGTCCGAATGGGGAAGCATCACCATGCTCAACCTTCATCCACTCGTTCCTCAACAGCCCCACTTTCAAGGAGTGCTACCCCCTGTCCATGCTCTTTGACGTGAGTATGGAGCTGGAATATTTCCACCGCTCTCATCGCTAACCCTGAGGATAGAAAATCAAAGTCGTTCTTCGAGGCGCAGAAGTCGCTCGTTGGCATCACCCGGACCCTCGATGCGACGTGCGCCGCTAACGCAACATCATGCAACGACTACATGAAGCAGCTGGCCCGCGATCTCATCAAGACTGAGAACTGCGGCGCCGAATATCAGCGCAAACTGCCCACCGTCGTGGACGCGTACAACGCCATGGTTGCCTACGCGCCCATCACAGCGTCGGCTGTCTCAAGGACGAGAACACACGGGTGCTTACTGCTAACGCCAATGCCGTGACGAACCTAACCAACCCCAGCAACTCGTACTTCTACTTCCTGCCGCTCAACATGACCTCCGGCACCACCATCCCGGCCTGCGGGTCTTGTATCCGCCAGACAATGGAGGTGTATCAGGCGGCCACCGCTGACAGAAGGCAGATGATTGCCAACACGTATGTCATGGCTGCCAAGCAGGTCAATACCATCTGCGGGCCAGGTTTTGTCAATGAGACGCTTGCTGCTGAGGTTATTCCCTCGGGAGCTGGTTCAACCCGGTTGACGTGGCTCGCGACCGCGCTGCCGTTGGCGACGACGCTGTTCTGGCTTGTCTGAGTCCGGGAATTGAAGAAGTTGGGCGGCGGTATTTGATTTAGCGGACACAGCGGGCGTTGGGGTTTGGCTTGCGCTCTGCGGCACCGGGCCTTTTCTGTGGGCGGCTTCTGTGCCCTGTGATTTGAGGGCAGCATGCTTCTAGCGCTCGAATCTTCACTCTCGCACACATCATTACGACCAACCGGGTCACTCCTCGGCAGCCGACAGACACATCCGACTCACAGCGGCACGCATCATAACGACCTCTGCCACGAGACAGCGGATTCAACTCGGATTTGCCCCTAATTTATCCCGGAAGTCGTTTTGACGGAGGGAAAGAGAAAAGCAACCGGCAGGTTGCATGGCGGTTTCAGATCCTTCTTAAACCTTCTTGGCATGGCGCTCGGTGTTCTATTGCTTTTAGGAAAATGAGGCAGAGATTTCTGGTCCAGGGAATGGCACCGACGAAGAGGAGGACGTGCCGAGGTCTGCCTTGACCTGGGATGATTGGTGCATGTTGAAGGAATGGATCTGGGACCATGGGATGATACCTTCTTGTACGTTTTCCGGCGGAATCTCTGCCACATATTATGGCAGGCAGTGATGGAACGTTATTAAAATAATAATCAGAGTACTTGAACCTCAAGTTACTGGGTGTGATGGTTATTGAGTTACTTCATGCATTACCCATGTTGCCGTCTCCCGCTTCCAGTCGTTTGAACAGATGGGGTAGTCCAACCATATCTAGCGCTTTGTTTTCATACCTTTCCCTTCCTTTCAATTGACAGTGCAGAATTGAACCATGGTTCGAGAATACTTTGCGAAATTAAGGTGCTGCAGTTGTCTGGTGGGAAGAGTTGCTGGGCCTTGGCATCTTAACTCTTGGGGTGGGGCTCAGGGGCTTGTTTACTTTGATCAGGAGTGACATCACTTCGCTGCCAGCTTGCTCAGATTCGACGGAACTTGACAAATAACTGTTAACAGATTAATCATATCTTGCGATTTATGCCCGATCTTGTTGATATTTTGTCTGACCCAAAATGCGTCTCCGGTGTTTCTTGTGCGCCCTCGCTGCAATGCCCCCGTCAGTCAACTGTATGGAACCGAGAAGAGGGAGATTCTAACTTTCAACTTTTAAGAGTGCTAACAGAGCGGGCTATGTCTACTGGTAGTTGCCTAACCCAAGCACCACAAGTCGTTTCTGGGATCAAGTGATGAGTTTCAGCCTCAAATAAAGGCATCGCTGGACTGAACGCAGTAAGTGGATGACAGCCACAAGTTCTACCATCAGCAATGGAAACATGAATCTTACTTATGAGACGCCTCCAAAATGGGAGAACCTAGATTGCCCAAAGCTCTGTTGCCCTCTTTATCATGCCTCCAGCGTTGAGCCTTGAAAGTCCAGCAGATGCTAATGCGTCATATGACGATTTCGATCACGGTATTTTGGACAAGCTCTCCGAAAGTGTCTGCCAGTACAATTGGTATCCAAACTACACCAACCTGTCAACAGTCCTTCACATTACCCCTTTCCAACTCTGCGTTCGATACTGTCCATTCATCTATCCATCCATACTCACCGCGTTTCCAGCCCCATTTAAAACATTGATTCCAACCACATCTCTTCGGCGAATCAACATCATCTCGCCACCATCTCCATTCCAGAAGCGAAGCCGCCAGCTGCCAGAACAATTAAGCTGCTTGCTAAGTACTGCCAAATCCCAGAGAGCAGCCACCTCCTGAGAACAAGCCCAGGTTGAGACTTCTCAGAACCCCGACTGACTCGTTCGTAAGGCAGCTTCAACGCTCCCAAACGGACAGAGCGGCGATATGACCTTTCGGTCGCAGAACAGGCATGAGGGGTTATTAGCCGCTAGGCAGCTACTAGTAGTGCCAGCTGATCCTTCACTCGCTACTGACTAGCATCTCATGTCCTTCTGTGTGCCTCTCTATCAGGTTCCCATTGTGGTTGAGGTGACCTGACAAAGGAGGAGGCCTATAGCATCAACTTCGATGCCGTCCTCCCCCATATATGACACACATTATCATTGAGGGTGGCATATAAATGCTCTCAAACTCTATGCACTTGCGTCCAAAGCGGCTGGGTGCACTGAATTGCTTCGCCCATTCTGACAGCTTTCTGAAGACCCCATGCCATGGTTGGTGATGATGGCATTCCAGGTCTAGGGCTCGGAGATTCTGCTGCTACTTGGTCACAACTTCTCCGCTCACATTAAAGGTTTCGGTGCACATGCCGGGGAACTGGAACGAACGCTGCGGGGATGAACTGCTGAAGAGCAAACCAGAACCCAAGCAGTTGGTACGTCCACCCAGAACCTCGGCACACCCTCGTATGCCATTTCTGATTCGTAGCGGCAAAAATTTCCTAGACGGCAATGACACAGACCAGTGTGAACCTCCCCTCCACTTCAAACACACAGAGTTTTCACCCTGTCCGTCGAACGGAAGAGCCCTCGGTTTGTCATGAGTATCGCGGATAACCTCCCTGTTGTACTAGTATCTCCATGGAAATAAAAAAAAAAACAAGGCTTTGCCTAAGCTCCCAGAATATGGGTATCCTCCTCCACGGGAGGACACGAGTGCGTAGCAGAGCAAGACGGTCGCTCTTTTCTCCGGCCGAACCCTATCTGGCTCTTAGTTATTTACCTAGTAACTGGCCCTGACACAATGCGGCAAAACCAAAAGCACACGTGTTGGGGCGTTCAGCCTGCCAGGTTGTGTGTTCCGCGATCGCACTCGCGGAGGAACTGCAGTGGTGTAGCGACGAGAGGAGCTGATAAGTTGGCAGATAATTGCCTCGATATCGAGCGTAAGACGGTGCTGCCCAGCTGCGGCCCGGTCACGGGGATCGCAGATGAGACAGCAATTTTCAGTCCATAAGAGATGGCAGCGGCGCGCGGAGAGGAGACCCCTTTGGAGCGGGAGAAGTAACGTTAGAGATCCCATTCCTCAGACAGAGAAGGACCCTTCATGAACGAATACTCCCAGACCAGGCGGGGAAGGCAATCAACTCTGTCCTCGGTGGTGGAGCCGAAGAGACGACCGCATCTGTGTGTAAATGCCGGCCTGGAACAATTCCCGCGTGGGCTGTATACAAAGGTCTGTCACCCGTCCCTGGAACCTGGAAGGAGCACCTCATATGACAGTAAGCAGGAAGTGTGGCGATCTGGCTATTACTTCCGGCAGGAAGCCCGATATAAACCGAAGAGGTAGTCCGTTACCAGCCAGGAACGGCAAGCATAGATGAGGGAGGGAATGAATATGGAGAGGATAGATTTTACCCGGATTTTCAGTCTCGTCTATCGGGATGCCCTGCTTTCCCAATCTGTCGTTCCGGGTGGTTCATACTTGACGTGATAATCGAGACAATCAAATGGAAGACAGACTTCCGCGGTGCCTAATTGACCGCCTCCAGTCAGATTGTTTAGATAGACCGATCCGAGGTCTGAGGGTGATTGACAGCCGCCCAGGAGCTCGTGTGATCGACTCGAGATGGGACGAAAGCACGGGATGGGGTGATGATGCTCGAGCTAAACCCGATCGACAATCACCGCTCGCATGCCGCGGGGTTCAATGCTGACAGTTGTGGTTCCGTGATCTTCGCTTGAAGATTTCGAGAAGCCCCATCAGATTCATGATCGTAGCCGGTATTGGTGGACGAGGCGGGGGAGCCGCTCCTGACGGTTGGGATCGGAGGAGAATTAGCCGCAGTTTCATCTTCGTTCTTGCATCTGGGTAAGTAACACACCTGCAGGACAACATCTCGGCTCTTCTTCGTCTGGTTCCCAGAATCCGGATTGTGGAGGAAGCCCCGCCCGACGCCGGTTGGGATGAGCAGTGGGAAACTCGTGAATGATTGACAACACGGAAGGGAGTTGCGGATGGTCGGTTTTCCAAGAAAAGGGGCCGTTTTTAGGGGAGAAAGAATACAGAAAACAAATGGAGCGAGGTTGTATGGTGCATGGAAGGCTGTCCTGGCCACTTGACAGCACGATTCGAGAGAACCCTTTGAAGTGGCTTCCATAACCCTGTCCTCAAATTACCGGTGGAAACCAGCAGCGGTCGACGGCGGGATAGCCTGTGTACCCGTCGTTACCTTCTGACAGCGCTCCCTGCCATCGGCGGCAGAGTAAGTCAGTTTTTTCGACCCTCATTTGTGGGGCTTTTAGCTGGCGTTGCATCCAACACCACGAGAGTCGTCCCAGGGGCGCTAGCTGGCTCGCTTGGGGGCTTCGAAGAGATGGTGGCAATCAAGTCGTCAATGCCCAAAGAGGCGATCCATGGAAGTCTGATCCACCGTGGGGGAGCACTCAACGACGCGCGAGTGATCTGCCGCCTGGTGTGTGCCGTTCGGCTGACGAGGCGCAATCACAAGCAACCAGGCTTGTATCGTGCCCTGCATCTCCGCTAATCGAAACTAATTATGAAACAGTGGAAGGAAAAAGTGTGTCCCGGTCCCTGGAGACTCTTTTCGAGGCCAGGCGAGGGCGACCAGCCACTCGGGCATTTTCCCTTTGCTCTGGCTCGTCAGTAGTGTCCTACCGAACTAATACCCGTCTCAGGTTGGCGGCGGCTCGACTTTGGAGCCCGAGACGCTTCACTCAGAGTTGCAGAAGGATCCATATCTGAGCCGAGAGGCATTGGATGAACCCCGGGAATTCAGACGCCTGACTGGACTAGATGCAAGAGCAAGAGCTCGATTTTGTGGTTATTACAAGACGCTGAACATTAGGGGTAGTCTGTTTTCCGTCGGGCCTCGCTGCTGGAGAGAAGAGAGAAGAGCGCTGAGCTATGTGGCACAGAAAGTCTTAGGGCCGGCGAGAGTAGAGGCCGTATCTCTGGATGTCGTGTGCCGTCGTAGTCCGCCAGATTGGCTCATAAGCTGCAGTCTCCCTGCCAGAGCGAACGGCTCGGGACCGATGCGGGAAGCGGTGGTGTAAGGTCGGCCTATTTCTCGGCGTCCCAGGATGCCCAGCTCTATGGGCATGGCACGCCAGAGGGCCGCGATGAGTGGTGAGCAAGGACTGTCTGCCAGTGCTGTGGCTGCCTATGAGATGATTATGAGGCAGGGACGACGACGCCAAAGGATGCCCAGTCCCGCACCGTGTTCAGTGTCAAGACAGACCGTCGAGGTACAAGGCCTCATCCTGGTCCCGTTGTCGTCTGCCCTCTTGGACAGATTCCCTTGTCATCCCACCCATCGTGGCAAGGCTTGAACCAGAAATCAAAGCACTTGACCCAACGATTAAAATGCGTCGGATATGCAACCCAGAGCCGCGGCCTTCTCCCGTCCTCTTATTTTGGCTTTTTTTCTCCCCCTCACGGTGACCAACAACCCTGGGAGAACGAGAATCTCTGGGTTTTCTGGGGGGAGGGCAGACAGAGTGCGCGACAGATGGAGATGGGGAGTCGCCGAAGGAACTCTGGTCCATGAACCAGCAATAGCTGGAATGCTAAGCATATTCTGGTGTTTCGAAACATAAAAGCAGACCAGTGAGCGTCCTGCGAAATTTCTGGAACCAGCACAAAAAGGGGAAACTACAAGACCAAGGGATGTGATTGGGGGCTTAACACATAGGTCCGTCTTCCGTGTTGATGGTCCGGGACCACGACGCCTGGTCATGTTGGATGTTTTGCTTCTTCTATGCGTGTCCCTGCTCTGACGCCGGAGTGTCAAGTTGATCCTGGAATTCGCCGGGATCGGGAGCCGGAGCAAGGACGCAGAACGCCAAGCACTCGCCGGGCCCCGAGTCCCCACCTGGACGGGACGATCATGCTCCACAACGGAACGGCATCCCGAAAGAAGCACGGTCAGGCAGACCGCATTGATTCAGCACTGAATTCCCGATTTCTGCTGGGCCCGGTCGGTTTGTCCCTCGGCACCGAGGCTCTCGCCACAAAACGCCGTGGACCGGGCTCTCCCGGCTCTGCAAATGTTGAGAGTCCCAAAGGGCGATGCAGGGCATCCCAACCTAAGACAACGGCATTATGGCAAGTGTGACCCAGCACGGAAAGCAAATACAACGGCATACTGTGCTCAACGAGACGGTGTCGGCAGGCTGGTGCGAGGATCAGCTCCCGCTGCTGACAGCGCTCCGTGGTAGGATCGTTGCCGGCCGCGGATATGGTTGTACGGCGTAGGGTCTGATGATGTCGGATCTGACCCATCATTGCTTGTGTGGCAGGTTGAACGTGTTATGATGTCTGTTGATTTGTGTTGCTCTCAGTTGCAGTCGATGCTCCAGGTGCCGATCGGCTCGTTGGGAAACGCATGGTCCCGGATGAGCCACGAATTGTGACCTGCAGTGGGCACACAAGGAAACCGGCAACCAGGGTCGCATCAACCCAACCACGCATGTCGAGCGATGGCGTGGCCATCGGCAAGGCCTTGTGGGGTGCAATGCCTCTGGTCGACTCGGTTTTGTGTGCTTGGAAGTTTGGTCCACTGCTGGTCTCTGATTCGGAGAGGAGACCCTCGGTCCTTTGACTTTCGAGGTGGCCGCCTTTTCAGGTATGTGGTACATCCCTCATGGCGGGTAACAGGAGGCTTGGGGGGTGGCGGGCTGGGTCAGGACGGAGACGATGCATGAGACATCTTCACCGTTCTCGGTGGCTCCACCGGTCCGAAGTGAATCAAAGGCGGAAGAGGCGCCAGCAGCGGCTTGGGAGGCGTGGATCATGCGGGCGACCGTGTTCGAGTAAGCCGCGAGCCGTATCCGTAGGCTGGAGGGCTGGCGATTGATGGCTGTACTATGGTGGAAGGGAAAAATTTTGCCTCACGCTAAGTACATCACCGTGATGAACAAAGCGGAATGAGAAAACAGGCAGAGAACGGCGAAGAGAATAGAACAAGAAACAAAAGCAAATAGAGACATATAAAGACAGGAGAAAGAGTAATCATGGAGGAGGAGAGGAAAACCTGATATCAAACGGGCAAGGCGAAGAAGTAAGGTACGCTCGGCATGTCCTGACAAGATGTCCAGGTACCAATTCAGGGGCAAAACCTTCGCTCTGAACAACACTAAGGCAGAAGCAGGTCTTCAACAGAGTGTGTGCGTGGCTCTGGGGGTGTCTGCGCAAGACGCTGCAAGGTGAGGATCGAGGAGAGGCAAGTCATGAAATGGCCAGTGGCCACGCGAATGCGCCGAAGGAGCGAGATGCGCGACACCTGGTCTCCGCGCGGGCGGCCGGGTGGGCGGTATTGACTTCTTGCTTCTTGCGACTCCCGTTCTGAGACATTGATTTCGTCGGCCATTGCTCGAAGCCAATGGACTCAATGTGTGCCATCATGTTCATCAGCAGCATGAAGCCGGCAGATGGTTCGCGTGGCACAGGCGGCACTCAATTTTGACATTCGTGGGCGGAGAGGCTGGTGTGATAATCTGTACTGGCGAACCGAAAACCCGGCCCGAAATTCTGGCACGACCCGGGTCTCCAGAGAAGGGAAGTGTCGCAGAGGGACGGCACGGGTATTTTCACTTGGAAAGCGAGAGGAGAGTGAGATTTTGGGTCAAGACGGGGGAAGAGCTGGGGAAAGAGCATGGGGGCCCGTAAAGGCCCCACATCCCAGTCATCAACACAAATGGCGGGACAAGCTGCGAGCCTGCGACTGCCGGAATGGTGGGGTGGGGTACCCGCTCAGGCCACCCATGGAATTGCTTCCCAAATCCATCATCCAGCCTCTTTGGAGACGGCAAGAACGATAGGCAGTCGTTTCGGCCATGGCCACTGCCCGTGTCAGTGGAAGAGCGGCAGCCTGGAGCACCTGCCTAGTCAGGTCGAAATCCTGCCGTGGAAGTCCTGCCTCCGCCCAGGGCACCCTGAACTAGGAAAATGCTGCTCTTAACTGGCGAGATCGGCCATGCAGTCCTTCCAGATCTTCACCACTGCAACCTCAGCTGTCCCGAGAGTTGCACCATCTCACTTCCGCACAACGTCTAGCGGGGAGGGCTTTTCCCTTGGCCTCGAGAGCCGCGCGCATGGGATAATCCGGCTGTGTTTGAGAAGAGTCGGGCAACGACCACAAGGACTTGAGGATGAACAAGACGACATAACATCCGTCCCATCCGAGTTATGCAACCACTCCAGCAGGCTTGGTTTCAGCGGACCTGTTTGCGCCTTTCTGGATGCCCGCGCGGCATGCCGCTGCTGGTTCTCCAGTTCAGCCAATTTCCGGGACACCCAGCGTCGTGGCTAGCTCCAATGCCTCCCCTCCAAGCCCGCGACCACGCTGGCTGCCCGCTACCACTGACACGTCTCTGCGTACTTCCCATGCAGGATACGGGCTCGAATGGATGTTCTCGTTGGCAGGCTACACCGGGGAATGACGTCTTTCAGGCGGATTGGCCTTGACACACTCCGAGCTAGTTGGACCGGGGTCACATCGGACAAGAAGGCTGCCGCCGCCTTGCTGGTCCTCGATCTCCAGGGAGACAAGTCCTGGGATGAGGTGTTGATGTACCATGGTGCTGTGCCAAAACAGGTATACATAGTACACAAGGAAGCGCACCCGGTTCAATATTCTCAAGCACCCTGATCCCCCTTTGACACACATTTCCTTATCCTGTCGGCAGAAGCCTTCCAAGGCTTCGATGCGGCTTCCAAAACACTGCGCTTACCTATGCTTCCATACCCAATCCCAATGACGCCCACCAGCAAGGACAGAGGCACAGCAGTTAAGTTCTGGGCCGGCCCATCACCACGACCGTTAACCCGCCTTGTAGGTTGCCATGATCAGCCTAACATCCCTGCCATATCAATCTGCAGAGTCTGGTCCGACCAACTTGGTTCATCAACTACGTAAGAGGGACTGGCCGGCTCCGCCTCCGCCCCGGCGGACAGCTGGATGCCGATACGCTCTCTTGATATTAACACCTCCCTTCTCAATCTCCCATGATGGTCCACCAGCCGGCTTTGCCATATTGCTCTGATATAGGTCTCCCGAATGACTGCAACCTAACCGGCTACTCCCATTCTCGTTAGCAGCACAGCTTCCCCAGATTCGCGTGGGAACCCCGTCACGCCCATTGAATCCAACCTCGAGAGCCGAGCCGTGGCAGCCTAGAAGGAAGATAAGACGACCCTGCAGCCAGTTTGAAATAACATCATCATACTGTCGGACACGTGAATCTTTCTTCCTTGGCCGATCTCTCTGGCCTCCCGCTCCGACACCTGTTCCACGACACCATAAGTCTCGGGAGCTTTCCGGCATCGTGGCCAGGGACGATCAACAACCCCAACCCCCACGTGTGACAACGCCATCGTGGTGGCTCACCATTACTCGCGCTGGACTCGACGTGGCTCTTGCCGTTGTGTGAGACACCTACCGCAATCGCAAAGATTCCTGTCCCACGGCCACAGGATAGTCGCCGTTGACGATCCAGGCTTAGGGCTAGTGGCCAGAGTCGGGAGAGCGTTAGAGTTGGACCGGTCTAGCGGACGGTTTTGTGTTCCCTGGTGAGACACACACTCTGCCAACCGGCTCGAGAACCCGGGTTCCGGATTCGTATCTGTGGCTGCGAGACTCTAGCAACAAGTGGCTGCCCATCCTGTAAGGCTGCCCAGCTCGCTGATCAACCGACCGACCGATTCCAGGCGACCGGGCTGACGGATTGCAAAGCGCCAAATCACGCTTGTCTCTTTGTAGAGCGCTTCCAAATGTCTGCAGCCGTAAGCTTTTCTCACAACTTTGGCCGTCATACCCTGCTGGACGGTATGGCTCAGCACCGCCAGAGCTCACGAGCCCTATATCTCAGGGCACCATGGGCACTATGCTCCAGACAAGGAGTTTCAAGGGCCGTCACAATCAAGCCAGCTCGCACGGCTGCCCAATGGCCACGGTGATTCCGGCGGCAGCTTCAAGCCCTTCTCCAGTCGTTCCCGACAGCCGCGACGCCGCTTTTCATGGTAGGAAAACCGAGTTCTACTCTGACTACGCGACGCCTTCCCTGTGACCCAACACCACCCCAGCTCCCTCGCCCAAGCAGCGACACTTATCCGTTGGCGAAGAGAATGGTGGACATACGGCAGTCACCGACATATCATCCACAACCGTGGGTTGGCCAAGCGAGGAGAAGGCTCAGGAGTTGCATCCAAGGCACATGAGCAGCAGCATGCGCGAGCCGCAGATTCAGGGGCAAATACCACGCCCTACTTCACCCAGCCATCTCCGAGGTCAAGGGCCAACTCTCTCAACAGGACGCTGTGCTTTCCCCAGTCATGATCAAAACGGCCTCTACAACCCCCTATTCCGCATCGGCAATACTCAACGGCCGGCCCACCCCTCCCCGACTCCCTCGAAGCCCACCCAGCACGCAACCAGTACCTCTCCTCGACAAGAGCCGAAATCCATGAGCATCTTAACCTGCTAGCCTCCTCCTCCGAGACCGCCAACACCGCCATCACAACCCCAAACATCCCCTCCTCAGCAGCAACCACTTCCAACCCCCCACCGCCGCGGTCCAACCAACCCCCTCCACCTACCGCATAACCGTCCGCCAACAACCATCGCCGCCCGCTCCTGCGGCTTCGGCGAGCGTGACCGCCGGGTCATCGACCCGCCACCCATCGTGCAACTAACGATCCACGACGCGTCGCTCACGCGCGACGAGCACGCCCGGCGGCTGCGCCACCAGTTCTCGGTCGTGCACTGCTCCATCTGGGACGCGGCCGGGCAGCGCGACATGTCGTCGATGCCCGAGGACTTCGGCAGCAGCGGCGGCTGATGGGGACGCTGGTGGCCAGCCCGTTTGTGGGGCTGGACGAGCACGGCGACGAGGGGTGTTTCTTCTGCTTCCGGATCTGAGCTGCCGCACGCCGGGCACCTTCCGGCTGAAGTTTGCGCTAGTCGTGCTGGATCCTGCCAGGATGTGCACCGGCGAGCGGAGCGCGATCGTCGCGACCGCGATGCGCGAAGCTTTCAGGTTTATATGCCAAGATTTTCCGGGGATGCAGGCCAGCACCCGGTTGACGAAGAGGTTGAAGGAGCAGGGGTGTCTTATTAGTATTAAGAAGGGGAATGAGAAGAGGGAGGGCGGTGGGATTGGGGGGAAGGGGGAGGAGGATGAGGAGGAGGATGAAAGGGGTGAGGAGGAGGCGGAGGGAGGGAGTGCGAGTGCGAGTGCGAGTGCGAATGGGGAGGGGAAGGGCAGAGCGAGGAAGAGGGTTAAGAGGTGAGCGATGGGTTCGTTCCTTTTGTTCTGACAATAAGCCGCGCAGTGACGGGACGGCACTGGCCTGGCATTTGCGCGACTTGGTTACAGCTAGGGATGCAGATATCTCTGACAAGCGGCCCGGTCTTGTGCGGAACTATACATACATATGTTAGCGCTTGTTTCTTGCGCTTAGAATCTGCTTGTCTGGTTCGAGCGAGCAATGAAACCGTTACGAACAGCTTATTTTTCAAACCGTTTTGCGTTTACTCCCAGAGTGTCACCGTTCGAGGATGGGCCGCAAAAGCGGGGGATAGTCGAGCCAGATGGTCCTGGTTTGCTGGGCGCGAGGCAGGTCGTGGTAGCCTCCGTCGACAAGGCTGACAAAATGTCTGCAGACGAAGACGAGAGCAACAATGTAGCCAAGAGGGGTGTCCATTGATTTAGTCACCGCAATCTCGATTGTACAGATTTGTACAGTCCAAAATGGACAAATAGTACAGGCATAAGGGACGGAGTTGCCTCCCACAACCGTCACCCAAGGGATGCGGTTGATCCAGCCTCCGTTTCCTCTCATGTCCACTGAGCATTCCTCCACAGCTTCACCCAGTCTTTATTCATCCCATCCGTAAATGCCCTTCACCTTCTCCACCACCTGCGCCATCACCCCCCTCCGCTTCTCAGGATCCGGCTCGACCAGTGCCCACTCGTAAGCCAAGTTGGCGTTGTCAATGCGTTCGGCTTGCGAAGGTCCGGCTTGGTGGCCTTGTCGGCCAGGTGGAGGGCGAGCAAATGGCATGCTACAAAGTCGTCGCCCATCGGCGATTGAGCAGCCTTGATGAGGTAAATTTCGCGCTCGGGTGCGTCGTGCGGCAGCAGCTTGGCCAGCTCGAGGTAGCCGTGGCCGATGTCCAGCTCGAGCGCGGCGATCTTGAACGACGCGATTGCTCTTGTGTCCGGCCTTGCTTGAGCAGGAGCTCCCGCGCTTTCTGGTGGCAGACGCCTTCGTGTGGCCATCTCGGTTTGCGGACGGTTGGGGCACTGCCTGTGGGCCGCGGGATGCTTGGGGATTCACCTGCTACTTCGATGGCCTTGTCGAAGAAGCGCAGAGCGAAGGTGTCTGGGCGTCCTTCCCGTAGGAGCAGGAGCGCGTGCAGAGTCATAACCTGGGGTCCTTTCCGGCCT
Source organism: Achaetomiella virescens (assembly GCA_031001845.1). Lineage (NCBI taxonomy): Eukaryota > Fungi > Ascomycota > Sordariomycetes > Sordariales > Chaetomiaceae > Achaetomiella > Achaetomiella virescens. Next base: position 252,030 of record JARNGD010000031.1, read on the forward strand.
GGACGAGCGACTTGAAGGGCTCCAAGACTTCGCGGAGCGTCTCTTTGCCCTGCCTGAAGGAGCGTTCGGGCGCTTGTAGGAGAAGATCGACCAGTACCAGGGTAGAGGGTATGTATGCCGATCTGGAGGCGGTTTTGAGCATGTTGAAACCTCCTGCTTGCTTCATCCCCGCAGCCCCAGTGGTCAGCGGAATGCCCGTGCAATGGATTGTGTAGAGGTCCAGGCCGGTCTCTATCTGGGGGTTAGTGTCAAAAATAAGAACATGGATTTTCTGGAAGAGACATACGATTTTCCAGGGCAGTTGTCCACGTCCACCTCTCGGAGGCTGGGATGGTGAGAAACTTGATGACCGCGTTGTGGCATTGCTCCGGAGTAGGTCTCCAAGGCCTGGTAGGGATATGCGCTGCCGCCGCCAAAACTCGAGATTCGGAAGGTCGGCCTCTCGATTAAGTCCGGCGCCCCGTCTCGAACGCTCTCCGGGACTGGCCGTGGTGCACCTTGCCTGTTCCGGTTGCGCTCATGACGGTGGGGGAACGCAGAGCATATCCGCGGCGCTGTTGGGTTGGCCTGTGGCGTAGGGAAAGACTGGCCGGTTTGGGAGTCAGAGAATGGGCAAGTCACCTGAAGGGCGGCTTTAAGGGCCTGCCGTGCCGGGGCTGAGGCTTGCCGTGAGAACATGGTGATCCGAGGGACGCTTGAGAGCTGCTGAAGGGGGCGGGAGCGACGACTCGATGGAGGAAAAGGTGGGCGGGGTTTGCTGTCGGTACAGGCTATTGAGTCATGACGGTCATGAGAGTTTCCGATACCGAGACGTCGGAACCCTTCGACAGTGGTGGCATTTGGCTGAATGTCGGGACGTCAAAGGGATGGAGCTCAGCGGAGCTTTACTGTGTATTGTTAAGGCTCCTGCAGTGGGTGAG